>CM049426.1:305856891-306206891 GCA_026929855.1 Poa annua | reverse complement strand
CTGGTACGGTTAGAACTCATGTTAAGTCTTTCTTATATTTGCTACCCTCTAGCGTGCACTTGCGATGCCTTCGGTATTGAGTTGATACAGCGGCCCGAACCGACTTTACGCGTACGCTTACGCGAGACTGGTTACACTACTGACATACGGCTTGCACCGTATCTGTGGCTGGCGGGTGTCTGTTTCTCTCTCTTTAGTCGGCAAAGCATTTTCAATGGAGGGCCCGAAAGGGATGCTTAAACATGCAATTATATGATTGACGTTGTGGTACAAAGTTCGTAGGTAGGGAAGCGGTTCTCTTACGAATAAGCCTATATGCCACGTAAAACTTGCAAAACTAAATAAAGGTAGAGGCGTCTAACTTTGTTTTACAGAGGCGTTATTTTATGTGACATGGTTACGGTAAGTTTGATATTACTCGTACTGTCGAAGGCAATGGAGGGCACCGTAGAGTCGGAGCCATGTCGGGGCGCCCGGGGCCAGGCACATGGCGCCATGGAGGTCCAGGCGTGACGACCATGTCACATCGTATTTCATTGCATCATTTGATTGTGTGTTGCTGTGTGTGCATCCTATTGATTGCTTATATGTTAGATATACAACGGTAGCATCATAAAAATATGATCCCTAACAAATACCAAAATTGTGTTCTCCCTCGCTGCGCACCACCAAGAAAGTTCTACGTTATGAGCCAGGCCGTGATGAGCGGGTGTCAGACATATCATCGTTCGCATACACTGGGTGTAAGCCATGTTGCACGCGCATGGTCTTCAAGATTTGATTGGTGAGCCTAGCATATGTAGATATGGACTCGGAACACGGGAAGATCGAAAGATCGAGCATGAGTCACAGAGTTGTTGTGATCGACATTTTATGTCCACCTTTGAAGCTGTGCTACCGGCCGTGACGATCGGGGGTAGTGTGGTGGATGGGGGTCTTCTAATCGCTATTATTATTTTAGGGATAATAATTCTAGTGGAGTGTGTTTGATAATATGATTATAAACTAAAACTCACATATATTATAAACTTTACCTTACCTCTTTTGTGATCACATATGTAGACTACGGAACTATACTTCGGTTACTTCCTCAAGAGCCCGGATTCTACCTTAGAAGCCGACGGGTCCAACTTCATCAGATGGTACATTGGTTTTAGAAACATTCTCCAACACAACAAACATCCTATGTCCTAGAACATTAGTTAGGAGATAGACCAGATGATTCTACTAGCAAGGAGGAAGATGATGAGTTTCGTAAGCATCGTGATATTTTCATAGAAGTGGAGGTCGTCATGAGCGTTTGCCTAGCACCAGAGTTGAAAGTTGTTTCAACACATGGAGCCATATGTCGTGATTGATGTGATCAAAGGACACTTCAAAGATGAATTGAGTCTTGAGCAGTTCAGACAGTTTAGAAAGTTCCGGACCATTCACATGGGGAGCATACATGTCTGGAGACTCATTTGAAGAAGTTGTATGACATCTACTTCAGGCTTACGAATATCTACGATTTCTAGATAGCGGACTCTAGTGCAACAGAGACTGCGCTTATATCTTTGCCTCCTAGCTATGAAGAGCATGTGCGTGAATATGCTATAGAGACATGATGAGCTTCTTCACGTTCGTGAACAAGTTCAAATCTATAAAAGTTGATTCCATCGAAGAAGATTTATTCAACGCTACGAGTATATTTGATATACGAAGATATAAATGTATTCTTCTCATACTTGATGAAAAGTATTTGATACTTGTTCTGTTTATGAAACAGTCTCTGATCATCACAAGTATGCGGCGATGGGTGACGTGACAGTGCACAAGTGATGGCAAGCAAGGAAGTTGATGGCCAGTAGTGCTCACGTCCTCGAGATATCATATTAGTTATCATCAATAGTTTTTTGTAAGACATTTTGTAATAGTGAGAGTGTGATCTAGTTTGGTGTCTTGAATGTTACAAGACATAGTTATCCATATATGGAATAGAACAAATCAGTTGTTTTATGTTATGAAACAGAGCATTTGTTTTATATTATGAGTAATTTGTATCACATCTCAATTACATTATGTGTATGATATACATTTATAATAGCGGAATGATAAAATTATGTGTCTAAGGAATAAAAGATTTTGTTACTAGAACAAACACCATCGAATTTCATCATAAAGGCAATGTAAGAAGTAATAGATACTTTGATCTATTTAAGTATTACATGTGCCGAATTGATTAAGTTTAAAATTAGTATTGAAGTGTCCATACGAAAGGAAATTAATTAAGAGTCATTTCGAATGATTATTAAATTAATTATATGGTGAATTTTTCCTTGATCCGAATTCTTCTATGATTATTGGTAAATAAGTGTATGTGCATAATAAATTATGAGTCTGAAATTATTTGATAAAAGATCAAATGGGGTTTTTCAGAAGAAAGATTTGTGAATATTGTATTCGTAAGATTCGATCAAAGGGCAATATTTTTGAATTACGGTTTCAACATAAAAGACTTGTGGAAATTCGTTTCACAATATTATAATATCAGATATAGTGATATGTGAAATATTATAATCATACTCTATTTTAGATAAAGTGTGGTCTTTCAGAATCTGTCTTAGAATCTCTTAATATGTTCGAAACATTATAGTCGATGTCCACTTTAGAAAATAGATGTTTTTCAACGGTAATTCGTGTGATCGACAAAAGTTTCGTTATGTAGAAGATTATGCGATAATTCAGAATATACACGAATAGTTCTTTCTAGATTACTCACATTAGATGAGAGTGTACTCCAAACCCCAATAGAAACAAAACTTGTATTGTTGTCTATGTAATTCCGAGGAAAATATGATTTTTCTAATTATGGTTTATGGAATGGAATTAGAAGTTTGAAATAAGGTGTCGGACCTATATTCATAAAAGTAGATTATTGGAAAGTGTTCCAAAAGGTATATGTCTACAAATGAAAATTTGATGATTAAGAGTGAAGAAGACAAGAAAATTGTTTTCTGTTTGCAATCTTCTTCGTAAAGATCATAATATTTTCATGAAAGAAGCTTCTAAATAAAGTGTTGTTATATTTAATATTGCTGTCAAGTCACATCATAATATTAAGTGTTTCAGATCTTGTTGACAGATCAAGGTGCACCTTATAAATACAAAGAAAGTTGAGAAAATATCAGAATACGAACAAAGGCTTTTGAGCCTGAAAATCCAAGTTACATTTAGAAAGGATTAAAACAGTAAATATTGCTGTAATTCCTTTTGGAGAAATAAGATTTCTTGATCATCATATAAAGTGTTATATGAGAAATGTAACTATAAGAAAGACATGAAAGCATATTTTGTCAAGAAATGTATCTTGGACAAGATCAAATTTGTTGACTACATTAATATAGACATGCTTGAAGTCTGTGGGATTTGTATTAATGTTATACTGTAGTTTGTATTGAATTTGAATTGATAAGAGACCAATGATTTTGGTTTGACCAAAATGTCGAGATAAATTATGAATTTAAGTGGGAGTGAAAGTTAGTTTACTCAGGTAGAATATGCGAAGGACATATTTTTTAGTGGGAGCTTAGACCCTCATACATGTAGATGACATATTTTGAGTGAGAGCTCGTGTTCTTAAATGTGTGGAGACATATTTTGAGTGGGAGCTCATGTTCTCAAATGTGTGGAGACATAATTTGAGTGGGAGCCGAATTCATCTTGTGTAAATGACACACTGTGAATTGTAGCAGTAGAATTAATTAGAAGGATGAAGTTGTGAAACTATTTGAAAGTTAGCGTCTATTTAGAATAGAACGGGATTTTTAAATAGATAGTCGAGTTGTTTTGGATTATATCTGAAGAGTCAAAATAGAATAAAACCAAAGGATGGTCCTTGGAAATCCAATTAATCATTAAGAGTAATGATACACGGTAATAGTGGTTGTATGACATGTTGGTCTATTATGTTATACTAGACATCATATAGAAACCATATTATCTTCTCGATGAAATATGACCGATGTTCTTAGAAGAAGAACAGTTGTAAAAGTAAATTTAGAATTTACTGAAAGTAGAAGTGTATTAGTTATTGGATTGACATTGGAGTGTCAAGTTTTCTACATAGGTGTGAAAGTATATATAGATATCGCGAGATTGTAATTGTTACAAGAAGCTCTCTATAATGTAGTGTGTTTTCAAGGCAATTATCTGGTTAACAGAATCAGAGTAAGCGCTGGGAAACAGAAGTCTCACTTAGTTACGGTATTTCTATATATGTTATTAGATAACATGTTGATATCAAACAAGTTGATATCAATAGATCGCAAAAGGACGCACAATTATGTACTGTACAGATTGTCAGAGTAACACTCTTTCACAAGCAAACATTATCATATAACGCTTATTTCATAAGGGGTTTTGATGAAGTAAGATGCAACTAGTTTATTTATACTCTAGTGCAAGTGGGAGACTGAAGGAGATATGCCCTAGAGGAAAATAAATAAGTAGTATTTATTACATTATCTCATAAGTTAATAATAGGTTTTTTGTATTATGCTATAATTGTATTAATCGAAATTATTAATACACGTGTGATACATAGACAACTAGAGTCGCTAGTGAGCCTCTATTTAAACTAGTCCGTTGGGAAACAGTTGATCGAGATTCCCGATCAAGGACAATGACGTCGGTTGACAATGGGGTCATCTTATTAGAAGAATAAGGTGATGGACATACACAAAGTATTGCAATAAGATCGTATTACGATGTTTGTCATTTGCAATAGATGAGTAATATGATAGCTAGTTCCTTAGACCGTGAGACTGTACTTATTAATATTTCGTAGGAGTACTTTGAGAGCATCAAACGTTGTGTCTTACATAGCATGACAATAACGATGTCCATCTTGTGTATCCCGAAAGAGTATGTTGAGACGTAAGGATCAAGAGCGGGATTTGTTCATTCTTGTAATGGAAAGATACTCTAGGCCCACTCGGTGAGATTGCATCTATATAGCTGCGCAGCTTATGACTAGGTCATGGAGATGTAATATCACATACGAGTTAATAACCTTTGTCGGTAACAAGATACAACAAGGACATCGGATGTCTAGATCATATCTCGGACAAGGTAGTATCGTAGAAACAAAGGGAATGAATATCATGTTTATGGTTCAACGACGATATTCGTAGAATGCACAGGGAACGTCATATGCATCCAGGTATCCCTGGCGGTCATTGGTGAGCGGAGTGTCTCGACCATGTCTGGGTGTTTTCGAGTCGTAGCGTAACAAACTAAGGTCTTAACGACACCTGGAGAAGGTTTTGGAATAATATAGGATTTTATTGGAGAGAGAGAAATGATCCGGAAAGAGTTCCGGTGGTCCGGAAGGAGTTTCAGGAAGGTCTGGAATGGTTCGAGAAATGTCCGAAAGATGTTTGAGTGGTCCGGAAAATATTTCGGAGTCACGGGATATTAAATAGTAATTAAATATATTAATTATATTTTATATTAATTAGTTATTAAATAATAAAGGTAAAAAGTGGCAACCCACCTACATGGGCCCTAAGAGGGCCCAAGAGGGAGCCACACCAAGGAGGGGGGCCAGCCCATGGTGTGTTCGGCCAAACCCCCCTCCCACCTCCTTTTCTTTAGTCCCACATGGGTGAGGCAAGGTGTCTGCACATCCCCTCCCCACTTTATATAGCAAGACATATTAATTGCATTAATTTATGGAAAATACAATTAAATTTGTAGCAGGCCGGCCGAGCTGTTTCTCCGCCTGTTTTGCCTCCTCTCTCCACCAAAGCTATACCGCCGGGCGCCGTTGCCCTGCGGGATTTCAGAAAAGTTCTACCCCTGCGATTTCAGCTGGATCTGAATGACCGGGGATTGTTGTTAAGCTCCGTATGTTTGCAAGTGCTCGGAGGCGCCACATTTGAGGAGCTTGAGCGACGTCGTCTCGCCCACCCAGCAGCCCTGCTGCTGCCCTACCGCCGGCGCCACCCCCAGTCGCCGGCGCCTCGCCATCTTCCGCCTGACGCCCGTCGACGTAGGTCATCGTCGACACCCCGTCGTCATCGTCTACATCATCGCGGCAAGTTCTCCGCGACCTCGAGGTGGCTACGTACGACTTCATCATCAACGCTTGTGCGGAAGCGTAATCCCCGCTATCGGTCTACATGGAGGTAATGTGACCCGTTGCGCCACCGTTATCACATGTACTAGATAGATAGATCATGTCTAGTTAGGGTGTTCATACGCTAGAAAAATTATTTTTTCTGCACCGGAACCCCTTCAAAAATCCCCAAAACAACCGCCCAGCTGTTCTCTCAACGCCCACCCGATTTATAGGCGCCTCCGGTTCGGCTCGCTTGTCTCCCCTACAAGTAGGGGAGGTGGAAGACTCCCATATCCCGATATTAGTGAGTTTTTTGACACTGCAATATGCCGATATTCGTGAGCTTTTTGTTTATCTTTCAGATTTGGTGATGGAGAAGTTTTTGACACTACAAGTTAGCAGTTATAGAGGTAGCAGTTGGATTTACATGTTAGTTATATAATATTCTTAAAATATAAAAAATAGATTAAAATAAATAAATAAGGGAGATGTTTTAGTGGAATTGCTGGAGTTGAACATGTTTTAGGGGAGATTTTTTTAGGGGCAGACCCCTACATAGACATATAGGGGAGATATTTTATTGGAACTGTTGGACTTTCTCTTAGTGCTTTTCTCTGAACTCTTTTTGTGTTATTCCTTTGTCTAAGGAGGATCTTTATATATAAAGGGAGTGCATATGTCTTAGCTGACTGATTTTTTCTTATGTCTCAGTCACCTAGAAAAGTGTAACTACAATTTGAAGAGAAGTGCAATTGCACTTTTGTGAACGGATTAGACCTGTTGCACTTTCCTGTCCAGAAAAGTGCATGTTTTCTATGAACTGCGATTGCACTTTTCTGAAAAATGACTTAGACTTAAGAACAAATTGAAGGGAATATGCCCTAGAGGCACTTAATAAACATAGTTTATTGGCAATATCCCAATCGTTCATTATATGTTTTATACCATGCTATAACTGTATTAAGCAAAAACATTAATACATGTGTGGTAGATAAACAACCAGGTCCCTAGTAGCCTCTACTAAGACTAGTTTCGTTGCGCGATTGATGATCGAGGTTTTCCGATCATAGGGCATGGCGCCGGTCGGCAATGGGAGTCATATCGTTAGGTGTAACGATGTGATGGACATACCCAGTATTTATAGGACATAGTCATTACGCCTTAAGATCGTGAGATCAACTCTTATTGTTATCCCTGGAAGATACTTTGATCGCACCAAACGTCATATCTTATATAGTGTGACAATGATAGGTGATACTTTTGGGTATCGGAAGGGGGTAGTTGAGACGAGGGGTCAACTGCGGGATTTGTCAGTCCGCATAGCCGGATAGATACTCTAGGGCCCACTCGGTGAGATTATGTCAAATGAGTTTGCAAACATGTGACTAGGTCACCAGCTGACATAATATCATAGACGAGTAGAAGATAGCGATGTCGGTAACGAGATCATGCTAGGTATGGAGATATCTGAGAATGATGCTCGGGCACGCTAAGTATCGCCATGACAAAGGGTTTAAGACTATACATCCAGGTTTGATAGATGAAAGTCATTCTTTATATCACAGGGATTAATCCATGGGGTCCAGGCCTACGAGTTAGTCGTTGATCATAGAGGAGTCTTGATCATACCTGTTATTATATCGAACCGCTAGGGTAACACACTTAAGGGGTTTCGACAAGACAACCGGAAAGGAAAGAGATCACTGGGAACGTCCCGGGAATGGTCCGATGGAGATCGGGCAGCGACGAAATAGTTTTAGGAGCTATAATAAATTATATATAATATGTTTAATATTAATTAGTGTAATTAATGATTAAATATGATTTTATATATTTATTTTCGAATTTTTAAAGGCTGGTTTCCCTAAATGGGCCTTCTGGTGGAAAGAAGGCCCATGAGGGGGGGAAAGTCCCCCCAGGGCTTCGGATTGAGGGAGGGCCGGCCTAGGTGTGCCAAATGGGGCCCACCTAGGGCCGGCGCACTGCCCTAGCCGCACCAGGCAATGGGGGATAGTCCCACATTGCCTGGCTGGCAAGGTTGGCTCCCCCTGGGAGCCTATATAAGAAGGGGCACCCCTGACCTTTTAATTCACCAATTAATTCTCTTATTTCTCCTCGATCTCGTGATTCCCTTTGTCGGAGTTGCGCCGAGGAGGATGAGGCGATCTCTTCCACCATAGCTCGCTGCCACGCTGCTGGTGTTCCGGTCCAAGTCTTCCGCTGCTCGTCCTGGACTGGAGCTTCGGAGGCCGTCGTCTCCACCGTATGTGTGTAACACCCTGCGAGGTGATGCGCTAGCGGTACTCGGAGGCCTACTTCCTCCACCCGACATCGGGGTCATCTTCGTCGTCTTCATCGCGTCGAGTTCTCCGCGACCTAGAGGTCGGCTACGTCGTCTTCGTCGTCAACGCTTGTGCAGGAGCGTAATCCCCGCTATTCGGTCTACGAGGGTATGTATTCCGATCTCCGCCGTAGTTCTATATCTGCATAGTGTAGATCTTGGCTAGTTTAAGGAAATCGTTGCTAGGAAAAATTTTGTTTTCTGCACACGATCCCCTTCAGTGGTATCAGAGCCGATCTATCGTAGATATAGTTGTACGCTGTTAGAACCCGTGTTCTGCACGGGGGCACCATTCCTGTTATTTGCTACCCTCTAGCATGCACTTGTGATTCCAGCGGCATCGAGTTGATGAAGCGGCCCGGACCGACTTTACGCGTACGCTTACGCGAGACTGGTTCCACTACTGACATACGGCTTGTAACGTATTTGTGGCTGGCGGGTGCCTGTTTCTCTCTCTTTAGTTGGTCTTGCATTTTCAATGGAGGGCCCGAAAGGAATGCTTAAACATTGGATCGTTGTTGTGGTCATAAGGTTCGTAGGTATGAAGCGGTTCTATTTACGAAAGCGCCGAGCCACGTAAAATATGCAAAAGATAAAGTAGAAGCGTCTAACTTTATTTTGCAGGGGCTATGTGATATGGTCAAGGTAGGTTTATTAAATTGTTTATAAACTGCGGGCGCTAAGAAGACCATGGCGCAATGGACTATATAACATTGCATTACATTTGATGTTTTGTGTGCATCTTATATTGTGTGATTATATATATAGTATATATTAGTTGCACGGCGGTAGCTATATAAGATGATCCCTTCAAAATACCACTAGTGTTCTCCCTCCAACGCGCACCACCAAGAAAGTTCTACGTTATGAGGCAGGCCGTGATGATCGGGTGTCAGACATATCTTCGTTCGCATACGGTGGGTGTAAGCCATGTTGCACAAGCGTCAGCGTGGAGGTTATAGTGGCGAGCCTAGCATATGCAGATATGGCCTCGGAACAAGGAGGCCGAAAGGTCGAGCACGAGTCACAAAATCGGTGTGGCGGACATTTGTCTACTCTTGAAGTTGTGCCGCCGGCTCTGATGATGAGGCGTGGTGCAATGGATGGGGGTCGTGTAATCGCTTAAACGACCAGGAGGGATGTTCGTTTGAGTGTGAGTTTGGATAGTTATTTTCTAAAATACTAGAACTCAGAATATAATGAACAGAGTCTGTTTTGCAAACCTTTGTAGATATTAACCATTGTGATAGCATCTTTTCAAATTAGGCGCATTCCTGCGATTGAGAAACTTAAAAGGTTGGGTCCAAACTTCATAGTTTTATGCTTTAGCTTGAGGATACTCCTTGTTTAAACCGTTAGCTCTTTGTGTTACAATACCCGCTAGGAGATAACACCGGAGATTCCGCTGACAAAAGATAATTTGGATTATCAGATTTTGTGCAGATGATATCATCATAGTCCAGTGTATGCTATGATCTCTGTCATAGAGAACCAACGGTGGGTACGAGTTTTTTAGATCACGAACATATGATATGGTCGCTAAAATCAGGGTACCCTAAAACGTTGGGTTGATGAAGTTTATCAGTACGTTGACTGATTGTCTTCTCAACCAAGATGGAAGAGAATACACACATTGAGGGAGCACGTGGCGGTCATACTTAATGACATATGTTCATACTTAATGGACATTGAGACGCCTCGCTCAGCTCAATCACTGGATGACAGACATCGTTGCCAAGTGCAAATCCTCTGTCATAGACTATGTCATGCAAGGGGAATCGTTCACCTTCATGGTTCTTGATTACGGTGGAAGTATCAAGAAATGAAACAGATCGCCAGAAGTCATCAATGATGATGGTGTATATATGATATACATGTTATGAATGTTTTAGCTAAAGTAAGTACTCGCAATAGTGACTAAGTTTTGAACTAGTCATGTTTTGTGAAAACCAGGTTTACTGCTTGAGTAGCTTGAAAGGATGAGGCGACATTGCGTGTTGATAATGGCAGTCAAGTTGTTGTGATGGCCATAGACACTATTTCCAGGTATCCCTGACGATCATTGGTGAGCGGAGTGTCTCGACCATGTCTGGAGTGTTCCCGAACCGTAGCGTAACAAACTTAAGGTCTTAGCGACGCTAGGAGATAGGTTCTGGAATTTTATAGGTTTTTATTGGAGAGAAAGAAATGATCCGGAAAGAGTTCCGGTGGTCCGGAAGGAGTTCCGGGGAGCTATGGAAGGGTTCCGAGAATGTCCGAAAGTTGTTCGGGTGGTTCCGAAATAGTTTCGGAGTCATGGGATATTGAAATATATATAAATATATTAATTATGAATTAATGGGATTTTTATATTAATTTAATATTAATTAAATAAAGGAAAAAGGGGGCTCCCACCTAAATGGGCCCTAAGAGGGCCCAAGAGGGGGGAGCCGCACCCCACAAGGGGGGGTGGGCCCCATGGGGGTTCGGCCGGCCCATGGTGGGGCGCACCAACCCCCCCAACCTTTAGTCCCACATGGGGGAGCCAAGGGGTTTGCACACCCCCTTCCCCCTTTATATAGCAAGGCATATTAATTGATTTAATTCATAGGAAATTCAATTAATTCCCAGTTTCTCTCTCGATCCCGTGGTTCCCAAGTCGGAGCCGCGCCGAGCTGAGGAAAGGGGAATCTCTCCACCTAAGCCATACCGCAGAGCGCCGTTGCTCTGCGGGATTCCAGATAAGATCTACTCCTGCGATTTCAGCTGGATCTGAATGACCGGGAGTTGTCGCTAGGCTCCGTATGTTTGCGAGTGCTCGGAGGCTACTCTATTGAGGAGCTTGGGCGACGTCGTCTCGCCCCCTGCAGCCGCCGCGCCTCCCCCCCCTGATGCCGGCGCGCCAGCCCCGGTGCTGGCGCTCTGCCTTCTTCCGCCCGACGCCCGTCGACGCAGATCATCGCCGACAACCCCGGCGTCATCGACTCCGATATCGCGGCAAGTTCTCCGCGACCTCGAGGTCGGCTACGTACGACTTCATCGTCAACGCTTGTGCGGGAGCGTAATCCCCGCTATCGGTCTACATGGAGGTAATGTAACCCGTTCCGCCACCGTTATCGCATGTACTAGATAGATAGATCCTGACTAGTTAGGGTTTCGATCGCTTGAAAATTATTGTTTTCTGCACCGTAACCCCTTCAGTGGTATCAGAGCCGATCTATGCGTAGTACTGCTGGTACGGTTAGAACTCATGTTGAATGAGGGCGTCTTTCTTATATTTGCTACCCTCTAGCGTGCACTTGCGATGCCTTCGGTATTGAGTTGATGAAGCGGCCCGGACCGACTTTACGCGTACGCTTACGCGAGACTGGTTCCACTACTGACATACGGCTTGCACCGTATCTGTGGCTGGCGGGTGTCTGTTTCTCTCTCTCTAGTCGGCAAAGCATTTTCAATGGAGGGCCCGAAAGGGATGCTTAAACATGCAATTATACGATCGACGTTGTGGTACAAAGTTCGTAGGTAGGGAAGCGATTCTCTTACGAATAAGCCTATTTGCCACGTAAGACTTGCAAAACTAAATAAAGCTAGAGGCGTCTAACTTTGTTTTGCAGAGGCGTTATTTTATGTGACATGGTTACGGTAAGTTTTGATATTACTCGTACTGTCGGAGGCAATGGAGGGCTCTGTAGACTCGGAGCCATGCCGGGGCGCCGGGGGCCAGGCACATGGCGCCATGGAGGTCCAGGCGCATCGACCATGTCACATCGCACTTCATTGCATCATTATTGTGTGCTGTTGTGTGTGCATCCTATTGATTGCTTATATGCTAGATATACAACGGTAGCATCATAAATAGGATGATCCCTAACAAATACCAAAATTGTGTTCTCCCTCGTTGCGCACCACCAAGAAAGTTCTACGTTATGAGGCAGGCCGTGATGATCGGGTGTCACACATCTCGTCGTTCGCATATAGTGGGTGTAAGCCATGTTGCACGCGCAGGTCTTCGAGGTTTGATTGGCGAGCCTAGCATACTCAGAGGTATGGCCTCGGAACACGGGAAGATCGAAAGATCGAGCACGAGTCACAAAGTTGTTCTGATCGACATGTTATGTCCACCTTTGAAGCTGTGCTGCCGGCCGTGATGATCGGGGGTAGTGTGGTGGATGAGGGTCGTGTAATCGCCATTATTATTTTTAGGGATAATAATCTTGGTGTGGTGTGTTTTTGATAATGAGATTATAAAACTAAAACTCACCTATATATTATAAACTTATCTTACCTCTTTTGCGATCACATCTGGAGACTATGGAACTACACTTCGGTTGCTTCCTCAAGAGCTCGGATTCTACCTTGGAAGCCGACGGGTCCAACTTCATCAGCTGGTGCATTGGTTTTAGAAACATTCTCCAAACACAACAAACATCCTATATGTGCTAGAACATTAGTTAGGAATTAGACCAGATGATTCTGATAGCAAGGAGAAAGATGATGAGTTCCGTAAGCATCATGATATTTTCATGGAAGTGAAGGTCGTCATGAACGTATGCCTAGCACCAGAGTTGAAAGTTGTATTCAACACCTGGAGCCATATGTTGTGATTGATACGATCAAAGGTCACTTCAAAAATAAATTGAGTCTTGAGAAGTTCAGACAGCTTAAAAAGTTCCGGACCATTCACATGGGGAGCATACCTGTCTGGAGACTCAGTTGAAGAAGTTGTGTGACATCTACTTCAGGCTTACGAATATCTATGATTTCTAGATAGTGAACTCCAGTACAATAAGAGATTGTGCTTTACCTCCTAGCTGTGAATAGCATGTGCGTGAATATGCTATAGAGACACGGTGAGCTTCTTCACGTTCGTGAACAAGTTCAAATCTCTAAAAGTTGATTCATCGAAGAAGAGTACTTCGACGCTATGGGTATATTTGATATACGAAGATATAAATGTATTCTTCTCATACTTGATGAAAAGTGTTTGATAATTGTTCTGTTTGTGAAACAGTCCCTGATTGTCACAAGTATGAGGCGAAGGGTGATGTGACAGTGCACAAGTAATGGCAAGTTAATGGCCAGTAGTGCTCACGCCCTCGAGATATCATATTAGTTATCATCAATAGTTTTTGATAAGACATTTTGTAATAGTGAGAGTGTGATCTAGTTTGGTGTCTTGAATGTTGCAAGACATAATTATTCATATAGAACACATCGGTTGTTTTGTGTTATGAAGCAAAGCAGTTGTTTCATATTATGAGTAATTTGCATCACATCTCAATTACATTATGCGTATGATATACATTTATAGCGGGAATGATAAAATTATGTGTCCAAAGAACAAACACCATCGAATTTAGTCATAAAGGCAGTGAAAGAAGTAATGGATAATTTTGGTCCATTTAAGTATTTCGAGTGCCAAAATTGATTAAGTTTGAAATGCAGTATTGAAGTTGCAATACTAGAGGAAATTGATTGAGAGTCAATTTTAATGATTAATCAATGGTGTTTTTGCTTGATCTGAATTCTTCTATGATTTTGGTAAATAGGAGTATTTGCCCGATAAATTATGGAGTCTGAAATTAATTTGATAATAGATCAAATGGGGTTTTTCAGAAAAAAGATTGGTGAATATTGTATTCACAAGATTCGATCAAAGGACAATATTTTTGAATTATGGTTTCAACACAAAAGACTTGTGGAAATTAGTTTCGCAAAATTATAATGTCATATATAGTGATATGTGGGGAATTATAATCATGCTCTATTTTAAATAAAGTGTGGTCTGTCAGAATCAGTCTTAGAATCTCCTAATATGTTCGAAACATTATAGTCGATGTCCACTTTAGAAAATAGATATTTTTCTCAACAAGAATTCATAGGATCGACAGTAATGTCGACGTGTATATGATTATGCGATAATTCGGAATATACATGAGTGGTTCTTTGTAGATTGCTCGCATTGGATGAGAGTGTATTCCAAAAGCAAATAGAAACAAAGTTCAGTTTGTTGTCTATGTAATTCCGAGAAAAGATGACTTTTCGAATTATGGTTTATGGATTAGAAGTTTGGAATAAAGTGTCAGACTTATGTTGGAAGATGTTCCAAAGAGTATATGTCTGCTAATGAAAGTTTAGTGATTAAGAGTGAGGGAGACTAGAAAATTGTTTTCTGCTTGCAATCCTCTTCATAAAGATCATAATATTTTCATGAAAGAAACTTCTGAATAAGGTGTTGTTATATTTAATATTGATGTCGGGTCACAGCACTGTATTAAGTATTTCAGATCTTGTTGACAGATCAAGGTGCACTTTATGAATACAAAGAAAGTTGAGAAAATATCGGAATACGAACAAAGGTTTTTGAGCCTGGAAATCCAAAGTTGCATTTGAAAGGATTAAGAGAGTAATTGTTGCTGCAATTCTTATTAGAGGAATAAGACTGTTTAATTGTCATATAAGATGTTATATGAGAAATGTGATTATAAGAAAGACGCGGTAGCATGTCTTGTCGAGAAATGTGTCTTGGACAAGATCAAATTTGTTGACTACATTTATGTAGACATGCTTGAAGTCTGAGGGATTTGTATTAATGTAATACTGTAGTTTGTATTAAATTCGAATTGATAGTAGATCAATGATTTTGGTTTAACCAAGATGTCGATTTAAGTGGGAGTCATAGTTAGTTCACTCAGGAGAAATATGTGAAGAACATATTTTTGAGTGGGAGCTTGGAAACTCAAATATGTGGATAACATGTTTTTGAGTGGGAGCTCGTGTTATCAAATATGTGGAGACATAATTTGAGTGGGAGTTGAATTCATCTTGTGTAGTTAACACATTGTGAAACTGTACCAATAGAATAGGATGAAGTTGTAAAACTATTTAAAAGTTAGTGTCTATTTTGAAATAGAACGGGAATTTTAAATAGTTAGTCGAGTTGTGTTGGATTATATCTGAGGAGTCAGAATAGAATCAAAAGGATGGTCCTTTGAAATCCAATTGATCGTTAAGAGTAATGATGCATTAAAGTAATGGTTGTATGACATGTGGGTCTATTATGTAATATTAGACATCATACAGAAACCATATTATCTGCTCGATGAAATATAACCGATGCTCTTGGAATAAGAGCAGTTATGAAAGTAAATTTGGAATTTACTGGAAGTAGAAGTGCGTTAGTTAAGGGATTGACATTTGAATGTCAAGTTTTCTACATTGGTGTGAAAGTATGTAGATATCGCGAGTTTGTAATTGTTACAAGGGGCTCTGCATGGCTGAGTGTGTTTTTCAGGGCAGTTATCTGGTTAGTATAATCAGAGTAAGCGCTGGGAAGCAGAAGTCTCACTTAGTTACGGTATTTGCATATATGTTGTTAGACAACATGGTGATATCAAACAAGTTGATGCCAGTGAATCGAAAAAGCATGTACAATCATGGATTGTGCAGTAACACTTTTCCACGAGCAAGCATTATGAAATGATTCTTATTTGATAAGGGATTCTGATAAAGTAAAATGCAGCTAGTTTATTTGTACTCTAGTGCAAGTGGGAGACTGAAGGAGATATGCCCTAGAGGCAAATAAATAAGTAGTATTTATTGCATTATCTCATAAGTTTATAATAGGTTTGTGTATTATGCTATAACTGTATTAATCGGAATTGTTAATACACGTGTGATACATAGACAACCAGGTCCCTAGCAAGCCTCTATATGAGCTAGTCCATTGGGCAACAGTTGATCGAGATTCCCGATCAAGGACAATGACGTCGGTTGACAATGGGGTCATCTTGTTAGTTGAATAAGGTGGTGGACATACGCAAAGTATTGCAATAAGATCGTAGTACGATGTTTGTCATTTGCAATAGATAAGAGTATGATAGCTTATTCCTTAGACCGTGAGACCGTACTTATTGTTGCTTCGTAGGAGTGCTTTGAGAGCATCAAACGTTGTGTCTTATATAGCATGACAATAACGGTGTCCATCTTGGGTATTCCGAAAGAGCATCGAGACGTAAGGATCAAGAGCAGGATTTGTTCATTCTTGTAATGGAAAGATACTCTGGGCCCACTCGGTGATATTGCATCTATATAGCTGCAGCTTATGACTAGGTCATGGAGATGTAATATCGCAGACGAGTTAATAACCTTCGTCGGTAACGAGATACAGCAAAGGCATCGGTGTGTCTACGATCATATCTCGGACAAGGTAGTATCGCAGAGACAAAGGGAATGAATATCATACTTATGGTTCAACGACGATATTCGTGGAATGCACAGGGGTCGTCATATATTTCCAGGTATCCCTGAAGATCATTGGTGAGCGGAGTGTCTCGACCATGTCTGGAGTGTTCCCGAACCGTAGCGTAACAAACTTAAGGTCTTAGCGACGCTAGGAGATAGGTTCTGGAATTTTATAGGTTTTTATTGGAGAGAAAGAAATGATCCGAAAAGAGTTCCGGTGGTCCGGAAGGAGTTCCGGGGAGCTATGGAAGGGTTCCGAGAATGTCCGAAAGTTGTTCGGGTGGTTCCGAAATAGTTTCGGAGTCATGGGATATTGAATTATATATAAATATATTAATTATGAAT
The DNA here is from genome assembly GCA_026929855.1 of Poa annua. Taxonomy (NCBI): domain Eukaryota; kingdom Viridiplantae; phylum Streptophyta; class Magnoliopsida; order Poales; family Poaceae; genus Poa; species Poa annua. The sequence continues at coordinate 306,189,879 of CM049426.1, read as the reverse complement.
TAATGGGATTTTTATATTAATTTAATATTAATTAAATAAAGGAAAAAGGGGGCTCCCACCTAAATGGGCACTAAGAGGGCCCAAGAGGGGGGAGCCGCACCCCACAAGGGGGGGTGGGCCCCATGGGGGTTCGGCCGGCCCATGGTGGGGCGCACCAACCCCCCCAACCTTTAGTCCCACATGGGGGAGCCAAGGGGTTTGCACACCCCCTTCCCCCTTTATATAGCAAGGCATATTAATTGATTTAATTCATAGGAAATTCAATTAATTCCCAGTTTCTCTCTCGATCCCGTGGTTCCCAAGTCGGAGCCGCGCCGAGCTGAGGAAAGGGGAATCTCTCCACCTAAGCCATACCGCAGAGCGCCGTTGCTCTGCGGGATTCCAGATAAGATCTACTCCTGCGATTTCAGCTGGATCTGAATGACCGGGAGTTGTCGCTAGGCTCCGTATGTTTGCGAGTGCTCGGAGGCTACTCTATTGAGGAGCTTGGGCGACGTCGTCTCGCCCCCTGCAGCCGCCGCGCCTCCCCCCCTGATGCCGGCGCGCCAGCCCCGGTGCTGGCGCTCTGCCTTCTTCCGCCCGACGCCCGTCGACGCGGATCATCGTCGACAACCCCGGCGTCATCGACTCCGACATCGCGGCAAGTTCTCCGCGACCTCGAGGTCGGCTACGTACGACTTCATCGTCAACGCTTGTGCGGGAGCGTAATCCCCGCTATCGGTCTACATGGAGGTAATGTAACCCGTTCCGCCACCGTTATCGCATGTACTAGATAGATAGATCCTGGCTAGTTAGGGTTTCGATCGCTAGAAAATTATTGTTTTCTGCACCGTAACCCCTTCAACTTGTTCATACATGATAGTGACAAATTTGGTGTCCTATATTTATGAAGTAATGATCATATGCCGATTTGAGTTTAGATGGTAGAAGCTCCCACATTCATAATATTAATTCCAAAGGATACAAACTTAATAAAGACACCACATATGTGTGGCACTACCATTTAGTCATGTCAATGTTATAGTCAATGCATTAGCTCCATACCGGATGGATCTGCAAGTCCTAAGATTTGATCTTTTGACACTTGCAAAATAACTGTGACACCGTTTTCGGAAACCGGGCATATAACTTATTGATAGTCATACATAGAGATGTATGTGGTTCAATGAACTAATTGACGAGTAGTGGAGACCTTTATTTCGTGAACTTCACTGAACGTTTTGAGTATCGCTTGTTGAGAATCGTGCATATGGGTGTATGTGAATCAATGAAGTACTTTAACGTGTAGTGGAAGTCTTTATTTCATAGACTTCATGAATATTCCGAGTAGATATATGGATATCCACTCCGGGGAATGTTAGTCTGAAATTTTGATTTGATCAAACAAAGTTCAGAATGAAGTAGGAAATAAACTTAACAAGAAAATCAAATTCCCGCGATGTAGATCGAGGAAATGAAGATTTGAGTTATAATGTTGGCACATCATTAGAAGACTTGTGAGAAGAGTTCCACAAATTACGTCGCATGGAACACCATAGTGTTATGGTGTGTTAGGACGTCGTAATTACACCCTATCGGATAGTGTGTGGTAAATAAATATCTTACCAAATTATTGTGATCATTAGAGTCATATGGTAGAAACGTAAACACTCACGTTAGCAAATAGGGAAACCATTTGAATCCATGGAGACAATACCATACGAGTGATGGCATGGCTTTTAGCCTGGATTGTCGTTTCAGCAACTTAGTGTTTCAATGTGATCAAACCTAAAATGGATTAATCTTTGTAGTGTACCGTACCTAAAGAGTTAGTCGGGTACATGTCTCACGACATAGGCAAAATCTTTGCCGGGATATACCTTGCGAAAGAAATAGTTTCTTGTCCAAGTGTATAAGTGAGAAATAAAGTAGAGCGAGACGAAGTTGGTGAACTTCCTCTCCAGACATCAGAGTGGCGCAACCGAAAGTGTTTTCGGTGTCAGGCTCCACAGCTTGAAAAAGCTGATGATTCAAGATCATGATGGTCTGAGATCATACTAAGAGCGTAGGCATACGAGGTTGTGTTCCACACTGTGTGTTACGACGATCTTGTTATGAAGGTCATATTAATGGAATATGATAGACCTACGAACTACGAAGAAGATATGGTGGACCTAAGTCCGAGAAATGGCTATGAGTCATTTATGATCCGAAATAAAATCCATATACGATTACCAGGTAATGACTTGGGAGATCTTCTTGATAGCATCTAGGATGTTAATAGTATATGGAATTTTATGAGAGAATAGACATTGAGAAGGATCGATTTGTCGTGAAACAGTTCCGACAGATTCAAAAGTTGACCACATGAGAGTTTGTCTCAAGTGGCGAAGCCTAAATCTATTCTGTGTCGTTTAGCAATTACTATAATTTCGAATGAAAAATTGATAGATGGATGAGAAAACCATGGTTCTTAATAGTGTCATTAAGAATGGGTTGTAATCCTGAGGATGCTAAACATGTATGCAAATTTCAGTGGTCCATTCATGGGCTGAAGCAAGCATATCGGAGCTGGAATCTTCACTTTGATAATGTGATCAAATGATTTTGGAGTTGTCCAAAATAGTTGAAAAACCTACATTTGCAAAGAAGTGAGTAGGAGCAAAGTAGCTTTCCTTGATCTTATATGCGGAAGGCATATTTGAGTGGGAGCTAAGTAGCTTTTCCTTGATCTTATATGCGGAAGGCATATTTGAGTGGGAGCTAGGTGTCATTCGTGATTTTGTATGTAACGACATATTGAATGACACAAATCCTCTAGTAGAGTGTAAAGGATTATTTAAGTGATTAAATTTTCTATGAAATGAAGTTAGGAGTATTAGGCATCCGATTTATAATTGTATAGATCGTAAGGGGCTTAATAACATTAAGTCGGAATATTTCCTAAGTCAAGATTCTGAAGTGTTTCAGAATAGGACAAGCAAAGAAAGAGATTCTTGCTTGTATGACTAGGTAAAATATTAAGTTTATCTTGGCATTTTCAGTTATAGCAAAATGATGTTCAACATTATCTATGTATCAGTCATAGATGCTATCAGATTGAAAGCTCGACTTAGTGTGACCCAAGTTCTTGGTTGAAGAACAGGTTCTAGAGTGATCCTTGTGTGGATCAATGAACAAACGTTAAGTTTATTCTTCAGTGTATATGAGAACTGAAGATATGTTTTCTAGTAAAAGGTAAGAGTGGAAAGACAACTTGCCGTAAAGCGGTTACGATGATGCAAGTTATGACACTGACCCATACGACTAGAAATCTCATATAGGAGATGTCCTTTATTTTGAAGATAGACATGGTTAGTTTGCGAAGTCCCATATGAATGCACTGTCGCATAATCTACATAGGTATAGAAATATATCGCGACTTCAGAAGTAGCAAGTGTGACTGGACTGAGCAGTTTATAAACATAGTTTATTGGCAATATCCCAATCGTTCATTATACGTTTTATACCATGCTATAACAGTATTAAGCGAAAACATTAATACATGTGTGGTAGATAAACAACCAGGTCCCTAGTAGACTCTACAAAGACTAGTTTCGTTGCGGATTGATGATCGAGGTTTTCCGATCATAGGGCATGGCGTCGTTCGGCAATGGGAGTCATATCGTTAGGTGTAACGATGTGATGGACATACCCAGTATTTATAGGACATAGTCATTACGCCTTAAGACCGTGAGATCAACTCTTATTGTTATCCCTGGAAGATACTTTGATCGCACCAAACGTCATATCTTATATAGTGTGACAGTTATTGGTGATACTTTTGGGTATCGGAAGGGGGTAGTTGAGACGAGTGGTCAACAACGGGATTTATCAGTCCGCATAGCCGGATAGATACTCTAGGTCCCACTCGGTGAGATTATGTCAAATGAGTTTGCAAACATGTGACTAGGTCACCAGCTGACATAATATCATAGACGAGTAGAAGATAGCGATGTCGGTAACGAGATCATGCTAGGTATGGAGATATCTGAGAATGATGCTTGGGCACGTTAAGTATCGCCATGACAAAGGGTTTAAGACTATACATCCAGGTTTTATAGATGAAAGTCATTCGTTATATCACAGGGATTAATCCATGGGGTCCAGGCCTACGAGTTAGTCGTTGATCATAGAGGAGTCTTGATCGTACATGTTATTATTTCGAACCGCTAGGGTAACACACTTAAGGGGTTTCGACAAGACAACCGGAAAGGAAAGAGATCACTGGGAACGTCCCGGGAATGGTCCGATGGAGATCGGGCAGCGACGAAATAGTTTTCAGAGCTAGAATAAATTATATATAATATGTTTAATATTAATTAGTGTAATTAATGATTAAATATGATTTTATATATTTATTTTCGAATTTTTAAAGACTGGTTTCCCTAAATGGGCCTTCTGGTGGAAAGAAGGCCCATGAGGGGGGGGGGAGTCCCCCCGGGGCTTCGGATTGAGGGAGGGCCGGCCCTAGGTGGGCCCCATTTGGCAATGGGGGATAGTCCCACATTGCCTGGCTGGCAAGGTTGGCTCCCCCTGGGAGTCTATATAAGAAGGGGCACCCCTAGCCTTTTAATTCACCAATTAATTCTCTTATTTCTCCTCGATCTCGTGATTCCCTTTGTCGGAGTTGCGTCGAGGAGGATGAGGGGATCTCTTCCACCATAGCTCGCTGCCGCGCTGCTTGTGTTCCGGTCCAAGTCTTCTGCTGCTCGTCCTGGACTGGAGCTTCAGAGGTCGTCGTCTCCACCGTATGTGTGTAACACCCTGCGAGGTGCTGCGCTAGCGGTACCCGGAGGACTACTTCCTCCACCCGACCTCGGGGTCATCTTCGTCGTCTTCGTCGTGCCGAGTTCTCCGCGACCTAGAGGTCGGCTACGTCGTCTTCGTCGTCAACGCTTGTGCGGGAGCGTAATCCGCGCTATTCGGTCTACGAGGGTATGTATTCCGATCTCCGCCGTACTTCTATATCTGCATAGTGTAGATCTTGGCTAGTTTAAGGATATCGTTGCTAGGAATTTTTTTGTTTTCTGCACACGATCCCCTTCACAAATCAGTCAGCTCAGACTTAACAAATCTGATTTATAAATACTCTACGAGTTTTGTTGAGATAATTCAGGATGGAAAACACTACCTATCACCCAAGGATCGTGCGTTCCGATTGCGTGACATGCATCCGGGTCCATGGCCGACGATGCTACCATACGCGGACGGGATTGCTACCTTGGGCGGACGATGATGCCACCGTGCACGCACGGGATTGCTACCTTGAGCGGACGACGATGCTACCATGCGCGGATGACCAAACTACCATAGAGTGTTGCAAGGTGTCGATGGTAGAGAAATGGACAAACGAGGATGCTACCATGGCCGATTGAGAACCGTCCACGTTGCGGCAATCGCCTACCACGGTGTTGCTGCATTGCTGTCGCCGCGTCGGGGTGTTCTCCACTTTTACCAGAAAGATCTCACGATTGTAGAAAAATATTACAAAATAGATTTTTTTCTCCACAGAAGCATCTGTGACGAGAGATGAAACTTTTTGCTCCTTAGGAAGCATTTTGTGACATTTGGGTAGCGTCGCCCTTTCCTCGTCCTCAGCCTCGCACATGGGGCTACCATGATGTGAGATTTGGTACACGCGTCGGAGATGGAGGCCATGGCAATATTTTTGGAAGGTTTGTAGCATAAATTTATTTTCTCATGCAAATCCACATGATGCTTGTAGCAACAAAATTTACTGCATGCATTTTTTCTTCGATGTGGTCAAATGTTTGGAAGTATTGCAACAAAAATATTCTCTATAAATCAATTGTAGCAAAATAATAATATTATGATGCAATTTTTAGGAGGTGCAAATCATTCGAAGCATGTTTCCTTTCATGTGGTGCAAATGTTTGGAAGTATTTTTAGCAAAAACTTTCCCTAGTTAATGCAAACATGTTAATCCGTAGCAAAAAATTTTATATGATGATGCAATTTATTTTTCAGAGGTGCAAATCATTATGTGCTGCAAATGTTTGGAAGTATTGTAATAAACATTCCGTTGTTAATGCAAATCCATTAATGAATTGTAGCAAAAAATGATACAATTTATTTTCAGGAGGTGTAAAACATTATATGTGGTGCAAATTTTTAGAAGTATTATAGTCCTCTTCTAATGCAAGTCCATTAATCAATTGTAGAAAAAATATGATGTTGCAACTTATTTTTAGGAGGTGTAAATCATTATGTGGTGCAAATTTTTGGATGTATTGTAGCAAAAATATTTCTCTATTAATGCAAATTCACTAATCAGTTGTAGCAAAAGAATTATATGATGATGCAATTCAAATTATTCGAAGTTTTGTAGCAAAAAAATTGTCTGGTTGGAGCAAAAAATTCTAGGCCTTTCAAGTTATTCATGGCGGTTCCGCCGAGCGGTGCCGTGATGGACAAACTTGGGCGTGGAGGCATGTTGATGCCGGAGTCGAGGCGTGGTGCTTCTAGGGGCACAACGGTGTTGCTTCAAGGAGTCAGCACGATAGTGCTGCTAGGACACGGTGATACAACTTTGCCACCGACGGTCAGTGGTGCTCCCAGCCGGTATCGATATGTTACAAATGTTGGAAGACGCCGCTACCAGAGGTGGAAGGCGCTCTACCAGAGGAGGTAGTGGTGCTACCGTCAGTGGGAGTCGGTGCTGCCGTAGGTGGACGGCGCTACTACCGACGCGGGCGACGATGCTACAATCGGTGGGAGTCGCTGCCGTATAGGTGGACGGCACTACTACTAACATCGGGGACCACGATGCTACTATAGGTGGGGGGACAGTGTTGTCGTAAATTTGAATTTTGTGTGAGATGATTTTTGATTTCCTGGTACTAAATATTATATTCTATTTGTATGTGTTTTTACTTGAATGCTATGTATCATTTGCTACAAATGAAATGTCATTTTGTTGCAGAAATGCTGTTGGTAGAAAAGATGTTTTCAGTTGTCGCCATACTTTTCAGGTTGCCCAGATTTTCTACTAAAACAATAGCACAATGTTGTGGACGTAGCTGCAAAAAAGAGTTGTCGATATGAGCATACCGACAATGCTGCTAGCGAGACCGAGACCGCCAATGCTCAAAGCGACCATCACAAAGATGCAAAGGACAACCACACCGGCAACGGTGATGCTACGTACATACGGCTTACCTACGGTGTCGACCTTTGCTACAATTAGCAAGGCCCGTGCTTCGAGCCAAACGACGATGATGCATGGTGCTACCACACGATGTTGTCGGTGCTACCTCAGTGTTGCTGCAAGCAGTCCGTCGAGGCGCCGCCGCGATGGTGAAAGCCGGCCGTCCAGCCGTTGTTTGGCTCCTCCTACGTGTTGCGTTATTATGCGGGAAGTAGAAGGCAAGTGGAAAGGACCTGGTCAACAGAAGTAGATCAAACGGCTTGCAGCGTCCCCATCGGACGACTCTGGAGGCACGCTCAGCACGATCCTCTCTCTCAGCCTTGGTGGATAACGGACCGAGCCGAGTTCGGTTTTCTTTTCTGTTGGGCTAGATCTCCCGTCGCAGTACGAGTCCGCGTCCAAATCGAGCGGCGCCGTTGCAATGTTTCTACATAAGCCTTCTTCCTCTTCCCAGGAATCAAAACAAGAGAGCCTGCTCGAGTCAAGTCCGCCAATGACAAAGGAGATCGATCTGCGGTACGAAGAGGTCTCCATAGGCGGATCGAATAGAAATTCGACATGATCGTCCACAAGACAGTGCAGGGCTGGCACGTGTTCGAGATCTCAGGGTACAGCCTGCACCGGGATCACGATGGAGACGGAGTGTACAGCGTGCCATCTGTCGTCTTCGATGTCGGCGGTTACAAGTGGATGATTCGATTCTTTCCTAGAGGGATCCACGCGGCCTCCAAAGACTACGTCGGTGTTCGTCTATCTGACGAGCAAAAATATCGACGCTAGCGTCAGGGTGAGGGCATCCTTACAACTCAGTCTCGTGGACGTGACCCTCACCGCCATACACGATGACAACCAGAACAAATGAATTCGGTCCTAAAGGCTCTCACAACTGCGTCGACCCTGCGTTGTTCAAGAAAAGGAGCGAGCTGGAGGCGCTCCTTACCTTCACAATGATCGTCTCACCATTGAGTGCGTCGCGACCCTTACTCTTGTCAGTGATGTAATATCGCTTGATGTGGTGCCGCCTTCCGACATCACGGATCATCTTGGAAAGCTGCTGCATGGGAAGGATCGCGTCGACGTGGGCATCACGGATCATCTCCGAAATCTGTTTCATCGAAAAAATGGCGGCGACGTGGTTTTTGAAGTTGAGGGAGAGGCTTTTCCCGCACACAAGATGGTGCTCGCGATGCGGTCCCGAGTCTTCAAAGCGGAGCTGTATGGTGGGATGAGAGAAAAGGACATGAGTCACATTACCATTGGTGACATACAACCCGCTCTGTCTTTGAGGAGCTTCTCCATCTTATCTACACCGATTCGCAATCTTCTTTCATGGATGGCCTTGGCAGCAATGAATATAAAGATATGATACGATATTTGCTCGTAGCCGCGGATCGGTATGCCATGGAAAGGCTCAAAATAATATGTGAAAACATCCTTTGTAACAATATTGATGTGAAGACCGTCGTGACTACACTAGTTTTGGCTGAGCAACATGATTGCAGTAGGCTAAATCATGCTTGTGATCAGTTTATTGCCTTTTTGAGTACAATGGAAATGGATGATGTAATTGCAAGCCAAGGGTACGGCAAGTTGAAACAACTTCTCCATTGGCTTTAGTTGAAGTGTGGGAGAAGATACGTAAGATAGGGAGATCAAAGTCTTGAAGGCATGTAGTTAGTTCAGTGGAATAAATAGTTTGCTACTTTTTTTATAATGATGATTTAGAAATATACATAATTTCTTATTGTGTCAACTATGTCCTTTTATCAGGGTTTTGAGTAATCAGCATTTTGACACCAGCATATAAATGCTCTCTTGTCGAACTGTACTGCATATCACCATAAATGTTAATTGCCCGCTAAAAATATAATTTAGTAGTCAACTCTTCAGCAAATAGACATATAAATTTAGAGCAAGTTTGTTGAAATATATATTAGAGAGTATACAAAACTACAATGTTAAAAAGACTAACATAAGTTTGAGTGCGTTGTGACGGATGTAAAATAAATCAAACAATTGTTTTACAAGTATGTTGTTTTTCACCCATATTCCGGTTATATTAGATGTCACGCTATACAACATTGTCGTGAAATTAAAAGAAAAGCTCAACACTTATTTTAAAATTTTGTTTGTACACATCATCGTATCAAAAAGTAGTATGAAATAATTGTATAGAAACCCCTCAATGTTTTCAGTACGTAATACTATGCATATTGGTTCTACTATTAATCAGCACGCGCTTTGTACCTGTAACGAGTAGATTTGCTTATATTAACATAATAGCACACGTCTATTTTTGTTTTTAATTTTTTTCAAAGATGAAGAAAAAGGACAAAGTGGTAGATTTCTTTTTCAAGCGGATTAGTCGCTCTAACCTGTCATGGCGCTGACATTTCTAATCCAATTCTTCATAGTAGTAGATCTATATTTGAAATCTCAAGCGTTATTTATGTTTTGTTCTCATAAGATGTGCTCAGGTTACTTATGCTTTAACTATAGACATATAGAGATGTCATTTTATTTTAGGTTTGATATCTTGATAAACAAAATTTTCTTGCGACCACGATGTCTCGCCCCCCTATATCGAAATCCTGGATCCGCTTCTGATTACATGGAAATTAGTTAATTAATTAAATATTTCTGTCAAAGAATTGGATCGCCGATTCAAAGATGATAGCCACTTTGCTAAACAAACCAATATGTGGTAGTTTGGTACTGAACCAAGGTAGTGTATATTATGGTGACTTGCTGAATGCGCGTGCCTTCTAATAGGAAAAAATACATATGTACACTAATCGAACAAATTTTGAAGGTAAGAAATGTGCGTTGATCAAATAATGATTCCCTTGCTTTCTACATTTAGTCGTTATTATCATTTCAAAACTTCATCTTGCCTAACCATCGCTTGACCATGATGGGATGAAAAGAGATGAGAGAGAGTGCGCTTAGGGCATGTACAATGGTAGAGAAGGCGTGCATTCTCTTAGCCATCCATGTCATCTAGAGAAAGCAAAATTATAAGTTGTACAGTGCATTATCTCTTATTGTCATCCGTAATAGTTAATAAGAATTAATTATATTTTAGTAAGAAATTATATGTCTAAGGGAAGGCAAATGATACCATGGTGAAATTAACCTTCTCTTATTTCTTAAGAGATCATCTCTTAGTTAAGAGAAGCCAACCTCCCCTTCTCGCATTCTCTCTCCTCCAACTAGACAAATATCCTACGTGGCAACGTTAAGAGAAAGCTGACGTCACCCCATTGTATATGCCCTTAGAGGCTGTAGGGAGGGTTTGCATGCAAAAAAGGTTTGATCCGGCGTCCCAAGCGGGTTGGGTTCGGCTTGTCTAAATCTGGCGAAAAATAAACTCTTAGAATTGACTAGGTAGATTTTTGTCATCAGGATAAAAGAAGTGGTGTGGGGACTCTTGGGGGACACTCTAGAGATGCCTAGACAACTAAAAATATCTTGGTAGAACTCTCGTCGCTCAACCCTGCCCTTCTTTATTATAAAAATAAACCTACGCTTCTTGGGCCAGGCTTTCCCACAGCGACAGATCTAGGCCGTACATCTAGATTATCCGATATGAGACCGAGTAAATAAGGAGTCTCTAACACTCAGGTAGCTGAGAAATACGCTATTTCTCAGCTAGCTGACGTCGGCGCCTTGTCCAGTAGCGCGCGCGTGCGACGTGCATCCGTATGTTGCGCAGCCTGTTCTATTTTTTCAAGTTCTGTTTTTACCTGCTGGACATATTTTCAAACACTCATAATTTTTAAATCGTAGCTCTGTTTTTGGTGATTCAATTTTCTAAATCTTTGCCTCAACAAGACCTACGCGTTGGTATTGGTCTTTTTTGCCTTAAAAAATTATCAATTACAACCCTAATTCCAACTAGCACCCTATTTTATAACAGAGATATTAGTTACGTGCTGAGTTAAAACTGAAATAAAATATAAAAGTCTCAGTTGCAACCATAATTGCAACTACCACCTCACCCCTATTTTGCAACTAGAGTAGCGGTTGCATGCCTAGTTGCAACTGAATAAAAACAAAGAGAAAATTTAATTTTGAAATGAAAATGTTAATTTCGTGTCGAGTTGCAACGTGTAACCCCCTTTGATCTCTCAATTACAACCGAAGTGTAAACTAACTCCACCTACAGTCGGTGGGGATCAAAATGGGAAAAAGTCAGTTGCGTGCCGAGTTGTAACTGAAATAAAAATAAAATCTCAATTACAACCCTAATTGCAACTACCACGCACCCCATATTTTACAACTAGGGTAGCGGTTGCTGGCTAGTTGCAACTGAATAAAAAAAAAAGGTTTACTTTTGAAATCGAAAATGTCAAATCCGTTTTTTTAAAGGAAAACGGGCATCAGTTACAAGTCGAGTTCCAGCTGACTATAGAGAGGAGATGTGAGTTGCGCGACAAGTTGCGACTAACTACAAAGAGGGGAAGTGAGTTGCGTGTCAAGTTGTTACTGGCTACAAAAACAAAAAATGGGAAAACAGGATGATGATAGTTGCAAGTCACATTGCAACTAACTCCGGGGGGGAGGGGTGGGGCAACTTCAAGTTGCGGCTAACTACAAAAAATGGACGCGGGGATGTCAGTTGCAAGTCAAGTTGCAACTGGCTGGATCGAAGGTGCCAGTTACGAATCAAGTTGCAATTGACTCCAAGAGGGAGGTGTTTTGTGGTGATTTGAAAAAAAATGAGAGAGTCGATTTGTGACTAAAAAGATAAAGAAAAAAACTAGAAAAATTAAAAAGAAACAACAAGAAAAAAAAGGCTAAAAAACCACACCTAACAAGCAGCGTCACATTTGTTTAAATTAGTAAACATGCACGTGCACGCACGTCTCTAAAATATAAATCTCATTTATAGTTTATTTTTTCTATCACAACAACATATATTTCATGACTCAACCTTATAGTAATGTGCGAACAATATATAATTCACACATCTTGCTTCACTAAAAACTCAGATAGCACAAAAAAAATATAAATAATAATGTATAGTACAATAAAAATTTGAAGAGATAGCTTGAAAACAACTTATAAATAACAATTGTCCACTAAGTTATAAATACTTATTAAAATTTATGCAAGTAATCCTAATAATCCTGTAAAAAATATTCAAAAGCATTGAATAACCATGGTAAAATAGAAAGAATTGGTGAGGACAATAATCGTGTACACTATATTCGGACTCTCTCGAGCGTACCTACGCACTACCCAGTCCACACTCCTAGTCTTCAATCTCTAGGCTCTCACTTACCTCCACCGCCCCAGCAAAGGACTGGTCTCTCTCCCCCTGCCGATCCCCGTTCGTCCGATGACCACCTCGCCAACTCCCAGCTCGGCCCTACCCTTGGCGGCTTGGCCTCCACTTCTCTACTCTTCCCCACGGCCCCTCTTGGAATTTGGTCATTGAATAGCCCGATGAGGCACTCGAGCTTGGCATGCTTGCGGGCGTCTATTCCGCCCCTCTGGGCTCCCCCTGGCTGCATGCTCCGCCGGACAGCCACCGCAGAACCCTCGTTCCCCGCGCATGGCCGTTGCCGACGCAGATGACAACGCCGCGCTATCGGGCACCGTGCGTTGGGGAACCACCGTTGACACCGCGCGCTGCCTGGCTATGGCCACCCCCGACCAGCCGGGCCGGACGTGGTCGTCTTGGTAGCGGGTGAATAGCTCACATGCGACGTCGTTCAGCGTAATCGTTCAAAATGCGATGGAGTGGCTAGAATAGCTCGCATGCGACGCCTGATCGACGAATAAATAGCTGTCGTGCGATGGAGTGACTTAACCGCAAAAGACAGGTTAAGACCGGACCCCGCTGGGACCCACACTTAAACCGGACCCGCATAAGCTTCTCCACGTCATAAGATCCATCTCGCCCCCGTGCCGGAGCCGCCATCCCTGCGAGCTGCTCTTGTTCCCCTTCTTCTCTGGCGAACCCCTTCTTCTCCGGCGAATCCCTTCTTCTCCGCCGGCATGCCGTCGAGCTCCGCTTCCGCCTCCCACTCCAAGTGGCCACGCCTCGGTCCAGTTACGCTAGGAAGCTGCCCTGCGTGCGGACGGACGACGTCGCTGAAGCGGCGGGTGACCACGAGCGACAAGAACGGCAACAAAGGACGCGAGTATGTGAAATGCGAGAGCAAAGAACAACCGGGGGAGGTGAGATCTGTGTTTCCCCTCTCCCAATTTCGTATTATGTTTGGTCAATTTTGGTTTCTCATCCGATTTCATTTTTTATCCGATTTGGGGGGTCGATTTTGGGTATGCATCTGATTTGATTTGGTTTCTCATTCGTATTTGCAGGATTCGCCTCCATGCGAACACTTCGAGTGGCTTGATGCATATATGAAGAGGATTCAAGAGGAGGGCAATTCTTTGGGGGTAGCTTCGATGCAGAATGGGGCGCGGAAGGAATCGGGTTCTGCCCTGGCTACGGTGCAGAATGGGTTGCAGAAGGACGAGTTGAAGAAGGTGACCAAGCAGCTAGAGAAACTTGTCGATCTGAAGAAGCAGAGCAATGTTCTGGCTGCAATTTTTTATGTATGTGTAATTGTTCTTGTAGTTCTCTATTTGTCGATCATTAGTCAGAAAAGAATGTAGTTTAGGTTGCAGTTTGGTAGACATGATAAATTTGTCTATGGCTAAGACATGGAATATATGCACATTCAGTGTGTGCAATGTTCAGTGTGTTTGGTTTGTTTAGTTTCAGTTCGTATGTTCTGTGTTTGCAATGTTCAGTTGAGAGAAGAAGAAATTGAGAAGAAAACGTGTGTGCAAAGCCCATGTAAAACTAGCCGAGTCCAATGTTAATACCGCGCAAGGCCCATTAAAAAACAAACGTGCACTAAAAAAAAGACTAGCTGAAAGGGCTAGGGCCATGTAAACCTAAAACTAAATTACGTGCACACACTTTAGTCACAATAATAAAAGGATGCTTGTTTTTTCTTTTGCTTATGTTATTTTCTTTATTATTTTATTATTTCCATAGCATTTTAATGGTGAGTAAGTTTAGGTTTAAAACACGAGCACACACTACTTTTTATTTCATTGTTTCGCACATTTGTAAAACACGAGCACTTTTTCACACATTTGTAGAACACGAGCACACACAACTTTTTATTAGCACAGACGAACATGGGACACAAACACAAACATTTGCATATAGGAAATAAACCTAAAAGAGGGGCATATATGCCCAAGTAAACCTAAGACAAACGGGTACCCAAGATAAACATTGATGGCATAAACCTAAGACAAACATGGAAATAAAGCTAGCTAAAAGAACCGAAACATTCGACCACGCAAACAAACTAGAACGACACGCAAACATTGAACAACTCCTTCTTCACTTCTTCTTGGCTCTCCTTGCGGGTGGCTCACTCGTCATCCTCCATGTCGTACGGGAGGGAGTGCACGACGCCGTTGTAGCGGATGATGTCGGTGAAGTCCGTGAAGACGTTGTAGTTCGTGAATGCGATGAACTCGCACCCACGCCAATACACCTGGCCGAGGAGATGGTGAGCATCGAATAAGTTGGTGAAGGTGACGGTGTAGCCGATCACAAGCGAGGTGTTGCCGTCATAGTACTCCTCAAGCTGGAACATGCGTGGCGAGCCCGCAGGGAGGTGACGGTAGCCGGAGGAGAGGAAGAAGTGTGCTACATCCCTTGCACCCCTCCACCTCGAAAATGCCCACACTCGCAGCTTGTTCTCGACGACGACCCCGGACGGAAACCGTATCTCTGGCACGGTGGCAGGGCGTAGGAACGTCGGTCCGTTGTACTGCATGATGTCTAGAGTTGGAGTTTCTTGTTTGAGAGAGAAGAGGAGGAAGGATGTGTCTTGATAGAAGAGAAGAAGAGGGGGGCGTTATATAGCCGACAGTGAAAGAAATGGATGGTGCGGTGCGTTTCTAGTCATGAACGTGGCACTTATGGGGAGAGCATCCAAAACGGCCGCACACAACGCTCCCTTTCACCCGTGATGCAAAAAAAGACGCTGGCAAGCTTGCTTCCTTTCACCCGTGATGCAGAAGAAGCGCTGCGACGGCTGAGACGATGCGCTGCGGACGACTGCGACCCACTTTGACTGCGATCACTGAGACGATGTGAGCTGCGTAAATAGCTGTGTTGCGACGCTGAGACGATGCCTAAATAGCCAGGCTAGGACGCTGCATGAGCCGTGCATTGCACGTTAGAGGCCCGGTCGACGATGCGTGGACGTGTTGCGCATCAGCGCATGCATGGCAGGCATAGGGGAAGCTAGAGGAAAAACAAAGCAAACGCTGGCCCAATGGCCCAACGGTCTCACGCTCAACATTTCCCGCGTCGCAGAGGAAAAAAAACGGTGGCCAATCATGTCGAACAAACGGTGCTCCCACGGATCGCTCGCGATTCCTTCTAGAAGACCTAATCGCACGGCAGTAGTTTAGCGCAGCAGAGTGAGATGAACGGTCCATGCTGCATTTCAAATAGGCCGAATTTGAAATAATCATAAGATATTAAAAAAAATCAAAAAATTGCAAATCCAGTGCACATGCTATTATTATGTACTGTACGAGTAGCTCCAACTGATAAACAAGGTTTAGATACATATTAAACAAGAGATCCTTCAATATGGTGTGAAATAGGCCGAATTTGAAATAATCATAAGATATTCAAAAAACATAAAAAAAAATGTAAATCCAGTGCACATGGGTTTGTTTTGTCATGTACTATCTGATGCAACTGAGAAAACAAGGTTTAGACGTAAGATATTCAATTAACATAAAAAAAAATGAAATTTTACATCTCAAACTAAGACATGCTTCAATATGGTATGAAATCTCACATCTCAACTGCTTTAATATGTGTTTATCTGCTGAATATGTTAGTAAATGACAAAGTAAGACCATGTGCACTGGATTTGCATTTTTTTTGAGCTTTTGTGAATATCTTATGATTATTTCAAATTGGATTGACTTTTGTTGACCTGGTTTTGAAATAATCATAAGATATTCATAAAACATCAAAAAAATGCAAATCCAATGCACATGGTCTTACTTTGTCATGTACTAACATCTTAAACTGAAAAACATATATTAAACAATAAATGCTTCAATATGGTATGAAACCCCACATCTCAAACTATGAACTCTATAGTTCGAGATGTGAGATTTCATACCATATTGAAGCATGTCTTGATTAAAATGTATCTTTACCTTGTTTATCTTTTGGAGATGTTAGTACATGACAAACTAAGACAATGTGCACTGGATTTGCATTTTTTTGATGTTGGTTGAATATTTTTTTGAATATTTCAAAAACTGGTCAACAAAAGTCAAACCAAATTTTGAACAAATTTTGAGTTAAAAATTAGTCTATAATACTATATTAGTGCAATAGATGTTAACCCTAGAGTTTGAGATCTTTTGGAGAAGGTAAAAAAAATGAGAAGATTAGAAATGGGGGTGTTTGGGCTACCTTTTTGGAGCACATTTCTAGCACATTTCCGACGACGATGAGTTGTACCTCACAAAATGGCTAGAATTTCATGAACTAACGTGCATAACTCTACATGAAACAATGAAACATCATATATCAAACTATTGCATCAGATCATAATTCAAAAAAAAATCATCAACAATGTTTTTCAAATATGAATATCTGTTTAAATTCAAATTTGAATCCGATTCAAATCAACATCACAACACATAAGTTTATTACATGAATGAAAAACAGTTCTCAATGGTCCAACTCTATTGCTTTTGCTTCTTCCCACTCTTCTTTGCACTACTTGGTTCGACATTGCATAATTTATTCACGCTTCTGAACTTCATACCAGGAACACTCGACCCCCACTTCTTTTGCACCTTATCATGTCCAGCAGGTTCAGCAGCATCAACCAGGCCATCTGCAACAAGAACATTTGCATCAGACTGAACCATAAGCTCCAGAACAGGTTCAGCCCCATCCCCAACCTCCAGAACAGCTTCAACAACATCAGACTGAACCAGAACATCTTCAGAATGAACCACTAACTGAAGAACAGGTTCAGGTTCAGAGTGAATCAAAACCTGAAGAACAGGTTCAGTTTGCATCAAAATAGGCAAAACAGGTTCAGACTGAACCAAAACCTGAAGAACAGGTTCAGTTTGCATCTGAATCAGCACACTTCTCTTCTTTCTAGAACCATTGACTCTTGGCTTTTTTGTTGGCCATAATTCATCAACAACAAGAGGTGGGCCTTTTCCTCCACGCTTTCTTCTGAAAAACAAAGCATGTATAAAAGGGGTTATCAACTAACACAAGCAGCAATAAGAAGAATGTATAAAAGAGAAACATGTACATACTTAGTCCTTTCCGACGTGTAACGGTATTTGGGGGAATTAATTCTATGCCCAAGTTCCTCACACAGCTTGCATCTATTTGGGTTGCCTTTTGGGGGCCTTTTAGGTTTTTCAGGTTTATCCTTTTTCCCCTTTTTGCTACTCCCAGCTTTCTCAAACCATGCTTTGAATCTACTCTGTTTTGGCCTTCCTGCCTTTCTTCTTGACATGGGAGGACACATGGAAAACTGAATAGGCACTTCTGGCCATTGAGACTGGTCTGTCAAAGCTGGAATAGGAGTTGCATATGCAACCCTGAATCTTGCCACTAAATAATACTCATGCAAATATGGGTGCATGTTTAACCTAGGTTTGGAGGTCAAAAAGAGTATAGCATGCACGCATGGCTTCCCGGTGTGTTGCCACTCTAGACATGTGCATTCATGTAAGTCAATGTTAACAACATGCCTTTTTGCAGTATTGTTATCTCTCACTTCAGCACCCCATAATGAAGCTTTGTCAACTGACAAATGGTTAAGCCCTCTGCTCCTGTTGACCACTTGTTGTACCACTGCAGGAAGCTTATCCCCTTGAAGTAGAGCACCAATTTTGCTTCTTAATTCCCACCAACCCATCATCAAGATCCTAATTTGGTCAACCAAGTCATGGACAGGCAAGCTTTTCAGCTCCTTCACCCTGTTGTTAAAGCTTTCGGCCAAATTGTTGTTTATATGATCACATTTGATGGTAGTATTGAAATCTGCCCTATACCATAGAAGAGAATGATATGTGTTCAACCATGGTGCAAATTCAGGGCATGCTACCATTACCTTACCAAGGTGATGTGAATGGGTTTGTTTGGTGTAGGATCTTGCTGCTGGCCACATACGCCCAAATTCATCTCCTCTGAACTTTTTGATCAAATTCATCCAAAAATGGCCGAAGCACTCCCTCTACTCAGCATGGGGGGAAACATTTTTTACTGCATTTCTCAACCCTTTACATGCATCTGTATGAATGGCCAAGGGTGACACTGGACCTAAGCATCTTTTCAGCTGCATCATGAACCATGTCCACGATACCTCTGTCTCTGTTGGGGGAAAGGGCCATTACCGATCTGAAGCTGCCTCTCCTCGCTCCATCTCGGTATTTCAGCCCACGCGCAATGATCCCCTGTTTCAAATCGCGCAAATCAGAGTGGACAGATCCATCAAATTGAGAAGGTGAGGACGGGGATTAGGGCTGTGAAATGGCTCACCACATTCGCACTTCCAAACCTCCTCCCAGGCACCAGAATGCGACACCGTCGCCACCAGAAAGCTCCACCACCGCCGCCGCCGTCGCCGGACAAGAACAGAGCACCCTGAACGGTCAGATTGCGTGACTAGATGTTTGGCACCTGAGTGGATCCCACTGTCAGAGAGAATAACTGCCCGTCCTAACAAACCAAGAGTGGGGTTAAGACATTGCTTAACACATCGA
The DNA here is from genome assembly GCA_026929855.1 of Poa annua. Taxonomy (NCBI): domain Eukaryota; kingdom Viridiplantae; phylum Streptophyta; class Magnoliopsida; order Poales; family Poaceae; genus Poa; species Poa annua. The sequence goes on along the minus strand of CM049426.1, from coordinate 306,170,873 downwards.
CGCCCGTTTTTTGTCCGTAGCTATTTCCACGTGAAGCAACGTCGCATGCGAGCTATTCTAGCCAACTCCATCGCACTCCCACCAATTCCACTCAACGACGTCGCATGTGAGCTATTCACCCCTTGGTAGCGGGCCTCCTGGTAATGTACAGACACGACATGGTGGTGCTCGAGAGCCACGACCGCATGTGCCGCGTGACCAACTCATTCGACGTCAAGCGGTTCATCTTCGACTCCTGCACGGTCTCTTCTCCGGCTACCAGTCTAGAGGGCCTAGGTCAGCTTCGATCTTCCTCATAGGCAAAATACCAATTTGTTCAACTCTGATGTATTTTGCACTTCGGACGAACAATTGTGGAGGTGGCGGCTCAAGCACAAGGAGGGAAGCAACATGCCGCTCCTCTGAGACAGCAGGCATGCTGCTCTCTCGACGCGTTTGCCTGGGCTGCCCCGACGTCAATGTATGTCGTAAGCTGATGAGCAGCCATATGTTTCTATTTCTTTCATTTCGTGTGATATTTCTAGTGGAAATTTAACCTTTGATTCTGCTGTCATGCTCATGTTAACAGAGAAAATGCGAGTGTCATGCGTGCTTAAACAGAGATAGTCACTGGAACTTTTATCTTGTGTGGTCTATTCCTTTTTCTGCATAAGTATGTAGTCTACCTTTCTGCAATCATCACACTCGTCATAAGTCCTGTACTGTTAATATGTACACATAACCGGTTTCTTAGGTGTCATTTTTACTGTATCTGTGAGCTGCATCCATCTCAAACTATTATTTTAATCAAGCCATAGACGACCAGATTATGTAACTATTTTGTGAAGTTAAGTCTTTCAAAGATTAGGGCACACGATGTAGTGCCAGCACTGAGCCATCATCATACTATCTATCTTACAAGTATTATCTAGTATTATCTATCTAACAAGTATATGTATATCTTAACCGTACTCACGCCTTCGAGTCTTGCTGCATCGTGAATGTATATCCATTGACACCATGGATGGTGATGGTTACATCCTGCTGCACTCTAGGAATTTTCCTTACTGTTGGACAATTTGCTTCAGAAACCCCAACCACCAATTACATTCTTAGTTCATGCCGGATGATGGTATTAACATATAATACCTTGGAATATAGTTTGTTGTCTCTTCTCTACTGATTTCTCGTTACTACTGCATCATAATCATCATCCGTCGCCCCCGATGCCTAATTTCTGTGGGAATGGGTTTGGCCCCTGGAGTGGGCACATCACATTTGATGGCATCGTATTCTAAGGAACGTAATCTCACACTTAGGGCCCGCTTGGATTGAGGGTGGGAAATTACGGACCGGAAGTTTGCACCCCGCATGCCCTGTATTTTTCACGTGAGGTCTGATGGTCCGTGAAATATTCCCGTCGTTTTGGCTAATATACAGCGATCCAAGCGAGGCCTTAATCCTATCACTCTCAATTGGATGTTTGCCCTGAAGACAGAGCTCAGAGCTGTAATATGAGTTTTAGAATTTGCTTCCTGAATTGTAGCAACTCCTGGTTTTGAGCAGCTCAGTTTGTAAGAATCTGTAGTCCACTTAGACACATACATGTTCTGTTTGTTCTGTTCCTCCTTTCCCTCTGCTATAAATTTTGCTGGAATTGGCAAGCTTTCTTTTAAAATGCTGCAAGCTGATAATTATGATTGAATATTTTGTGGGATATTCTAACGTAATACAATGAGCGTAAATAAATAAGTATATCCTATAATAATCTATTTTTTTCATGTGTGGAGCAAGTTATATATTGCATTGGAGTATATTCACAGTGAAGTTTTATTTTCCAGATATATAGGCTTGCGTTAGAAGACTCAAACAGTAGGTTTTTCCTAAAATAGAATTCATGTGTAGCTCAATTTTGTAGGACATAATTTACAACCATCAGCCTGACCCCTAACAAAGAAATCTGAAATCCCTATCAGGTTGTCTAATATGCATGTGAGCAAAACCACATACATAGAAATGGAGAAGCAAAGAAGGTCCAAATAAAGTTAGTCGAGGATTTGTAGTGGACTGCAACAGTTCTAAATCCAAGGTAAGCACACAAAGTTGGGTACATTTGTGGTATGTGGAGGTAGGGTGCATTGATAGAGACTGTCATATATTGTAGTAAGAAACAATATAGTAGTTTGGCCACCAAATTAAGTCCTTGAAAGCTGATGAGAATATGTTTAAAAATATATATGCAAGTGCACTCCATATGCTCATACTTCCATTGAATGAAGGAAACCAGTACTACCGTTCACTTGTAGCTTAAGGATATTCTGTTTTTTATTTCATTGTTGCTTTCCTTTCTTGATTGTAGAGATAGGAGTATAGTTGAGCACGATTAGTGGACATACAAAAAACACATAATATCAATTGAGTTGAGATAGCACGTATACCCATCGGTCTGTAGTCCACATGGTTATACACTCTTCCCTTCTCCACGTTGAGACGTCTAGATTCTTCCATTTGTTAGATTTTAGTTCCATGCGCAGCAATGCATATCGGAATATATTTTCAAGTCCTTCCAGCTGTTGGACGAATAATGCGCAGCAATGCATATCTGAATATATTTTCAAGTCCTTCCAGCTGTTGGACGAATAACTAACAAAATATTAGCATCCGAAGCAAAGACAATTACTAAATTTTCTTTTGTAAAGATGGGGATGTGGGACAAATTACTAACCATGGCAGTGAGGTCTCTCCGGTGCCTTTTTAGCCTAGTGAGTCGAGCACTTGAATACATATGAACATTGAAAAATATTGGTATGCATATTCCAACTGAACCAATATGTGATAAAATCACATGATCAAAATATTCTCAGAGGAAATCAAACTAATTAATGAAATAATTTGCAAATTACAAGAAAGTGGAAAAATATTAACTGCTAAAAATAATAAGTGGGAGGCGGAGCTACAAACCTCAGTTTGTATATACTCACCTGCTGCTAGGGATAATGAGCCATTGAGCAATAACCATGTTCTATTCCAAAATCCAAATTGGAATGACATAATGGTAATGATGCTCTTCAGTTTTGTTGCCCACTTCACCCTGACTGAGGGAAACTTTTTAGCATGCATGCTATGTCGGCAGGAAACTAATACCATGTATAGTTTTAAAAGAAAGTAGGGAAATATTCATTTTCTTTTAGAACAGAAGGTTCCTCCAAAGGGAACAGACAAGCCCATAGATTATTACACAAATGGAACAAACCCCTTCACCAATATGTGCCCTCGACTTCAGCTCAAAATAAATTATATCTTGAACCTGTAATAGACAGTAGATAGTTTAGGTAGTTGAAGAGCCAAATGGGAGAAGACAAATAACTTATGACGCATAAATCTTTGAACGGGATGTTATGTATCAGCAAAAACAAACATGGCAGTAATGTAACAGGAGCAAAAATTATAAGCTGGTCGACACAGCCAACTAATGAATGCTGGTTTGAACAAACTGAATATGAGAAAAATTAATACACTAAAATGAAAGCGAAATTATATCCTGAGAAGTTCCAAATATAAGAGGGCCACCTTAAAACTTCCATTCAATCATTTGTACCGTGGATGCCAACGACGGAATTAGCTGAACTATCCATGGTGTAAATTTGGATCTCCTTCACCAATTTGATTGAAGCATACAATTTCTTATCAAGTTGACGACGTTCATAAGATAGCCAATGCCCAGACAATAGCTTCATGATAAGAAATGGAAACACAAAAGAAAGAAAAAAACTGGAATCTTGGTTTGGTGTCTCATGTGGATGGACGCCGACTGATGCAGCCCTGCAGTAAAAAAACTGACCTGCTCAAGCAAATGTTAACCAATATGGAGGAGGGTACGAACCTTCTTTAGATTTTTCGCTCGGATTTAACATGCAGAACTCCGGCTCGTCATCAGAATATGTGGGCAACTGTTGTGTCAGCGCGACGTCGTCATCATAGCCAGCAGTGGCTTGCAAGGTCCAAGCCTCCATAGAAAAAGCATGGCAATGTTTGTGTCTCTGGCTGCGTCGTTGCGCGGAAGATCGAGGGCAGCGAAAACAATTTTTACTGCGGGATGAGGAAAGGTGGCGACCGCCGGCGCTGGATGGAGAAACGGCGGCGGCGAGTCTGATCCGTGGTGTCGGTGGAGGGGGTGCAGTACGTGAAGCACTTTGGCTGGGCTGGGCTCGATCTCTACGGTGTGCTACTAGGGGCGAATCTTGGGGAAGGTCATGCGTGAGGAGCGGGTGGTTCCAGATTTCACGGGAACGAATTGATTCCGAGGTTACCTGCCTTCGGGGAGGTGTTGACCGGGGCAGTCCGTGGGGATGGTGGCAGGAAAAAGTTATGTCGAGGTCGACAGGATCAATCCGGATCGTTGCTTGGGGCTGGATTAGATCAAACAAAACTGTGTCGTTGGATTTGTATAGGTGGGAGGGATCCAATGGTCCAGGGTGAGCTGTGTACGTTTTGGTTTGGTGGCTTTAGCAAAGTTTTGATTCTCTCTTTTATCTTTTATTATTATTAGTAGTGGAGAAAGAAAATCAAAAACAGAAAAAAAAACATGTATGAAACAGAAATTAAAAACTGCAAAAACATATAAAATCGGAATAGAAAAAACCATGCTCAAATCGGCCCAGTAGCGCCCACTCCACCCACGGTAAAAAAGACAACAGTATAAGAGGCCCGACAGACACAACCAGTGCCCCCGCGCAGAAAAAAACCCGGCCTCAAAGTGGCCCAGTAGCGCACAAGGGAAAGCAGACCGGGCCGAAAAAAAGAAAACGCCCACGATCGAACGGATTGGTAGCGTCGGATCGCATGGATATGGATCCGAGGCTAGTTGTGCTTTAGCAATTCCCAGTAAATAACCCAGCCCAGCCATTTCGTTGAAACCCTAACCTAAAAATCTAGACGGCGGCGGCAGCTATCGCCCCAAAAAGAACCAAAGAGCAAAGAGGGTCAGGCGGTTGCGGCGGCGGGGAAAGGGTTGCCCGAGAGGGTTTGGAAATCCACCATCTCACACCACCATTATCCACCATTGCTCCCAATCCTCCACCTCCACACCTCAAACGACTCCAAAAAAAACCTCTCATCAACTAATCCTGGATACCCCGGCCCTCCTATCTTCTTTCTTAGCAATCTAATCACTTGCAGCAATTTTTTGGAAAGATCCGGTGCTCCTTTGGTGGAGGGACAAACACAGAGGAAGAGGAACAAGAAAGTGGAGAGAGAGAGAGAGCGCGTCGAGGAGTGGGCGCGGCCGGGAATCTTATCTTTGAGATTTCGCTCCGCTACGAGCCGAAAGTGGGTTTCAATTTGCTCTGCGACGAAAGTCGCGAGCCTCAGCCTGCCGCGCGTGCAGACGCATGCATCTCTCGTCGCTTAGCCAACCCGACAGGGGACTTTCGGTCGGGAGGGAATCGAAGGCTGGCTTTCAACCTGCTCGGGGCCGATGGCTCACTATTTTTCAAATTACGCTACGCGCATACTACCATCCGAATTTGTCATTTTTTTTAGAAAAGGGGTGTCCCGGCCTCTCTGCATGCACACAACCATTTATTACAAAATCTAAATCTACAAGTAATAAAGGTTTACATCTCACGAATCACCATGAATCACCTAGATACTAAGACGACGAAGCTCAACCGACCATAGAAACTAAAACAACAACTACAAAATTCTACTAATATGTTGCCACCGGGAGAAAAAATCTCACGCCACTAACAGGAGTCTTGAGCATCTAACAACCATAAGTTCCGGCTGGTCTGAAGGAAGCAGTAAAGCCCATAGCCGGATCCAGTGCGACGCCATATGAATAACCTGTAATATATGAAAATTTTATTTTCTGTTAAAAACCAAATTGTTCCTACAATTTCTAAGAGACCAACAGATAGGTGAAACTCCAATACGAATCCTAAGTTTGGTCTTCTTCTCAACCCCGTTCAACCAATTCCGAATTTGTCATTTAAAAAGATATTATAAAAAAATTCCAATGAATTGACTACAGTTGAACGGCGCACAAGATTTCCAAATCTCGCATTGCGTTTACATCAGTACTAATCTTTTGAGTTAAAGGTGTCAAAACATCTACTTATATTACTACATACAGAACAATGCAATACCACGTACTCTGAAAAGGTCAAAGATTAATTAACTACTAGCAGTGGAATCATGTGATGGTAGTATTATTAGTTCACGAAGACGTATTTAAAAAAAATGTTCACGAAGACACAGTCATGTGAGCATGTTCCACAGACTTCACAGCCAACATGTTTGCATACATCAGAGATGTTCATTACTACACCCATGCTAATTAAGAATCTCAGAGCTCCAAGTTCAGATCAACTTCAGTCAAACTGCAGACATGCTTACAATAGGATCAAAGCCCTAGAGCCATGAGAACCAACTTGGATAACAGTGGGAGGTGAAAAAAAAAGGGATGGGGGTGCTCCAGGATCCAGGTGACAATCTCTTAGCATTTGCCGTCCCCTCCATTGACCGCAGCAGGCCTACAGGACAGTAAGAAAACGCTCACTAGTAGAAAACGAGCCTTTGGTTCACCCCTTTAGTCTCGGTTCATTTTTTGAACCCGGACTAAAGGGGTGAGAGCCACATCGCCGGATTTGTGAGGGACCTTTAGTCCCGGTTCGTGTTACGAACCGGGACTAAAGGTTCACCGCATGCGGCAGCAGAGGCGGGCCCCAGCGTCAGAACCCTTTAGTCCCGGTTCGTAACACAAACCGGGACTAACGGTCCTGACCATTATCAGCTTCTTCCACCCCTGCTCACTCCATTTTTCCCACCGAGCCCGAGCTCAAAATCATTTCCTCTCCATTTCTTCTCCATTTCCTCTCCCCAAGACTAGATAATCCATAATATTTTACACCATTTGGCAAGATTGAAGGCACCCCACGGTTAGCCTCTTCATCCTCTTTCCGGCATTGCTTATTTAGCTCATTTTGCTCATTTCAATTTTTTTGTGCAAGCAAGGTGTTCGATGTAATGCCTAAGTTATGATCTCATTTGTGTATATGTGCAATTTGTTCTCAAACTAAAATAATGATTTATGTGTTTTAGTGTGATGAGGAGCCTTATCGACGTCGATCGCCCACGCCGTCCCGTCACCACCTCGGTGAGCCTCTATATTTTATTTTACTTGATTTATAAAAACATAGCTTTTATGATTTAGATGCATAGTTACTACTTGTATAATTTTCTAACTTGTATTATATGTATAGTGTCATGGTTCTGATATCCGTCCCCGTCGGTCCTCGTTCGGTCTATGATTCGGATGTGGAATATTTTTAAAACTATTTATTTCATTCTATGTTTCTGGCAATTATGGCGACCAACTTGACATATAATTATTTTTATCTAGGAGGTAGTTGAACCAGAAATTGAACCTGACCCTATTGTCGAGTTTTTGGATAAAGAAAACAATGATTTGAAAGCAAAATTAAAAAGAAGTGAAGATCTTTATCTTCAATGCTTATAAGATAAGATGAAATTAGAGCTCAAACTTGCCGACGTGGTCGATGGTAACGAGATCAAGATGGATGCAATGCGCTTGAAGATAAAAATGATTAGAAAATATGCCATTAATCGGGAGGCTTGGTATCATTATGTTGTGGGTTCAGTATTTACCTTAGTTGCGATTTTGATCGCATTTGTTGTTGGATTTAAATTCTTTAGATAATTTTTATATTTGTTTCAGTTAATGTATGTTTTATGAGAACTATGTATTACCGCTTGTCAATACTCTACTCTTATTTTAATGGATGCCATTGTATTAATTAATTTGCTCTTACATATTATTTATGACAGTAGTGTAATAATGGGGTTCGATATACTTTTATGTAATACAGATGAACCGACAATGGATGTACGGTGACCGATGTTGTCCTGAGTTCATTGATGGCATGTATAATTTTCTCCATATGGCTGAGGCAAACAAGCCGAAGAACGGTTTTATTCGTTGTCCATGTAGTGCCTGCAAGAATATGAGTGATCACTCTACCTCAAAATTCATTCACTCACACCTCTTGCATAATGGTTTTATGCCTGGTTATTATTGTTGGACCAAGCATGGAGAAACAGGGGTTATCATGGAAGAAAATGAAGAAGAGGAGGATAATGACAAGTATCCTTGGTTCAGTGATACTACAATGGGAGAAGACGAAACTGAAGAAGATCCCATTATTGATGAGCCCGACGATGATCTTCGTCGGGCCATTCGTGATGCACAAATGGACTGTGGAAGTGAAAACGAAAGGTTGAAGTTGGAGCGTATGTTAGCTGATCACACCAAATTGTTGTACCCAACTTGTCAAAATGACCAGAAAAAGCTAGGTACCACACTTGAATTGTTGCAATGGAAGGCAGAGAATGGTACTTCTGACAAGGGATTTGAAAATTTGTTAATAATAGTTAAGAAGATGCTTCCAAAGGATAACGAATTGCCGTCTAGTACGTATGAAGCAAAGAAGGTGGTATGCCCTCTAGGATTAGAGGTGCGTAAGATACACGCTTGCATTAATGACGTTTAAGACTGCGTGGCCGGAATCCGCTCACACTTATAGAAGCCGTAGCAGAGGTAAGAAGAAGGAGGCCGACCGAATATTACAATTGGAACGTGAAATGAAGGAGCAACGGGCGGAAATAAAAGCATTGAAGGAGCAAAGAACGGAACCTCAGGAGCGGCACCAATTAGACCATGAAGCACATGCCGCCCCATCTCAGCGTAGAAGCAGCGTTGGTTCCACGCGTCAAGTCGACGTTGGTGCCTACCCAGTGGATGACATCACGGAGCCTACAGGTTGTGAGCTACATATAGCAATGAGAAACATAACTTTGAAGGTGGCGGTGGGGCAAGCTTTAGTAATTGAACCTGGAGAACTCTACCATTGTGGTCAAATTCCAGATGGCTACGCTCGTGTCGGGGTGGACGAAATTATGCCGGGATTTGAAACCTTGGAACTTGAGTTACCTGGAGGTGACGAGGAGAAAACGTTGGCAGACGTCAAGCATGCCTTCGCCCTATGGCCCAAGAAATACATCGTCCTTTAAGGAACAAGCAAAGTCCACTCCTCTTTCTAGGAGTCCAGCTCACCAGCCAAGTCCACTCTTCCTCGAGAGTGATCGAAGACGGAGTCCATCTCCACCCCATCAGCAAAGCCCACACCTCCCCGATAGGGACCCCAGCCCGAGTCCATCTCCAGCTCAACAGCAAAGCCAACCGCCCCCCGAGAGGGTTCCTAGCGCGAGGTCATCGCAGTCTGTGCCAGTCCGCCAGAATGTTAAGTTGCTCTCGAGTAGGCGCCAGTCTGGTTCTCCTGTTAGGAAGAAACCTAGAAAGCAGAAAACACCGCCGCCTACTCCAAAGTTACCTTGGGAGAGAACCGTCGAGGAAAACGATATCGCATGCAAAGAACATACGGATGCCTGGCTTGCTGGCGTGAAACAGGAAGCGTTAGCGAAACAATTGCCTCCTGCAAAATTTACTGCCGGAATTCCTCAGGAAAAAAAATGACCGTTGCATCGATGCGCTATACAACCCCCCACCATCGCCGCCAACAGACTATGATCGCAACATTGGTAAGTCATATGACGAAGAGATGGATGATCGATCGAAAAAAGGGAAACAAGTTGCCCAACTCGGAGAACAAGACGCACAGTCGCCCCCCCCCCCCCCCCCCCCGCTCAAGGTGCTTGATGACAGAGTTCTCAAAAACATCAATGTGCGGGAGCTGGTATATTCGGAAGATGATATCCCCTTCGCGGATGTTGTTCGTACTTATGTTCACGGGGAGAATTTTGTTGACGGCGACTTACCCACAAGAATGCGTCAATTTCAAGCCTGGTACAAGGATACCGTAAAGGAGACGAATAAAGACGCTCTCATGATGGCAGTTAAGGAAGAACATTATTTCCAAGAATACTCTGTTGTCCTTTACTTCGCCGAAATCTTTCAGTTATACAATCTCCGGGCCCTCGACAAAGGCATCATGAGTTCCTATTGTCTGTAAGTCATCTATTCCTGTAATTTAATGTTTTAATTAGCTCTATTCGTTCATTGTCTGTGATAATCCTCTCTATAATATTTTGTGTGCTTTATTACGCAGAATGAAGATGCTCGAATGCAAGAAGAAGAAAATCAACCACATTGGGTTCATTGACCCCTCTATAATGCATGAAGATAACATAATTGATCCAATACTTAACAAGGATACACCGGGGAATTTGCTAATGTTTTTCAAGCGACAAGCTTACAAAAAATATATATTATGGCCTTACAACTTCAAGTGAGTGTTACTGCTTATTACACATTCTATTTTTCTCACCCGATGTTAAGTTTAATTGATTAGTTATGCATGACTATTTATAAACGTGCACAAATACCACTACATTCTTATCGTTATTGACTTGCGGAAAGGAGAAATTGTTGTCCTTGACTCGTTAAGAAGATGCCCTAAACAATACAAGACCTGTTTTGATTTGGTGGCAAGGTACTTTCTTTTCTTATCGCCTATTTCGTTCATTTCCTAATATCAAGGAATTTATGACTCATTTATTCATTTTCTTGTCATGCAGCGTTTGGAAAATGTTCCTCGCGGAACATCCGAACAGTGGATGGCCAGAGAAACTGCGCTGGCGTAGTAACGATGTAAGTAGTAGTATAACTAGGCCCATGCACCATTATCATACTTTTTTATTATTTGATTAAATTTTATTCTTCTATAGACTTACCTTAAACAGCCAATAGGGACTGATCTATGTGGATTCTTCGTTTACGAGTACATGCACACTGTGGTCAACGAGAGTTTGAAGAGCAAAAGAAGTATCGAAGTACGTAAAGCTCTAGTCACACTGTGATGAGTTTTATTCATTTCATATCTCATGTATTCATTGTGATATCATTTTTTTACAGTTGGCAAGAAAGCGCAACGAGTTACCAATAAAGACCCGCTTCAGGGCACTTGCAGAGGAGTTGACGGGATTTTACCTCGCCCATGTCATACCGGAGACCGGAGAGTACCACTATTTTGACTAGTGCGGACATGTAATATATAGTGATCTCCATGTAACAAAGTACTTCTAAGTATCTGGAACCGGAAAACGTGATCTTCATGTACCACGCCTACTTAAATGTGTATGTGTTATCAACACATGATTTTCATGTAATTGTATATATGCATGATGCAACTTCATCTAGCTTCGTATAATAATTTATATGTGTTTTTCGCCCATCGAAGTCGTAGCATCAGAAACCCCTACCCCGACGCATCGACATGGTATCATCCGAAACCCCCTACCATCACACATCGACTATACCATCGACGTGGTACCATCCGAAACCCCCTACCGTCACGCATCGACGTGGTACCATCCGAAACCCCTACCCAGAAAACCGGTAGAAATAAAAAAAAGTAAACCCTAAAATGAAAAAAAGCAAAACCCTGAAATGTAAAAAAAATTAAAAACCCTAGTCCCGGTTCGTAACACGAACCGGGACTAAAGTGTTCGCCCCCGCACGCCCTGCCGCGGCCACGTGCGCTGCGCTCATTGGGGGGGGGGGGGGGGGGGGGGGCGCCGGTCCCGGTTCGTATTGAACCGAGACCAAAGGGTCAGGGGGCTCTAGTCCTGGCCTGACAGTCCCGGTTGCTACACCGGAACTAGAGGTTGTCTGAAACCGGGACTAGTGCCCCTTTTTCCACTAGTGGCTGAATATATATCACGCACAAACATTATGTAGCAACATTATAAACATAATTTGTTTGCTCAAAAGAAGCAGATTTAGTGATTTGTCTCCCCAACAAAATTTGTTCTCCACTTCTTCATGTCTCATTTTAGAAAACCCGTGAATAAACCTATCGTGCCAAAGCAATTCATATCTAGTTCGAACAATTATCACTATGTGTCCAGTGAACTAATGCCAGGATCGGATGACGATAGATTATAGAACCTCGAGAGAACTGCAGCTAGAATGGAAGTGTCTGAAGGCACTGTCCGCAGCACAAGCCAAGGCGACATAACAGCTTCGCATCTTTGGTTTGGGATGAAAGACTAGTCACATAATAAATCGACCGTGATGAACTTGATACTAACTGTAGTAGATGATCAAGAAACAGGTACTCACTAATTCGAGCTGGACGGTCACATTGTTTCTCTGCTAACACGAAACTGGAGGATCACTTAATAATGTCCTAGCCACAGCAATAGAGGTTCTAGTTCTTTACTGGCTAACATGAATTGACTAGGAACGGGCCGGCGATGGAGTCGCCATCAGGGGGTCTGGAACGTAGCAGGTGAACAGGCATGTTTGTCATTTAAAAAGATATTATAAAAAATCTCCAATGAATTGCCTACAGTTGAACGGCGCACACGATTTCGAAATCTCGCATTGCGTTTACATCAGTACTAATCTTTTGAGTTAAAGGTGTCAAAACATCTAGTTATATTACTGCATACAGAACAATGCAATACCACGTACTCTGAAAAGGTCAAAGATTAATTAACTACTAGCAGTGGAATCATGTGATGGTAGTATTATTAGTTCACGAAGAGACAGTCATGTGAGCATGCTTCACAGCCAACATGTTTGCATACATCAGAGATGTTCATTACTACACCCATGCTAATTAAGAATCTCAGAGCTCCAAGTTCAGATCAACTTCAGTCAAACTGCAGACATGCTTACAATAGGATCAAAGCCCTAGAGCCATGAGAACCAACTTGGATAACAGTGGGAGGTGAAAAAAAGAAGGGATGGGGGTGCTCCAGGATCCAGGTGACAATCTCTTAGCATTAGGCCTCCCCTCCATTGACCGCAGCAGGCCTACAGGACAGAAAGAAAACGCTGAATATTATAAACATAATTTGTTTGCTCAAAAGAAGCAGATTCAGTAATTTGTCTCCCCAACAAAATTTGTTCTCCACTTCTTCATGTCTAATTTTCAAAAACCCGTGAATAAACCTATCGTGCCAAAGCAATTCATATCTAGTTCGAACAATTATCACTATGTGTCCAGTGAATTAATGCCAGGATCGGAGGACGATAGATTATAGAACCTCGAGAGAACTGCAGCTACAATGGAAGTGTCTGAAGGCACTGTCCACGGCACAAGCCAAGGCGACATAAAATCGACCGTGAACCTGATATTAACTGAAGTAGATAATGAAGAAACAGGACTCACCAATTCGAGCTGGACGGTCACATTGTTTCTCTGCTAACACGAAACTGGAGGATCACTTAATAATGTCCTAGCAACAGCAATAGAGGTTCTAGTTCTTTACTCTGAATTCTGAAATGGTCAAAGACTAACTAGTTTGCGATCACAGGGAACCGGCGGGCCGGGTACATGCAGGCAATCCAAGTAAAGGACTCACCAGAAGGGAGGAGAAGTAAAGGGTGCCGGGAACTCCAAGGGCATGGCGTCGTTAAGCCCGGTGATGGTGTCGTTGAAGGCCGGGACGGGTCCGACTTGGGCTTCGTAGTCGGCGATGGCGGAGGCGGCGAGGTCGTGGATTTCTTGGAGGGACCGCCGCTCCGCTTCGGAGAGGGAGGGGCCGTGGTAGTCCTGGCGCGCCTTGTGCATGTCCCCGAGGTCGGAGCAGTACTCGTCGAGCCGCAACTCGAGCTCCATGCACGCCGCCATGTCCTCCACCTGCTTCCGCAGCACCTCGATCTCGCTCTCTGTGTTGTCTGAATGTCTTCCTAGCATCGTCACCTTGAACAACCCTTCCTGGATCTTCGCATCCACCAGCGCCTTCCTTTCCGATTCCGCGGGAGCACTCTGCGTGACATGCATGAACGTGAAAACCCTAGTTGATTTTGATCAGCAATGCCTAGTGGCATGCATCCCGAGGCCCTGTTTGTTTCTCGTGTTTTCTCAGGGTTTGGTGGGGAATAAACCGGCGCAATCCCAATCCCGGCCTAATCTCCAAAAGCCCGTTTGTTTCGCGTGTTTTCGGCCCGGTTGAATCCCAGCAATTCCCCCACTTTCCCCAAACCCGGCCTTTTTCTTCTGAAAACCGAGACACGAGGCAGGGCTCGCGTATTGTCCCGTCCAGCCGTCCCCGAGCGCACGCGAAGAGAGAGGCGGCGGCGTACGCAGCGACGGCGCCGCCTTGCGGAGCGAAGGCGGGCCAGCGGCGGCGAGGAAGAGAGAGGGGAAGGACAGAGGGTCGGAAAGAAAGGGGCGGCGGGAGAGCATCTCCCGGACCATCCTGGATCTCACAGCCGAGCGACTTGACCTTGTTGCCGTTCTTGGCTACCTACGGGCAGATCCTCCGGTATGCACCTCCCTCTCTCACTAGCGCCCCAGCAACGCTCCGCTCTTTGTTGTATCTTTCAACGTTGGGAGAAATTGTAGGATTCACAAGGAGAAGGTGGAGAAGTGGGAGGAGGAGATCAGGGAGCTGCGCGCCCGTGACGCCGCCAAACGAGCAGACCAGCGCCATCCTCCACAACGCCCAACTCGTTCTTCCTCATCTCATTCTCAACTGCTTCAGCTAGCTGTTCGACAACATCTTCAGCTCAGGCAAACAACCGTGATAATCCCCTGCCCAAAATAAAACACCTGGGACAATACGTGGGGATTGGGTGACATGACTGGTTTCGTGAAAAAACACTCTAGAAACAAACATAGCCGGAAGGAGATGGAGGGGGGTTCCAGGAAAGAGATGCAGTTGCCCGGGAAGGAGATTCAGGGTGTGTCCTTCATGTCCTTGAAGTATTTCATGGACGAGAGTGATTGGAGGAACTCCAGGCATCCACTTTTGGTAGACGCTCTTTCTGCGTATCGTGATATCCTGAGGAGGGAGACCTCGTTCTTGGCGAGGGAGGTCCAGTTCCGGAACCTGGCGTCCATCGCTGGAAAGATCTCTTATTTAGGGAGTCAATCCAACAGCGAACCACCGCCGTCCAGCGAAATTGTTGTCAGGTTCCCCTACCTTGTTAGTAACCATGAGGAGGCCCTCGATTTTCTCTTGCACGAGATACTTTTGATGCGGTACCGGATCGAGTCTCTGCTTTATATCATGTGTGGTTTCTCTATCCCCATCCCCCCCAAGAAGGTGAAAAGGCTGATTATCATGTGTCATGCACTCGTTTGGCTCTCCCGACGTATAACTAGATCAGACGCCATTAACTCTCGTGAGGAAGAGAGGAAGGCCATTGCTCTAAAGAAGGAGGTCATTTCTTCATACGATAAGCACCGTCTCGGCTGGAGATCTACATGGGGCGGTAGGAAACCGAACTATGGTTTCTTCAATGATTCAAGTAAGACTAATTCTTGGTTTCTTGTCTCAATCTTTCCCATAAGCAAAGATTTTACTTAGTAGCCAATTCGATTTTGATTTCTGAACACCCAGTTTACTGTTTTCAGCAATGTTGAGTCCTATGCAATTCACGTGCTCCACCCCAGGAATCTTTCCACACTCTGCCACAACCGGTCCTGCATTGCAGATATACTCCATTGAAATTGTTGACCTGAATCCCAACTTATCCTGGCCACTCAATGTATGGGGCATGGTTGCTGCCCGTGATGCTGTGGACGGCAACCGTAACCTTCTCTTTCGCCGCTCTTGGGCTCACCGCCAAAAAGTCACTCAAGATGTATGCATTATACCAGTACATTTCTCCTTATTTTGTTTCATTTTCCAGCATGTCATCTTGTAATTATAGACTGTATAGTAACGATTATGATGATGTTTGCACTTTGCAGTATCCTTTTTTGTACCTGACTGGCCCGTCTCGTGCAATTTTGGCTGCCGAGGATGTTATATTTGAAGTTGAACTGAAAATGAAGGATGGTGCAGGGTACCCACATACAGCAGTGTTGGCTGGTAGCTACCGTTACCATTCTGTATGTGATGAAAGCCCTGAGATAGCCAGGGGCTGTTGTACAGCAAAATTAAGCCTCAAACAGCTTTCTAATGCAATCCAGGCCACTATTGTGGATGTTCACATTGATGGGTTGACTTTTGAACATGGATGCCAAGTTTTTTGCTATGCCTTTTCTGCAGCAGCAGAGGATGGGATCTGCATGCCCAAAAAATTTGGGCTACTTGATTGTGGTCCTCAAAATATGCCTGCAATATCACCAGATTTCATTCGGCTGTCAAGGAAGGTTGTTGCAGTGGAATCACAAGGAACATTACGAGTTGTCATACAAGCCTATGGGAAAAATTTATCGGGTCATGTCGACTTCCCTGTCAAAGATTGCAAAACAAGTGAGGGTGAATGTTTTGTTGGCAATTCTAAGGTGAATGTTACCGTTGCTTGGTCCCTTCTTGTGACAAACAAAGATAATCTCATGCTCGAGGGGTATCTTCCAATGCTATGTTCCCCAGGTATGAGCAGCTATGATATTACTATTTGTGTATTAGCTTAGCCTATGTTTTCCAGTTACCTGTGTACTTATGTTGATGACCAACTGTGCTCTACCTAGGTTATCAACTATTTGTCTATAATTTATGTTGTGTGTGTATCGGCTATAACTTAGCTAGGTAGGCATGTATACACTGCTATAAAGTTGTTCTGATGGCGTTAATGTTCTGGAATCCTAGGGGAGTAGGTGAGGATATAAAGAAAAAGTTCTTGAGAAATGCAATTAATGATTGTAGATTACTTGTTATAGATGTGCAGGAGACTAAGAGAAGTTTATTCCTAGGATCTGATCTTGATAGAATTAGTGGTAGGCACGATTTTTCTTAGATTGTTGTCCCCTCTGTTCGACAGGGTGGAGGTATGCTGTTAGGTGTAAATAATTTGTTTTATAATGTCTTAGATTCTGAGATAGGAGATTTCGTTGTTAAGGCTCTGGTAGAGGATAAAATGAGTAAAAACAAATGGAACATAGTTAATATTTATGGCACTCCTCATAGTAAGGATAAGGAAAAATTCTTGGTCGAGCTAGTTCATGTTCTGCAAAAGAGAAATGGTCTACCTGTTCTCATAGGAGGTGATTTCAATTTAATTAGGAAAACGTCCGAGTGTAATAAAGACGTGACTTTAAATAAGTGGTCTAAGTTGTTTAATGCTATAATTGAAAATTATGAGTTCAGAGAAATAGATTTAGCGGGTAGAAGGTACACGTGGTCAAATAGTCATTTGCAACCTACTTTGAAAAAGTTGGACAGAGTGCTCGTTTCCTTGTCTTGGGAGAGAATGTATCCGCTTTGTTTTTTGAAATTATTGACTAGAGAATTGTCTGATCACTCGCCTATGTTGGTAGATTTTTGTTTGAGTAAAGTTAAGGTAGATAAACCGTTCAAATTTGAATTATGTTGGTTTTTAAGAGATGACTTGGTAGAGGTTGTTTCAATTTTTGGCACGGATAATATTACTGTTTGGCAAAATAGAGGGAGAAAAATTACGAAAACTCTTAAAGGTTGGAATTTCAATTATGTGTGGTTCTACAAAAAGAAGAAGAGAGTCCTAGTAGCTGCTATTGATGATATAGATAGAGAATGTGAAAGTATTGATCTATCTACGGATAGATATTTGCTTAGGAAAGATTTAGAGACTCAGTTGCATAAGATTTATAAAGAAGAAGAGGTGATGTGGTTCCAAAGAGCAAAAGAAGAGAGAGATTTTGGAAAGGGATGCGCTTACTTCGTATTTTATGAGTAAAGCTAGCAGGCGGAAACGTAGACACAGAATAATCTCGTTGCAACAGGAAGATGGGACAATAGAAGGTGATGATAACATTTTATTGTATGCTACAGATTCTTATAAAAACTTGTTTTGTCCTAGTGATGCTGTTGGTAATGTTTCTATTAATATGACTATGCCTAATATTCTAAGTATAGAGGATAAAGAAAAATTTGGTTGCCCTTTAACCATGGATGAAATTAAGACTGCAGTGTTTCAAATGAAGAAAAACAAGGCTCCTGGCCCTGATGGTCTTTCAATAGAGTTCTATCAGTTTTTTTGGGCTATGTTATGTGGGGATGTTTTTGCTTTGTTTCAAGAGTGGTATAGAGGAGAACTTAATTTGTCTTCCTTACATTGCTGCCTAAGTGTGAAGGTGCTTGCTTGATCCAACAGTATCGTCCCATTTGCTTACTTAATGTTTTTTCTAAAGTGTTTACGAAAGTCATTAATAATAGAGCCAACTTGGTGGCCGGCAAAGTTATAGCTCCAGTTCAGACAGCTTTTATTAAAGGTAGGTTTATCCTAGATGGGGTGGTAGTTTTACATGAAGTTATGCATGAGCTGCATAAGAAAAAAGAAGATGTTGTTTTGTTTAAAGTTGATTTCGAAAAGGCGTAGGATAAGATTAATTAGATGTTTCTTAGAGAAGTAATGGTACAGAAAGGTTTCCCTGAAAAGTTTGTGAATTTAGTTATGAGCTAAGTTATGCGTGGGAAAGTGGCTGTTATGGTAAATGATAGGATTGGTCCGTATTTTGAGTCTAGGAAAGGATTAAGGCAAGGGGACCCCTTGTCCCCCATTCTTTTTAATACTGCTATAGATGTTTTAAATATGCTTATTTTTAGTGCTGTAGAGAATGGTTTGCTGGAAGGTTTGTCTGATAACCTAGTAGATGGTGGTGTGAGTATGTTACAGTATGCGGATGACACAATTTTTATGTTTCGTGACAGTCTTGAAAGCGCAAGAAATTTGAAAAATATTTTATGTATCTTCGAACAGTTGTCGGGGTTGAAAATTAATTTCACAAAAGCGAATTGTACTGCTTCGGTAGAGCTAGAAGTAGTGTTCAAGAGTATTATGCTATTTTTATTTGTAATGTAGGAGACATTCGTTTATATATCTAGGAATTCCAATGCATTACAGTAGGTTGAGTAATAAAAATTGGAATGGTGCGGAGGAAAAGATAGAAAAGAAGTTACATACCTGGGAGGGGAGGCAAAACTCGTATGGTTGTAGGCTGGTGTTGTTAAAATACTGCTTATGTAATGTTCCATTTAATATGATGTCGATGTTTGAAGTTCCTAAGGGAGTGAGTAATAAGTTTAAGTTCTTTATGAAGAGGCTTTTCTGGTAAGAATAGGTAGATGTAAGTACCATTTGGTGAGTTGGAAGAAAGTTTGCCGTCCAAAAGAAATAGGTGGTTTGGGAGTAATAGATATTAGGGTAATGAATGTGTGTTTATTAAGTAAATGGTTATGGAAGCTAGAGAATGAAGAAGGTATTTGGCAAGATTTACTTAGGAGAAAATATGTAAAGAAAACTTTATCTGCGTGTGAGAAGAAACCTGGCCAGTCCCATTTTGGCAAAGCTTGATGGGCGTGAAAGATGTGTTTTTCAAATTTTATAGGAAAATCATTGGTAATGGTAGAAGGACAAGGTTCTGGGAGGATGTATGGATAGGAAACAGACCGTTAAGTGAACAATTTGTAAGGTTGTATAATATTTCACTTAGTAGAGGCGTTCTGTTAGCTGATGTGTTTGATAAAGGTTGGAGTGTGCTTAAATTCCTTACAACTTTGCTGAATGGGATGACGGCTAGCATGTGGGAGGCTTTGCTGAAGTTGTGTGTTGATGTAGAGTTAAGGGAAAGGGAAGACAAATGTAGTTGGATACTAACTAAGAATGATATGTTCTCTGTTCAGTCTATGTACCTTGCTTTGAACATGTGTGCGGTACATTGGCCACACAAAAACGTTTGGTTTGTTAGAATTCCATTGAAAATTAAGATTTTTCTTTGGTTAGCATTCCATAAAAGTATCCTAACTAAGGACGTTTTTATTAGAAGAGGTTGGAAGGGTAGAGACAATAAATGTTGTTTCTGTGATGAGCTAGAAATTATAGATCATATGTTCTTTGAATGTAGTTTAGCAAGATATCTCTGGGGTGTGGTCAAGTGTGCCAGTGGTCTAGTGGATGTGCCGGTGTGCCTCCAGGACATGAGTAACTGGATCATGACCTTTCGTGTAAAAGAAAGAAATATCGTCTCTGTGGGTGTAGCTGCTCTGTGCAATTTGGAAGGCTAGGAATGCAGCTGTTTTTTATCATGTTTACCCGCATGATCCTAATATAGTGATTTACAGTATAGTTAATTGGATTGACAGATGTTCTATTATGCAGAAACCAAATGTCTGGCTGGTTTTTCGCGGCGTGGTGCAGCTGCTAGCAAAGGTGTGCTCAAGTTTTCGGCAAGAAACATGGCTGGCGTCCGATCACAAGAAGAATTTGAATGGGATGAAGGATGAGATGTACTCGACTACTGGTGAAGTTCTGGTGTGTTGACAGGTTTGTAGGATTTGGTAGATTGTAGCTGGGGTTGTGTAGTGTGGTTTCTCCGGTGGTTGAGAGTGGTCAGGAGAATGTTTAAGCTCTGGTTGTTATTTTTCCCTGATGTTGTGTTGAGCTTGAAGCCCTTTAATTCGAAAAAAATGTTGTGTTAGATAATTCGTAGCATTATTGTATGTACTTGCCTTATGTGGCATGTCTAAATTGCAATATGTTTATTTCTCCGTCCCTTCCACCCTACCTGTCCGCTACCCGCAACGCCGAAATCATGAAGAACTTCACGTTTCGGTTCGATCTTTCAATGGGTGCGATGCCGCAGGTCACGGGTGCAAGAAAAATATTAAGTGGCATACTTCTGAAATAATCCTATGTTGCAAATGAAAGCGACAATATTTTTAACTATGTGTGCCCGTCTGCTTATTCTCACGTTTCCAGGTGTCACCTTCTAGAAACTTTCGATTGTTTTGACTTTTGAGATATGACTAAACTAATTTAATAGTACTTGCACTTTAACGGTGAGAGACATAACAAATCATCAAGCATCTGTATTATGTCATGCTTGTCAACGTATCCTCTCCGACGAATCATAGAAGCGGCATAAAAAATAAATTGGGTTTCCAGTGGAAAATATAAATTGAACTTTAATGAGTAAATTGGCAAGGTGAGGTTAGAAAAGTAAAACAAGAGGATAAGTTCTTCGAGGCGTATTCCTCCCATCCTACACCATTCTACTCCCTCCATTATAAATTAGATGACTTCTATTTGAACAAAAGTGGATGTATCTAGATATGTTATGAGTCTAGATAAATCCACTTTTTGACAAAAGAAAGTCATCTAATATGTAACGGAAGGAGTAATTCTTTAGAGATAGAATAAGACCTCATCATCCAATTTAATTTCCAGATCGGAGAACACAATATGATGTCTATCTGACCACAAATGAAGTACAACAGGTGAACAGCCTAATAATTAGGAAAATCCAAGAAAATGAACGGTGGTCTAGTCTATAGAGTCTACATCGACCTTTTGTGGCAGACGGTAAAAATGAACTGATGATGAATGGTGCATATTATAGTTGTGCATGTGTTCAAAAAACAAATAACAACCAAAACCGTTGACCACGGCCAAAAACTATTTTCAAAAAAGCAAAGAGCATTGTTACAATGTAAGGCCCCGTTTGGAACACCGGAAATAAAAAGAATAGGAAAAATGTAGGATTTGAGGTGTCATGTTTCCTAAATGTCTGCAAGAACTAAAACCACATGAAATTTTTCCAAGTGTCGTTTGGTTGTCACACAGGAAAATACAAGAATTGTAGACATGGGAAGATGAAACATGGATGTTGACAATGTAAGGACCCCTCGGACGAATCCGAGATGCCCACGTTATGTAATAGATCACGATCCCAATGATCAGTGCATCGCAATCACATAACCAACATAGGTATCAAAGAGTTACATCATTCAAGTCGTACGAATAAAAGTCTTACAACACATAAACGGTCATACGACCAAAGTCATCAAACCTCGTCACGTAGGACGGAAATAACTACGATAGCGGAAGCTCGTGGCTAGCGACGGCTCTTAAAATCTCCGAGTGCAGATTCCCACAAGTGCAGTCGACCGGTGACAGCTAGGTGGCGAAGTCGTCGTCGTACACCTCCTCCTCGATGCAGGCCTCCTCATTGAAATCTGGACATTTGAATATCCAGGGAGCCACATGAGTACAATTACGTACTCGCAAGACCACCTCTAGGCTTAATTTCTCATGATAATGCAAGGAAAAACATGCTTTCGAGAACTGGGAAGGCTGCTATATATACGACTATAGGGCTCAGTTTTCGAATACCATGATTTTAGACATAGAGAATACGACATCTCTATATCTTTGTTGAAGAAAACATTTAGAGATAGAATTCTCTTCTCTTAGATATAGCAAGGACATATCCAAGTTCAAAACTTTTGTTTATAAAAGTTTATCAAAACACTAGGATAGGGGTAACCCTTTTTCCTTCCTCGAGATCAGACTGATTGTCTCCCCGAGACCAATCATCCTCACCCAAATTCCGTACCTCCCAGGTACCTCCTGATTTCCACATAAACATTTTTCTTTTATAAACCAACTTCTTTCTCCAGACGCCCAGTGTGGCCTTTCCAACCGTCCATGACCGCGGACGCGGCTATTCGAATAGATTTACACTCTGCAGAGGTTGTACACTTTCACCACAAGATTCGGATGGTCTGCCATGGATCAACCACGGACTGTACAGAGACAACATGCACACAACAGACGGCCAATCCTAATTTCCACTATGTTGATGCTGGTATCAGAATATCCTCGTCGAGTGGGTTTGTTCTCCCCGGCACCGAGTAAGCTAGCCGTATCTTTACGGTTTCCCCTAGCCTCATACCGCCATGACAGGAGACCCACCGTTGCTTCCCGGTGGCACACGAAGTCCACTCTCTGTATGCCCATTCTCTTGCAGCATTCGGTTCCAGGGCCTCGAACCCCATCTAGCCAATTGAGGAAAATTCGAATACCAACACCAACAAGCTTCCGTTAAGCCTCGTACCCATTTTGAGGTAATGTGGTTGCACGGGTTAATTGTTCGGGCGGCAGCAGGGACTTCGAAATTAAACTTCCATCTCCGACTGCGCCCAGCAGCTCGGCTTTTCGCAACATCTCCGAATGCTCTCAGCATCTCGGGTTTTCATAAAACAGTTCCGACTCGCTGATTGCTCCCAGCAACTCAGGTTTTCCTCCATAAAATAGTTTTACCAAACGGGTTCCCATCCTATAGTTTTGAGGTAAGATAACAGAGTATACTATTTGAAAACTTAATCTTCTTTATAGAGCCTTCAATGACAAGACTCAACAAGTAAAACTCTTCTTATAATACCTACAACTAATCTAGTATATAACTTTGACCAAACAATATTTGGTAAAATAGTTTTCGGGTGGCAAGGTGCCACAAAAGAAGTAAAACATGCATTATTTTATTTTAAAAACAAAACATGCTTTGTAAGTAGTAGGATTTGCATAAAGGTGGTGAGGTGGGCTTGTCTTGCTCAAAGTATTGTCCCTGGTCTTGGTCTTCAGCGTAGTCGTGCTCAGCTACCTCGTACTGTTCGTCCTCGGTTTGCGGTTCTACCGAAACATGAAAAACAAACGAGACTAGCGTAAGCCCTAAGATGCGAGTTGATAACAATCTAAAGTATCTCAACAAACAAGAAGCATCACAAACAGAAGGCACAAGTAATGCATTTAATAGATATTTGGGGCTGTTTACAATGTTAAAGCATAACTCTTAAGGTACTGCTCCTAATATTAAACTCTTCTACCACATTATTCCTAACAATTAGGTGGAGCTCTGAAAATTAGCTGTGCATGAAAATCTATCACCATATAAGAATTAAAAATCAGACAAGAGCTACTGATGTCAAACTCAAACAGATGATAGGTTCAGTTTTATAGATCTCCTGAATGCATAATTAAACTTTCTGGTGAGATATGAGTTTTCTCTTTAAGTGGAGATTTTGTTTATCAGATTTGGATATTCCTAGCTCAAGTTATCCCATTTTTAAGATAAAGTATACTTCTGACCATTATTTAAGTACAGAAAATAATAAGATTTATTTTGGTGCCAAACCAGTGGGGTGAGTTAGATAAAACCTGTGGCTACCCCACAAAATTATCCTTAACATATTTTTATGGACATAGGTGGCTCCACAGTTTAAAACTAGTCATGTCATAATTTCTGAAATTTCAGAAATGCATTTTATGAGATTATCTCCCTGTTTTCAGGGATTTATTCACTAAGAAATAGATAATTACAGGAAAAATCTAAATTTGTAGGATATTATACCTCCAACACATATCTAACACTTCCAATTGGATTTACTTCAAAAAGTGTTTTTATTTAAGAGTTAAAAATCCCCAAACACCTACTGATGTCATTCTTAGAGTAAAAATAACTTTTGCTAGATTAATCTCCTGCATGCAAGATTGACTAATATAGATAGACATTTTTACAAGATTTCCAACAGATCCAAGATTGCATGTTTTGGATTTACAGAACACAAGTTATTAAACAAATGGTGTAATAGATACTTTTTATTAGATCTATTTTAACAATCAACAGGAAACACATTTTGGACCAAATCCAATGCCACATGGTTAAGAAAACGTGCATGCATGTTACAAAATTTATCCCATCATTTTAGCCACTCTAGATTTACCACAAATGATTTAAAGCTAAACTCTAGATTTACTGGAAAAATAACAGGAAAAAGGATAAAGGAAAAACAGGCCGAACGGCCAGATCTGGGCCAGATCGGCCCAGCGGCGAAGCAGAGCAGCGCGGGGCTGAGTTAGGCCGGCCCAAACGCTGCGCGCGCGCCGGCGAAGCGGTAAGCGACCGTGGATCTGGGATCCAACGGCCACGGACAGATCGGGCGCGGTTTAAACACAACCGCAGATCAGAAAATCGACGGCCCAAGGCCATCGTCTTCCTCCCGACCGAGAAAAACACGAGCAGAGCTCGAGAAAGCGATGCTGAGCACGGAGGGATCACCTAGGGCTCGCGTACGGATGAGGGGGAGGTCGGAGGTGAACGCGGCGAGCTCAGGGGTGGTCGCAAAGCTCACATGCAACGTCGGAGTCCGAGATGGTGATGACGGCGTCCTCCTCGGGTCGTGGACGAACCAGATGCTCTCGAGCTGCAACAGAGCCAAGGGAGGGGAGGGGAGTTAGATCCAGAAAAGGGGAAGCCAGGGAACCAAAAATGGCGAGGAATGGTTGAGAGGAACGAGCGCTACGGCAGCTTCCTTTCGTCGGCCACCGAGGAAAATCTCCTCGTCTACAGGGCGAATGAGGGGGAGAACTTGGTGGTTTTCGCTGGGGAGGAGAGGAGTAGGATGGAGAGGTGCTAGGGAGGGGGAGAAATGAGCAGGGGAGAGGCTCGGGGTGGCTTTAACGAGTTCACCCGATCTAGGGTTGGCTCGGGCAGGAGAGAGGGAGGGGAGCGTCTCCTTTGCTCCTACTGGCTCAGGTGGGAGGTGGAGAGGGGACAGGGGAGATGCTGGTCGGGATGACCAGCCCTAGCCAGTGAGAAGAGCGAAGAGGAGCTCGGATTGGGTGAAAAAGAAGAGAAAAGAGAGAGGAGAGAGGAGAGGTTGGCCCTAGTCCATGACAAATGGGACCAGGGGTGAGGTTGCTGCTCTCCTCCTCAGCAGGTGGTGTGGAAAGGAGTGAGAGAGAAAGAAAAGGTGAGAAGTTTGAGTAATTAGCTCAAATGAATTTAAAATCCTAAGTTTGAAATATTCAAACATGACCCACAAAAGTAAAATGGGTCTACATTCCAAACTTAACTAAATTAAGAGAGGGTACTGAATTTACAAATGCCTAATTTAATTATCTCATTTAGCTTTTTAAAGAAAAGAAAACTTTTGGTGATAAAGAAAGGAATCACTCAAATGGTCATGTTATTTTGATGACTACAAAAGCTAGTGAGATTAATATGCAAACAAGCTCTTTTGTGATAATTTAGAACAGGGTATGGAAGTATATGTGACCTAGATGGAAATGTTTCAAAGGCATGCCAAAAACCATTAAGGGTTTGCTTAATAATGGCTCCTAGTTTGGCTAAGTTTTAACAACCATGAAGATTATAATAGTGGATATTTTATTTTAGTTGATGTGTTTTGAGTGTTTTCAATTATCATGGAATGTTAGTGACACACAACAAGCATAGGGTGTGCAAGCAAATTAAATCTTGACTCAAGATTCTACACACACAAAAGTCTCTGCAAGAGGTGAAAAATCTAGAATAACACCACAATGTTAAAGCTAAGAGAATTGGGGTGTTACAGACCTTCCCCCCTTAGGAGAATCTCGTCCCCGAGATTCCATATTTGAAGAAGAGAGAAAACCAGGGAATTCATGCTCCAAATACTCTTCACGCTCCCAGGTGGCTTCTTCCTCCGAATGGTTGCTCCATTGGACCTTCAGGAACCTGATCTTCCGCCTCCGTGTCAGACGGACGTCTTCAGCGAGAACACGAAGTGGTCGTTCTCGATAGGTGAGATCATGATTGAGATCAATGGTGCGATGATCAACCTCCTGATAGGAATGAGTATCGCCATGAATTTGCAGACACTTTCGGAGTAGAGACACATGAAATACATCATGGAATCCAGACAGATGGGGTGGCAGGTCTAGCTGATAAGACACTTCTCCTCTGCGACTGACCACCTTAAAAGGGCCAATGTACCTCGGTGCTAATTTCCCCTTCACATGGAAACGTTGCATTCCCTTGAGTGGTGTAACACGCAAGTAAACCACATCTCCTTCCTTGAAGTTAAGTTCACGCCTCCTGGAATCGGCGTAACTTTTCTGTCTGGATTGGGCGGCCTTAAGGCGGTCGCAAATGAGTTGAACTTTCTCTTCGGCTTCCTTCAAGGTATCAACTCCAAAGATTTGACTATCCCCAGTTTGCGACCAGTTCAAGGGTGTACGGCATCTGCGCCCGTATAAAGCCTCAAATGGTGCCATCCTTAGGCTGGCTTGATAGCTATTGTTGTACGAGAATTCGGCAAACGGCAAGCAATTCTCCCATTTGGCCCCATAAGCTAACACACAAGACCTAAGCATATCCTCAAGGATCTGATTTACTCTTTCCGTTTGACCTCCTGTCTGCGGGTGATACGCAGTACTGAAAAAGAGCTTCGTTCCCATGGCTTCATGCAGCTTGAACCAGAAACGAGAGGTGAATTGGGTTCCTCGATCAGACACGATAGTCTTAGGTATTCCATGAAGGCTGACAATACGTGACATGTAGAGATCTGCAAGCTGATCCGATCGATGCGTGGTCCTTACTGGCAAAAAGTGTGCTACCTTAGTGAGCCTATCCACGATAACCCATATGGCGTCATGCCCGCGATTGGACCGGGGCAATCCAGTGATAAAATCCATGCCGACCTCATCCCATTTCCACTCGGGCAATTCGAGAGGTTGAAGTAATCCAGCGGGTCGCTGATGCTCTGCTTTGACCCTTTGGCAGACATCGCAATTCTGGATGAACATTGCAATCTCGCGCTTCATGCCGTGCCACCAGAAATTCTGCTTCAAATCCTGGTACATCTTGGTTCCACCGGGGTGGATAGAATACAAAGTCTCGTGAGCCTCCTTCATAATTAGCTGCTTTAAAACAGGGTCTGACGGCACGCAGATGCGTCCCTTATACCAAAGAGTACTGTCAGAGTCGATGGTAAACCCAGGGACTTCCTCTTTGTCCAATCTCCTCTTGATGCCCTCAATGCTTTCGTGACCTTTTTGTGCTTGCTTAATCTGCTCCCATAAGGTGGGTTGCAACAGGAGTTGATCGACTGCCCCATAGCTGACCACCTCAATACCCATCTTATCCAGCTCTTCCCAGAGTTCTGGCCGTCGAACTCTGATCAGGGAGTTGAACGAACACGGCTGACGACTAAGGGCATCAGCTACAATGTTAGCTTTTCCAGGGTGGTAATGGATGTCCAAGTCGTAATCCTTGATGAGTTCTATCCATCTTCGTTGCCTCATGTTCAAGTCTCTCTGGGTGAAGATGTACTTCAGGCTTTTGTGATCGGTGTAAATTTCGCAACGGTTGCCCATCAGAAAGTGCCGCCAGGTCTTGAGTGCATGGACCACTGCAGCAAGCTCTAGGTCATGGGTTGGGTAATTCTGCTCATGCTTGCGGAGTTGTCGCGACGAGTAAGAAATCACCTTGCCCTCTTGCATAAGGACACAACCAAGTACGAGTTTGGAGGCGTCGCAATAGACCACAAAATCCTTGGTCACATCTGGCATGGTTAAGATAGGTGCGGTAGTAAGGCGCTTTTTCAGTTCCTGGAAGCTGGCTTCACACTTGTCGGACCAAATGAACTTCTGATCCTTCTTCAATAGTTGGGTAAGGGGCTTTGCGATGCTTGAGAATCCCTCAACAAACTTGCGGTAATACCCGGCTAATCCAAGAATGGACCTTACTTCGGTTTGGTTGGTGGGGGTTGGGAAATCAAGAATGGACTTGATGTGGGTAGGGTCTACAGATATCCCTCCGGCTGAAATAACGTGGCCGAGAAAGCCTACTTCTTTCAACCAAAACTGGCACTTACTGAACTTAGCATACAACTGGTGTTCTCGTAGGGTACCGAGAACCAACCTCAGATGCTCTTCATGCTCCTCTTCTGACTTGGAATCAATTAAGATGTCATCAATAAAGACAACCACAAATTTATCCAAGTAATCCATGAACACCTTGTTCATGAGATTCATGAAATAGGCTGGAGCATTGGTCAGGCCAAAAGACATCACTGTGTACTCGAACAATCCGTAACGAGTGACAAATGCCGTCTTAGGGATATCAGATTCTCTGACTTTCAACTGATGGTAACCGGTGCGGAGATCGATCTTGGAGAAGACTCGAGCTCCATTAAGTTGATCAAACATATCTTCAATCTTGGGTAGGGGGTATTTGTTTTTAATAGTCACATCATTTAACTTACGGTAATCCACACACAAACGGGTGGTACCATCTCTCTTATCCACGAAGATGATGGGTGACCCCCAGGGTGACGCACTAGGGCGTATCATACCCTTCCTAAGTAAGTCATCCAACTGTTTCTTTAATTCCTCCAATTCTTCTGGGTTCATTCGGTACGGTTTTTGAGCTATAGGACCAGTACCGGGTACCAGCTCGATAATGAACTCAATATCCCTATCCGGTGGCATTCCGGGCAACTCTTCGGGAAAAAACATCCGGAAACTCACACACTACCGGTACTTCCTCCAACATGACTCCCACTACACTCTTATGGCAATGACTCGAGGTGGAGTGGTAGGTCGAGAAGTGTGTAATCTCTTCTCCTTCCGGGGTGGTTAGGGTGACAGACTTGTTAGTGCAATCTATTTTTCCTCGGTTACTGCCATCCAATCCATTCCTAAGACCAGTTCTATCCCTTGCTTTCCTAATACCACTAGGTCTGCATGGAATCGGGCTCCTTGAATTTCCACAGGAGTCTCCTTGCAAGACAAGATGGCCTTGGTAGTGGCCCCCGGGATTTGTACTCTCATAGGACGATGCATCACAATTGGAACCATACCACTCTTCCTAACAAACGGCTCCGTAACGAAAGAATGGGAAGCTCCCGAATCAAACAAAACTGAGGCAGAAACTGAGTTGACAGGGAACGTACCCATAACCAGGTCTGGTGCCTCCTGAGCTTCTTCTGCGCTGATATGGTTCAGATGGCCCCGGGTGACAGGGGCTGCTTTCTTGGGATACGGGTTCTTGCCTCCAGGCGGACGGTGTGGCCCTTGATTCATCTTTGTCGCATTGGGGCGACCACCAGCGGGCTGTCTAGTGGGGCAATCCCGCGAGAAATGTCCAGGCTGTCCACAAGTGAAACATCCTCCTATGGGCTTCGGAGCAGGCGGCCTGTTAAAGTTGAGGCCGGGGTTGAAACCACCTCCAGGACGAGGTGCAGGCGGGCGAGGAGAGTAGCTGGGTCTTGGTGCAAATGTTGGAGGCCTTGGTGATGGATAAGAAGGCCTTGGTGAAGGTGAAGGGCGCGGGCGGGGATAACTTCCAGCTGGGCTGCTGCTGCTGCTGCTGCCTTGCTGCATCACCTGGCGACGCTTGCGGTTGTCAAACGAAGCCTTGCGCTTGTGCTCCATCATAATGGCTGCATCAGCCAAGGACTCTAGGTCGGTGAAAGGCATCACCACCAGAACGCACTGCATCTCATCATGAAGTCCGTTCATGAACCTCTCTTTCTTCTTGTCCTCAGTATCGGTATCGGTGGGCGCATACCTCGCTAGAGAAGTAAACTTCTCCAAGTACTCGCCCACAGACATACTGCCTTGCTTGAGCTGCAGGAATCTTTCTCGCATGATGCTGACGAGTCTAGAGGGCACATAACGTTTCAAGAACTTGGTCTTGAATGCTGGCCAAGCCACAACCTCCTCCTGCGGCAACAGAGCACGAATGGCCTCCCACCATGCTCGGGCAGAACCAGAGAGGTAGTGAGTGGCATAGACCACCTTCTCATTTTCACCCACTTGGGCGACCCTCAGGTTGTTCTCAATGGTACGGATCCAGTCATCAGCATCCAGTGGCACTTCACTTTTGGAGAAAACTGGAGGATTGGTGTTCTGAAAGTCACGAAGCTTGGAGCGGGGTTCCTCATTTCCTTGGCCGCCATTCTGGTTGACGACAATCTGTGCCAGATGTTGCAGGGTAGCTAGGTTGGCATTCCTCTCAGCGCGAGCTGCCTCGCGATCCTCCATGAGAAGACGGAGCACTTGAGCCATAGATGGCTCAGGTGGTGGGGGTGGTGGTGGATCCCTTGCCATTCTGAATTTCAGAATAAACACTTATTAATTTCTCTACTTCGAAGTTTCTATCACAAGTTGTGAAAAAGAGTTCATCAAGCATACAAATTACAGCAGAGTATTACTCCTAAGAAGACATGATTCCATTCCATAGCAAGGTTCCAAAAGCATCATCACATAGTGCACAACCACAAAACACGGACTGACATAGTTCTTACAATCATCCAGACACACACATGCTAACTAGACCACACAATCGCATCCAATTATCGCGATGGTTCGGTCCTAACCCAAAAGATACTACGCAGCTATCTACTCCACATCCACGGCAGCATCACTATCAAAGGGTGGCTCCTCGGGGTCCTCGTCCTCAGACATCACAGCTCCCGAGTCCTCACCGTCCTCGCCCCGAAGGTCGTCGTCGTCCTGCCCGCTCACGGGCTCCATATCCATGTCCTCTGTAGGGTCCTCATCCACCGACAGGAGATCGTCATTCTCCTTGCTCAGGGCCTCCACCTCGCTCTCCAGCTCGCTGATCCTCTCATCACGGGCATCAAGGGTCGACTTGAGCATGTCAACCATCCCGTCAAGCTGAAACCTGTAGAAGCGAGTAGTCTGGAGGCGCGCAAAGGTAGAACGGCGCTCCTTGCGCTCTATCTTCAGCTCTGCCTGGGACTCCACTAAATGCTCCTCCGAGGTCTTGAGCTTCAGCTCCACGGCCTTCAGCTTGTCCTGAGATGCCTTGAGTTGTGCCTCCAAATCCTCAATCCTCAGCTCAGCTGCCGAGATCCGCACCTCAGCACCGTCGTGATTAAGACGGTGAAGGTCACTCTCGAACCGACTAGTGACCAGCTGGGACTGGGTGTACTCGACGAGGAGTCCCAGCTAGGCCAAGTGGTTCCCGAAAGTGGGGTGGGGACGCGGCGGCACAGGGTTACTCTGCTCGTCCAAGCCAGAGTAAAACTCAAAGCGGGTGCCGCCCAGCTCGGAACTGTGAGCACAAACCAAGCGGGCAAGAGCCCTCTGCAGCACAGTGACGAATGCTCCCATCTGAGTCGATGCAAGGGCATCCTCAGTCAGCTCCTCGGCAAAAGGTGGCACCAATGGTCCTCGAAGGATGCACCTCACTGTCCAGGACATCTCATCTCCCACCATGGGCAGACAACGTCCAATCAGCAGCTCTGGTAGCGGACGCCTCAGGTGCCTAGTCAGCTGGAGTAGGTCGGCCTGGAACAGACGCGAAACTCCGGTGTCTGGCACTGCTCCTAACTGAATCGACGACGAGAACTCTCCGCTCATCTACACAAAATTTTAAATGGAGGTTTAATTAGTGAACGATGTACCAAATTTTAAACAGGTAAAATCATAAGATTTAATGCAGGTATAAAATTAATCAGTGAGTACTAACAGAAGGGAGGGAGGAGTAGCAGTATATTCTGCACATTTTTAAGTATTTTTCTCCTAGCTATGACGGAAAAACATTTTTGCGTGACGTCGACGCCCAACCTAACTAAAGTCTCCTAAGGTCAACGATGGCTCTGATACCAAGTCTGTAAGGACCCCTAGGATGAATCCGAGATGCCCACGTTATGTAAGAGATCACGATCCCAATGATCAGTGCATCGCAATCACATAACCAACATAGGTATCAAAGAGTTACATCATTCAAGTCGTACGAATAAAAGTCTTACAACACATAAACGGTCATACGACCAAAGTCATCAAACGTCGTCACGCAGGACGGAAATAACTACGATAGCGGAAGCTCGTGGCTAGTGACGGCTCTTAACATCTCCGAGTGCAGATTCCCACAAGTGCAGTCGACCGGTGACAGCTAGGTGGCGAAGTCGTCGTCGTACACCTCCTCCTCGATGCAGGCCTCCTCATTGAAATCTGGACATTTGAATATCCAGGGACAAAGCCACATGAGTACAATTACGTACTCGCAAGACCACCTCTAGGCTTAATTTCTCATGATAATTCAAGGAAAAACATGCTTTCGAGAACTGGGAAGGCTGCTATATATACGACTATAGGGCTCAGTTTTCGAATACCATGATTTTAGAAATAGAGAATACGACATCTCTATATCTTTGTTGAAGAAAACATTTAGAGATAGAATTCTCTTCTCTTAGATATAGCAAGGACATATCCAAGTTCAAAACTTTTGTTTATAAAAGTTTATCAAAACACTAGGATAGGGGTAATCCTTTTTCCTTCCTTGAGATCAGACTGATTGTCTCCCCGAGACCAATCATCCTCACCCAAATTCCGTACCTCCCAGGTACCTCCTGATTTCCACATAAACATTTTTCTTTTATAAAACAACTTCTTTCTCCAGACGCCCAGTGTGGCCTTTCCAACCGTCCATGACCGCGGACGCGGCTATTCGAATAGATTTACACTCTGCAGAGGTTGTACACTTTCACCACAAGATTCGGATGGTCTGCCATGGATCAACCACGGACTGTACAGAGACAGCATGCACACAACAGACGGCCAATCCTAATTTCCACTATGTTGATGCTGGTATCAGAATATCCTCGTCGAGTGGGTTTGTTCTCCCCGGCACCGAGTGAGCTAGCCGTATCTTTACGGTTTCCCCTAGCCTCATACCGCCATGACAGGAGACCCACCGTTGCTTCCCGGTGGCACACGAAGTCCACTCTCTGTATGCCCATTCTCTTGCAGCATTCGCTTCCGGGGCCTCGAACCCCATCTAGCCAATTGAGGAAAATTCGAATACCAACACCAACAAGCTTCCGTTAAGCCTCGTACCCATTTTGAGGTAATGTGGTTGCACGGGTTAATTGTTCGGGCGGCAGCAGGGACTTCGAAATTAAACTTCCATCTCCGACTGCGCCCAGCAGCTCGGGTTTTCGCAACATCTCCGAATGCTCTCAGCATCTCGGGTTTTCATAAAACAGTTCTGACTCGCTGATTGCTCCCAGCAATTCAGGTTTTCCTCCATAAAATAGTTTTACCAAACGGGTTCCCATCCTATAGTTTTGAGGTAAGATAGCAGAGTATACTATTTGAAAACTTAATCTTGTTTATAGAGCCTTCAATGACAAGACTCAACAAGTAAAACTCTTCTTATAATACCTACAACTAATCTAGTATATAACTTTGACCAAACAATATTTGGTAAAATAGTTTTCGGGTGGCAAGGTGCCACAAAAGAATTAAAACATGCATTATTTTATTTTAAAAACAAAACATGCTTTGTAAGTAGTAGGATTTGCATAAAGGTGGTGAGGTGGGCTTGCCTTGCTCAAAGTATTGTCCCTGGTCTTGGTCTTCAGCGTAGTCGTGCTCAGCTACCTCGTACTGTTCGTGCTCGGTTTGCGGTTCTACCGAAACATGAAAAACAAACGAGACTAGCGTAAGCCCTAAGATGCGAGTTGATAACAATCTAAAGTATCTCAACAAACAAGAAGCATCACAAACAGAAGGCACAAGTAATGCATTTAATAGATATTTGGGGCTGTTTACAATGTTAAAGCATAACTCTTAAGGTACTGCTCCTAAAATTAAACCCTTCTACCACATTATTCCTAACAATTAGGTGGAGCTCTGAAAATTAGCTGTGCATGAAAATCTATCACCATATAAGAATTAAAAATCAGACAAGAGCTACTGATGTCAAACTCAAACAGATGATAGGTTCAGTTTTATAGATCTCCTGAATGCATAATTAAACTTTCTGGTGAGATATGAGTTTTCTCTTTAAGTGGAGATTTTGTTTATCAGATTTGGATATTCCTAGCTCAAGTTATCCCATTTTTAAGATAAAGTATACTTCTGACCATTATTTAAGTACAGAAAATAATAAGATTTATTTTGGTGCCAAACCAGTGGGGTGAGTTAGATAAAACCTGTGGCTACCGCACAAAATTATCGTTAACATATGTTTATGGACATAGGTGGCTCCACCAATTAAAACTATTCATGTCATAATTTCTGAAATTTCAGAAATGCATTTTATGAGATTATCTCCCTGTTTTCAGGGATTTATTCACTAAGAAATAGATAATTATAGTAAAAATCTACATTTGTAGGATATTATACCTCCAACACATATCTAACACTTCCAATTGGATTTACTTCAAAAAGTGTTTTTATTTAAGAGTTAAAAATCCCCAAACACCTACTGATGTCATTCTTAGAGTAAAAATAACTTTTGCTAGATTAATCTCCTGCATGCAAGATTGACTAATATAGATAGACATTTTTACAAGCTTTCCAACAGATCCAAGATTGCATGTTTTGGATTTACAGAACACAAGTTATTAAACAAATGGTGTAATAGATACTTTTTATTAGATCTATTTTCACAATCAACAGGAAACACATTTTGGACCAAATCCAATGCCACATGGTTAAGAAAACTTGCATGCATGTTACAAAATTTATCCCATCATTTTAGCCACTCTAGATTTACCACAAATGATTTAAAGCTAAACTCTAGATTTACTGGAAAAATAACAGGAAAAAGGATAAAGGAAAAACAGGCCGAACGGCCAGATCTGCCTAGCAGCGAAGCAGAGCAGCGCGGGGCTGAGTTGGGCCGGCCCAAACGCTGCGCGCGCGCCGGTGAAGCGGTAAGCGACCGTGGATCTGGGATCCATCGGCCACGGACAGATCGGGCGTGGTTCAAACACAACCGCAGATCAGAAAATCGACGACCCAAGGCCATCGTCTTCCTCCCGACCGAGAAAAACACGAGCAAAGCTCGAGAAAGCGATGCTGAGCACGGAGGGCTCACCTAGGGCTCGCGTACGGATGAGGGGGAGGTCGGAGGTGAACGCAGCGTCGAAGGGGAGCTCAGGGGTGGTCGCAAAGCTCACATGCAACGTCGGAGTCCGAGATGGTGACGACGCGTCCTCCTCGGGTCGTGGACGAACCAGGTGCTCTCGAGCTGCAATAGAGCCAAGGGAGGGGAGGGGAGTTAGATCCAGAAAAGGGGAAGCCAGGGAACCAAAAATGGCGAGGAATGGTTGAGAGGAACGAGCGCTACGGCAGCTTCCTTTCGTCGGCCACCGAGGAAAATCCCTCGTCTACAAGGCGAATGAGGGGGAGAACTTGGTGGTTTTCGCCGGGGAGGAGAGGAGTAGGATGGATAGGTGCTAGGGAGGGGGAGAAATGAGCAGGGGAGAGGCTCGGGGTGGCTTTAACGAGTTCACCCGATCTAGGGTTGGCTCGGGCAGGAGAGAGGGAGGGGAGCGTCTCCTTTGCTCCTACTGGCTCAGGTGGGCGGTGGAGAGGGGACAGGGGAGATGCTGGTCGGGATGACCAGCCCTAGCCAGTGAGAAGAGAGGAGAGGAGCTCGGATTGGGTGAAAAAGAAGAGAAAAGAGAGAGGAGAGAGGAGATGTTGGCCCTAGTCCATGACAAGTGGGACCAGGGGTGAGGTTGCTGCTCTCCTCCTCAGCAGGTGGTGTGGAAAGGAGTGAGAGAGAAAGAAAAGGTGAGAAGTTTGAGTAATTAGTTCAAATGAATTTAAAATCCTAAGTTTGAAATATTCAAACATGACCCACAAAAGTAAAATGGGTCTACATTCCAAACTTAACTAAATTAAGAGAGGGTACTGAATTTACAAATGCCTAATTTAATTATCTCATTTAGCTTTTTAAAGAAAAGAAAACTTTTGGTGATAAAGAAAGGAATCACTCAAATGGTCATGTTATTTTGATGACTACAAAAGCTAGTGAGATTAATATGCAAACAAGCTCTTTTGTGATAATTTAGAACAGGGTATGGAAGTATATGTGACCTAGATGGAAATGTTTCAAAGGCATGCCAAAAACCATTTAGGGTTTGCTTAATAATGGCTCCTAGTTTGGCTAAGTTTTAACAACCATGAAGATTCTAATAGTGGATATTTTATTTTAGTTGATGTGTTTTGAGTGTTTTCAATTATCATGGAATGTTAGTGACACACAACAAGCATAGGGTGTGCAAGCAAATTAAATCTTGACTCAAGATTCTACACACACAAAAGTCTCTCCAAGAGGTGAAAAATCTAGAATAACACCACAATGTTAAAGCTAAGAGAATTGGGGTGTTACAGACAAGAAAGACATAGCAGAGCCCCCACGTCGCCTCCTCTGAGGCGGCTCGGGCGGAATCCTAGGTTCCCCCGCCGCCACCACCCTCCTTCCTCTATTGACCGAATGAGGCAGCCAGGTACAACCCTAGGCGGCAGACGGCAGGGGCGGCGTACTGCTCTCCCGGCGGTGGCTCCTTGAGGAGGTTATGGTGGCGTGGCGGGCTGTGCGGCAAGCGCCGCGAGCGGAATGGCAAGCAAGGCGAGCGAAGCAGCAAGCACGGCGAGCGGAGCTACGGAGGCGTGACCCGGGCCCGATCTCGGCTGGGACGGGCCGCAGTCGGGCTTTTGTTTGTTCGGCACGAGGGTGCTCGGCAGTGGCTTGAGCAGGGGGTGCGGGAGTCGCACCGGTGCGTGGTATGTGGCAGTGTGTGGCAGGTGGTCTCTCCTAGCTCCGGAGGGCGTGTTGGCCGGTGTAGAGGCAGGGGCTCTGGCGTGGGGGCAAGATGTGGCCTCTCCTGCCCTTGCTTCGGCGTCGGAGAGGCGTGGAAGCCGGGGCGGCGTCCTCTAGCCAGAGGTGTTGCGGAGGTGCGGCATGGGTGCGGCGGAGGCCGCCGTGGCAGGAGGCGCCACAGTTGGGTTCCCGCCGGTAGTCGAGATCGGTAGACAGCGGTTGGGCGGGAATACCTTTGGCGTCGCTCCCTTGCTTTGCGGCCGGGACGACCTCCGGGTGAAAGCCTTGTCCCGACTTGGTCGGAGCCGGCGTCGGCGTCAATTTTGGGCGCCGTTTTCCCTCTTGGGGCGTCGCTGTGGAGTATTCGTTCCCACCTGACGTGGGGGTGCCAAGATTTCCGTGTAAAAGCCTAAACTCCATCGGGAGCGTGAAAGAGCATTTTCCCTCATGTGTGGTTTTGGTAATTGAATGACAATCTCTATGGACTAATGTTTGCTTTGAGATATCATTATAGATCATGTCCATGTAGTTGTGGAGTTCATGTGTTGGACTCTTGAAGCTTATGTGTTGAGTGGAGCATATTGCAAGTATGTCTTGAAGGATTCAAGACATCATATTAGTGAAGAAATGTTGGAAGATATAAGGTTGATCAAGATGTTGATCAACACACAAAGCTATAAGATGTACCAAGAGCGATCATGTATCTCTTGGGATGGTGAGATGTGCAAGACCAAGACCAAGAAAAGCTTCTTGAAGAGATACTATGCTTGGTGCTTGGAATGGATACATGAAGATGAAGCTAAGCGAGACTCTCCCATTGTGAGCATGGAGGAGTATTTGGAGAAGTCTTCATCAAGTGCTTGGACGCGCAATCAAGGAAAGATGAACCACTTGAAGAGATCAAGATAGTCTTCATCCAACTCAAGTGGAATGCTCAAGGCAAAGGTATGATCTTGATAGGGCTATAGGATAGATAGGCGTACTATCAAGAGGGGCTCTCAAGTTTGTAACTTGATCGCATCGTTGTGGAGAGCTCAAACCTTTGCATACTTGGCATATCATATTTCTGAAGGGGTTACGGTGCAGAAAACAATAATTTTCTAGCGTACGAAACCCTAACTAGCCAGGATCTATCTATCTAGTACATGCGGTAACGGGTTACATTACCTCCATGTAGACCGATAGCGGGGATTACGCTCCCGCACAAGCGTTGACGATGAAGTCGTACGTAGCCGACCTCAAGGTCGCGGAGAACTTGCCGCGATGTCGGAGTCGATGACGCCGGGGTGTCGACGATGATCTGCGTCGACGGGCGTCGGGCAGAAGAAGGCAGAGCGCCAGCACCGGGGCTGGCGCGCCGGCAGCAGAGGGGGGGGGGGGGGGAGGCGCGGCGGCTGCAGGGGGCGAGACGACATCACCCAAGATCCTCAATAGAGTAGCCTCCGAGCACTCGCAAACATACGGAGCGTAGCGACAACTCCCGGTCATTCAGATCCAGCTGAAATCGCAGGAGTAGATCTTATCTGGAATCCCGCAGAGCAACGGCGCTCTGCGGTATGGCTTAGGTGGAGAGAGACCCTCTTCCTCAGCTCGGCGCGGCTCCTACTTGGGAACCACGAGATCGAGAGAGAAATCAGGAATTAATTGAATTTCCTATGAATTAAATCAATTAATATGCCTTGCTATATAAAGGGGGAAGGGGTGTGCCAACCCCTTTGGCTCCCCCATGTGGGACTAAAAGGAGGAGAGGGGAGGGGGGGTTCGGCCGAACCCCCCATGGGCTCTCCCACTCCTAGTCCGAGTTGGACTAGGAGGCCCAAGCCTTCCCTTCCTTGTGGGGTGCGGTTTCCCCCTCTTGGGCCCTCTTAGGGCCCATTTAGGTGGGAGCCCCTTTTTTCCTTTATTTAATTAATATTAAATTAATATAAAAATCCCATTAATTCATAATTAATATATTTATATATAATTCAATACCCCATGACTCCGAAACTATTTCGGAACCACCCGAACAACTTTCGGACATTCTCGGAACCTTTCCATAGCTCTCCGGAACTCCTTCCGGACCACCGGAACTCTTTCCGGATCAATTCTTTCTCTCCAATAAAAACCTATAAAATTCCAGAACCTATCTCCTAGCGTCGCTAAGACCTTAAGTTTGTTACGCTACGGTTCGGGAACACTCCAGACATGGTCGAGACACTCCGCTCACCAATGATCGTCAGGGATACCTGGAAATATATAACGACCCCTGTGCATTCCACGAATATCGTCGTTGAA
Source organism: Poa annua (assembly GCA_026929855.1). Classification (NCBI taxonomy): domain Eukaryota; kingdom Viridiplantae; phylum Streptophyta; class Magnoliopsida; order Poales; family Poaceae; genus Poa; species Poa annua. Next base: position 306,131,499 of record CM049426.1, on the reverse strand, counting down.
CCATAAGTATGATATTCATTCCCTTTGTCTCTGCGATACTACCTTGTCCGAGATATGATCGTAGACACACCGATGCCTTTGCTGTATCTCGTGACCGACGAAGGTTATTAACTCGTCTGCGATATTACATCTCCATGACCTAGTCATAAGCTGCGCAGCTATATAGATGCAATATCACCGAGTGGGCCCAGAGTATCTTTCCATTACAAGAATGAACAAATCCCGCTCTTGATCCTTACGTCTCGATGCTCTTTCGGAATACCCAAGATGGACACCGTTATTGTCATGCTATATAAGACACAACGTTTGATGCTCTCAAAGCACTCCTACGAAGCAACAATAAGTACGGTCTCATGGTCTAAGGAATAAGCTATCATACTCTTATCTATTGCAAATGACAAACATCGTAATACGATCTTATTGCAATACTTTGCGTATGTCCACCACCTTATTCAACTAACAAGATGACCCCATTGTCAACCGACGTCATTGTCCTTGATCGGGAATCTCGATCAACTGTTGCCCAATGGACTAGCTCAAATAGAGGCTTGCTAGGGACCTGGTTGTCTATGTATCACACGTGTATTAATAATTCCGATTAATACAGTTATAGCATAATACACAAACCTATTATAAACTTATGAGATAATGCAATAAATACTACTTATTTATTTGCCTCTAGGGCATATCTCCTTCAATTTCTTGGTTCTTATTTGGCTTTATGTTGGTAAGGAATTAGAGCTTGGTTCATCTCCATGTCAAGCTCTTGTTCATCGAAATCAGTTTTACTTTGGACAACTTGTTGCGTTTTTGGTGGCGGAAATATTTTCGGTTCTACCGTGAGGAAAGTCCCTCACCTTTCCATGTGTGGTTATTTTACTCTATTTTTTTGGGTGCTCATCGTTGCTATCTTTTCAACAAAATTGGTCTCACCTCATTTGGAGTTCATTTGCAAAAGTTATAGCAGTTTTCGTTTCGCTGTTTTGCTGATTCGGATTATTGGGGCCGGATATTCCGCTCTACCGGAATTTCCGGTTCCCCAGCTCATCCAAGAAAACGGCTCAGGAAAGGAGAAAAAGGGTTCTGACTCCAGTCGGAAATTGTGCTCGGAAATTTCCGTCTACCGGAATTTCCGAGTGCACCCAGAAATCCCTCCAGTTTTGGCTAAGGAAAGAAGGACTTTTGGTTCTGACTCGAACCGGAAATTGTGCTCGGAAATTTCCGTCTACCGGAATTTCCGATTGCCCCCAGAAAAGTCCTCCAGAAATGGCTAAGGAAAAGTTTGGTTTTACTTCTGACTCCAGCCGGAATTTCAGCTCGGAAATTTCATGGACTCGGAATTTCCGGGTAACCGGAATTTCCAAGTCTCACTTATACCGGAATTTCCGAGTGTCGAAACAGCCACCGGCTATATTTCCTGGAGGGGTATTTTTATACCCCTCCCCTTCTTCTTCCCCAGGGAATCCAAGGCAGCACGTTTTTCCCCTCTCTCCTACTCCATTGTTGACCTTGGAAAGCTCACTTCCCTCTTAATCCCTCCATTGAATCTTCCTTATTCTTTAGGGAAAGTTGAGAGGAGATCTAGATCTACAATCCTACCAATCAATCTCTCCTCTAAGTGAGGGGAACTTAGTGGATCTAGTTCTTGGAGTTCCTTTGTGGTTCTTCTTCTTTGTTCTTCCTCTCTTCTCCCCCCATAAGCATTAGTTGCTTTTGGTGGGATTTGGGAGCGAATGATTTGACTCCTTTGTGGTTTCCTTTGTTCTTCCTCTCTTATTCCCCCATAAACATTTGTTGTTGTGTCGGAATTTGAGAGTGAAGGACTTGAGCACTTCGTGTGCTCTTGCCATTGCATTTGCATCGGTTTGAGCTCTCCACGAGGATTCGTGGTGGTGATACCTTTGAGCTTGTTACTCTTGGATCTTTGGACCCTAGACCCCTTTTGTGGCCGGCCTTTTGTGGCCAAGACCTTTTGTGGTCAAGACCTTTTGTGGTCACTTGAGAGCCCCCAATTAAGTTGTGGGTGTGTGCCTCAAGACTTGGGAGCCCTCAATTAAGTTGTGGGTGTGTGCCTCAAGAGTTGTACGAGATTCAATCTCCGCCCCAAAGGAGATCAATAGTGGAAGGTGAACTCGCAACCTTTTGTGGTTGCGTTCATCAGGAGAAGAAGGTGAGCCTTTGTGGCGTTGCGGCTAACCTGTTGTGGTTGCGCACACCTGTCCAAACGAGACGTACACCCTTTGGGTGGAACTCGGGAATACATCCTCGTCTGCGCGTGCCTCGGTTATTTCTATACCCGAGCTCTTTACTTATGCAATTTACATTGTGATAGCCTTCTTGCTTGAAGTCATATATCTTGCTATCCCCTTGTTACTAGTATTGTTTAGCATAAGTTGTTGGTGCACATAGGTGAGCCTAGTATTTATATCTAGGTTGTATGCTTGTTAAAGTAAACCTCTAGTTTTATTCCGCCTTTATCAAGCATACCGGAATTTCCGGGTCATTCTTGGACCGGATATTCCGGCTCCTCGGAAAAAGTTTTAAATCGCCTATTCACCCCCCCTCTAGGCGACGTCTATCCGTTCACCGAGTCCATGGACGAATGGAGCAATGTGGACTCGTGCTCCGCCCCGCCACTGGCAAGTGGGAGCCACCCTGAAGGCCAAGCCGAAGGAGAAGGCCCGAGGCGCCTATAAAAGAGAGAAGACATCCATCATAGTAAGGGTCGGCCCTTTGCGTGCAAAACACCCTTGTAAACCCTAGCAACTCTGGTTAGGTTAGCCTCTGACCGGAGGAGGAAGAAGATCATCGCTTCCCTCCCCAGGCAAGAACTGCCTCAATGGGGCTTCCGGCAAGCTCAATTGTACTGTAACCTTCCACATATAATACAGACCTGGGTAAAGGACGGTGTCTTCTTTGGTCGGGTGTGCGTCTTCTTCGGGTCCGGCGAGCAACGTCGCGGAGCCACTTGAGGGTTTTAGACCTCCGTGTTCAATCCCCTTTCGAACTACACTTCAGGAAGTGACTACCCCCGATTCCTGGGAGTCATAACCTGACATTTGGCGCGCCAGGTAGGGGATTGAGGCGCGTCAACAACCTTCGAGTTCTTCTCCGCGCCATGGTGAACACGCGCGCCACCCGCACCGCTCGAGTCAGCCGACGTGCGCCCGCGGGAGCACGCGCGCCCCCAGGTGCCGCGACCACCCGCGCACGGCGGGGCCGACCCCGCCATGAGGAGCATGTCCCTTCTGGCCCTCACGCGGAAGTACCGGAGCAAGACGCCGAGCACCAGGAGGAAGCGCAGTCGTCGCACCCGACACAGCGCCCGAGCGGCTCAGGCCCGGGGAGGACAGACCCTGCGCCCCACACCGCGCTGCTCATGGCGCAGGAGCTGCTCCGCTACTAGCCCACCGCTGAGGCCCACGAGCAGTGGCTCCAACGCCTCAACCACCTCGTCGGCATCGCCACGACGCGCCACGGTCCGTCGCAGTCCAACGTGCACCCCTCTCTCGTGGGCACGGTCGCAACAAATGCGCCTCCGCCACCTCCGGGGCCTGAACCGACTGCGGCACAAAGGGCAGTTTCGCACGCGACCTCGCCGCGCGATTGCATGATCGTGCAGCGCACCGCGCCCGACGCTCGTGTGAGGATGGAGCTCCAGCGAGACCGCCAGAACAGGATCGTGGAAGAGCTCGGCCAGGCGGGACAACAGAACCGCGGCGCGCTTCAACACGGGGTCGCTACGTACACCTCTGGCTGCATGGCGTTCACTCGCTCTCTGCGCCGCGTGGTCTGGCCGCAGAAGTTCCGGCCGGCTCTTACCAAGGGCTACGAGACGGCTCCAGCAACCCCGTCGAGTTCCTGAAGCTCTACACCACCTCCATCCAAGCTGCGGGGGGAGACGACAAGGTCATGGCCAACTGGTTCTCCCACGCGCTACGCGACTCTACGCTGTCGTGGCTCCTGAACCTCCCGGAGGACTCTGTGAACTCCTGGGAGGAGCTCTGCAAGCAGTTCGTCTCCAACTTCAAGGGGACGTACGAGCGCGCCCTCACCCACAACGATCTGCGCGCTGTGGTGCAGAGGAAGGATGAAACACTCTACAAGTATATCCAGCGCTTCAGCCAGGTGCGCAACAAGATCCCGAACATCCCCGACACTCAAGTCATCGCCGCTTTCCGCGAGGGCGTCACGAACAGCAGGATTGTAACATCCCAACATTTTATAATGTTTGAAAATCACTAAAATTTGATTTTTTTGTTTTGATTAAAAATGAAAACATTATATGCATAAGAAAACCAACCATAAAAGATTTCAAACATATTTAAAGGATTTAATATTTCAAATATCTCAGTTTATCATCTTTTTCAAAAGTTGTTTCAAGTTAAAACATTTTATTATCCATTGTAATTCTTAAAACCTCAATATCTAATTTTATAAATGTTATACAAATCTGCAAACCATTTCCCTATAATAAAAAGTTCTTTGTAAGTATTTGATTTAAACCACATAGCCGTAGCTAATCATAAATTAAGATAATATTTATAACAAATTGAAACATGGTCTAATTGCCTAATAAGTTTTCATTATTGTAACTAAATTCAAATTATAGTTTTGGAAAATATAACTTTATAATTCATAACTTTAAAACTTCATAAATTAAAGTTCATGAATTATCCAAATAAACATTTCATTTGCTTAAATGAATTTCATTTATTTCCAAAGCATGAAATGATTAATATATTCGAAATAAGAAATGAATTAAAACTAAAATCTTTTCCAAAGATGTTATGAAGGTTCAGTTGAATTATCTTAATATAAAATATAATGGTGCCCAAAATAATATTAGAAATGGATACTCTATAATTCCCTTTCATTTCAAATAAATGTGTTATGTTACTTAATATTGTAATGAAGCCAAAAATGATTTAATATTGAAAATGAGTTTAAGATAAATTAATATCAAACATATAAGATTGTGGTATTTTCATAAATGTTATTAAACCATAAAATAAGATTATTAGATCACTATTTTTAAATTTGACATAAGGTGACAATTTGCATTTATTAAATAATTCAAAATTTTGGATTTTTAAAAGGTGTTCAAAGCAAGCCCACAAATGTTTTAAATGATAGATACTGTTTTTACAAAATTATAGAAACTAATTTGAGCTGATTTGGATTCATAATTTAAAAGTTATATTAAAAATTCAGAAAACAGAAAAAGGAAAAGAACAAAAAAAAAGAGGGCTAGCTGGGCCGAGCCCAGCATCTCTTACCGAGCGCGCGCGCAGCCCAGCCCGTCTCTCTCTCCCCTCTCGCTGACGTGTGGGGCCCACACGTCAGCTTCGTCTTCAAGCCCGAAGACCACGCCTCGACGCTCGCCCGAAAACCGCCGGCCGTTTCCTCGCATCAATTCGGGAGATTATGAGACGAATTCAACGCGGCCCCTAGCTCCTTTTAACCCCCTCTTCCTCCGCATCATTTCCCCTCTCCTTCCACTCAACATCGCGCCTCCAGGCCGCCACAACCGCTCGCCGGAGTTCGCGTTTGCCGCCGACGTCTTTCTTCCGATTCTGACGAGGTGAGCCACCCCTCGCGCCCCAAACCACCACCTCCTATCTCCCTCGTCGGCGCACACCTCCTGACACACGGACACGTCCGACCGGAGCTCGCCGGTGTCCGAACCACCCCGCCCGCACCTCCACGCCGCTCCAGGACGAACGAGAAGGCGACGCCGCCTCCATCGTCTTCCTCGCAACGAGCCGCACCCGAGGGCGCCATCCGCGCGTCCGGGGGAGCACCGGAGCCACCGGACCGTCCTCGCCGAGCGCAGCGCCGCCGTCGTTTTCGTCTCCGGCGACCAAAAGCCCCTGCAAATTCAAACCTTCATAACTTTTTAACCACTTATCCAAATTAGATAATTTTTATATTTTTGGAAAGCCCTTGACATGTAGAATATTATAGATCTGTTAAATTTCATATTTGACTTAGTATAAACTATTCAAATTTTAAATGGATAATTTGAGTATATTTGTAATAACTTTAAATCTAAATCCAAAAATTGCAAATAAAATTGTTCTAGAAACTTTAGAATATTTGTAACTTGATGACTCTGTTATAAAATACTTTTGAATATTATTTTCAGGATTTAATAGTTGTATGTTTTAATTTGAATAGTTTGACTATTTTTGACATAACTCTTAATAGAAACATTAATTTTGATTAAATCAAATTGCTATAAATTTAATTAAATGCCCTCTTTCTATTGACACCATTTATAAAATTTTGTTATAAAAGTTTAATCACATAAAACTTTAATATTACATTTATTCCTTTTATGATGTTTTGCAAAAATAGAAATTAATTAAATTGCATTTATAACCTAATGCATACTTTATAAAATATCACAAGTTTTTGTATGATGTTTATTATGATTAAAAGGAGCATTGCATGCATATCATATTTTATTATATAGTTATTCTCCTCATAGGAAAACTCCTCCATTATTTTCTCTAAGTTAGGAATATTTTCAACTTAGCATTTTTGGTTAAGTGCTATACACTTAGACACTTAGGATTTTCAACCTGGAGCTAGAAGACCAATGAAGGACTTAGCCAAAACAAGACTCCAGAATAATCTCCAAGGAGTAGAAGCACTTAGAAGAAAAATCAAGAAGAAGGCCAAGAAGACCAACCCCCTCTATTCTCTAAGTCTTTCTTTGTCTTTTTATTTCTTCTCTCTAAGACATGGTGATCAAGACATCACTAAGGAGAATACTACAAGTCTGGAGATGAAGCCTGGAGGATAACCTACATCATTTTCTTCTATCTTTCCTAATCTTGACTAAAAACAATTTTTGATCATGTTATTGCCATCTTGAAGTTTGTTGGATCCTAGCGGCATAGTGAGATGAAGCGGCCTGGAAACTAACCTTTCATGTCCATGTACATGAGACCTGTTCCACAAACTTAAGTGGCTGGCCGGGTGTCTGTCTCTCTCACTATAGTGAATATCCAATTTACAAAGAGTTGTTGATAATTGTCGATCACCTTGAAGATAGACTTAGTGTTTTCTCTAAGTATTTTGCACATCATGCATAACATATTCTTGTATTGTTACTTGTTAGTATGTTTATGTGTGTTTTGTTTGATGTGTTAGAAATCTCGGAGGGGAAACGGCAACAGTTGCTGTTGTTGTTACTATTCTTCTTATTGCAGAGGCAAGTGGCACACCCCCATAAAATTCTAAGTATTTTCTATGCATAACTTAGCTATTTTCCTATGCATGTGTAGAACTTAGTAGTATTGCTATGCAAGACATGTTTAGAATCTCCTATTCCATTGTTTCTAGGTACCTATGAAATGACTTAGTAGATTTTGATGGTATGCAATTGATGAAAGGTTTTATAAAATGTTAAGTGGCTACTCAGGACCATGTCTATGAGGGTTTTCACCTGAGATAGTTTTTACTATACTTAGGATCATAGTATGTGGGGGTTTTTACCTGGTTGTGCACATCACTAAGTTAATGAATCATCTGGGTGGATTGGTTGTTTGGTTTATGTTGAGTGGCTACTCGGACCATGTCCATGAGGGTTTTCACCTAAGATAATTTCTACTATACTAAGGATCATGAACGCGGGGGTTCTCACCTGAGAGTACACTTGTGGAAGGCCACCCAGGAACAAAGGGATGTGAGGAATAAATGGAGAAGATTGTGAATGACGCAAGGAGAAGTATTTCAAGTAAAGACTACAGTTGATCAAGGAACATGGAGGAATCCCAACATTCTAATTTCTTAATAAAATTTTGATAAACAACAGTGGACTACTCAGGACCATGTTCATGGGGGTTTTCACCTAAGATAGTTTCTACTATACTTAGGACCATTGAATGTGGGGGTTTTCACCTGAGGGTGCACCTAAGGACGAGATATCTTTTGGGTTCACTAGAACTTGCCAGTGTTACCAATTATGATGTTGAAACTGTTTTATAAAGTGATAGGATAAAATTGGCTTTATGCAAAATACCCTTGAACTCCACCAGCCAAATATGCATACAGATTTTAGAGTTATTCCCATTGAGTGTCCACCATAGTGTCACTTGCTAGACTCCATTTTTAAATGGAATCTGACCCACTCTGTTGCAAATTATTATTTGTTGCAAAAATTTCTGACGAAGAGGAAGAACTAAGTTTGGGTTTCGAGTCTGCACCAACATGTTTTCGCCTGTCGCGTGTCATTAAGCTAGCTTTTTTGTTTTGAGCTAGCTTTAAGCTATGCAAAGTTGTATCGAACTATTTATTTTACCAAGTCTGGATTATTCGTGTAATATTGATACAATGTTGTGATATTCATCGTAAACTGTGTGTGCAAATGAATCGATCCAGGGGTTTGCACTATACATAGGTACCTGTCATATTTTTAAGTGCAGGTACGCTACAAGGATGCTCGAGAAGCTGGGCATCCACGACAAGCTTAACTCTGTGGTCAAGCTGTTCGACATGGCGGACAAGCGCGCCAAGGCTGAAGAGGGACTCCTCTTCGTGAAAATGTCCTCGAGAGGGGATGATCATGCTGAGGGGTCCAAGAGCCAGAAATACAAGGAGGAGCCCAAGCGCAAGGCCACCGCAGTTCTCGCGGCAGAGCCTGAAAAAAAGACACCCGCAGGGACTCCCCCGAGGCTGGAGAGAGGAAAGATGATCACCGCCCTTTCTGCATCTATCACAACAGGCGCGGCCACTCTACGGAGTCCTGCTACAACCTCAAAAGGTTGAGCAAGGAGCGCGAGAAAGCAGAAGACGGTGGCAGCCGTGGTCGAGGCCGTGGCTACCGCGGGAGCGGACGCAAGGGCGGCTACCAGAAACCAGATGGAAATCGAGCCAACGCTGCAGAAAAGAATGGCAACCTCCCTGACGAGGAAGATGGCGGCTACCAAGCCCAGAGGGGCGCCATGGCCTGCATCCTCGGGGGGGGGGGGGGGGGGGCGCAGGCGCCAAAGTCGAACCACCAGTTCAAGCAGTTCGCCCGCGAGCTCAACGCCGCCCTCCCAAGCACGGAAACCTCCAGGCCCCTCAAGTGGTCGCAGTACACCATCGCCTTCGACGCTCAGGACCACCCCAAGTCCACCAAGACTTTTGGAACCCTCCCGCTGGTCTGCACCCCCACCATCGACAACGTGGCTGTCTCCAAGACGCTCATCGATGGCGGAGCAGGCCTGAACGTTATCTCCATAGATACGTTCGAAGCGCTTGAAATGCCCTACGAGCGGCTTATGCCCTCGAGGCCCTTCACGGGGGTCACCAGCGGCTCGATCGAGCCTCTAGGCCAGGTCAGGCTTGCCGTCACCTTCGGGAGCGAAGAAAATTACCGCACCGAGCACATCGACTTTGATGTTGCACACATCGGCCTGCCGTACAACGCCATCCTCGGCTACCCCGCGCTCGCGAAGTTCATGGCCATCACGCACCATGCGTACAACATGGTCAAGATCCCCGGCAGCACCGACACGATCACCATACGTGGGCATGTCCTGGACGCTACCCGCGCTGTTGAGACAACCTACAAGACTGCCGGCATGGCCTTCCCCGCAGGCGAGGACCATGAGCCTCTCGAGAGGCCCAAGAAAAAGAAGCGGTTGTTCTCCCAGGAGGCAGCAGCTACCAAGAAGATCTCTCTGAGCTCAGGGAGCTCGGGGGCTGAAGGCTCGGGGGCTAGCGTCACCATTGGCGCCGCGCTGCCTCCCAAATAGGAAAGCGCGCTCGTCGCCTTCCTACAGGCAAACTCTGACATGTTCGCATGGACACCGTCGGATATGTCTGGTGTACCGAGGGAGGTGATCGAGCACCACTTGGCCGTGTGCCCAAACGCGCGCCCCGTCAAGCAAAAAGCAAGAAAGCAAGCCCCCGAGAAGCAAGCATTCATCGTCAAGGAGGTTGAGAAGCTCAAAGCGGCAAAAGTCGTCCGCGAAGTCGCGCACCCCACTTGGCTCTCCAACGGCGTGGTAGTCCCAAAACCCGCCGGCGGAGGCCGCCTCTGCATCGACTACACTGACGTAAACAAGGCTAGCCCCAAGGACCCTTATCCCATGCCCAGAATCGACCAGAACGTGGACTCCACGGCAGGCTGCGACCTCCTCTGTTTTCTCGATGCCTTCTCTGGTTATCACCAGATTAAAATGGCTAAAGAGGATGAGGAGAAGACGGCTTTCCTCACCCCATGCGGTGTGTATTGCTACGTCTGCATGCCCTTCGGCCCAAAAAATGCCGGAGCCACTTTCCGGAGGTTAATGAGGATAGCCCTTGGCGGGCAAATGGGGCGAAACGTGGAAGCATATGTCGATGACATCGTCGTGAAGTCGTGAGAAGGAAATACTCTTCTCGGAGACCTTGAAGAAACCTTCACCAGCCTGCGCAAGGTGAACATACAACTCAACTCCGCCAAGTGCGTATTTGGTGTACCTTCAGGCAAATTGCTGGGGTTCCCCGTGTCTCATCGGGGCATAGAGGCGAACCCAGAAAAAATCAAGGCCATAGAAGGCATGCAACCTCCACGCAGGCTCAAGGACATGCAACGCCTGGCAGGCTGCATGGCCAGCTTGGCTCGATTCATCTCCAAGTTCGGTAAAAGGGCCCTGTCGTTTTTCAAGATCATGAAAAGAACGGGCACTTTCAAGTGGACCCCTGAGGCTGAAAAAGCATTTGAGGACTTGAAGAAGTACTTGGCCAGCCCACCTGTAATGGTCGCCCCAAGGCTTGGCGAGCACCTGAAATTGTACTTGTCAGCTACTCCACAAACAACCAGTGTTGTCCTTGAGGTGGAAAGAGAGGAGCCTGTACTTCACAAGAAGAGTGCAACCACTCCAAAGAAAAAGCCTCCTGATAAAGAGCTCGACGAAAGGGCAGTCCCCACAAAGCCACCGCCAGGCCCAAAGGCTCAAGAGGGGACCGCCCCGAGTCAATCGCTGCAAGAGGTTCATGTGTAGAACTTAGTAGTATTGCTATGAAAGACATGTTTAGAATCCCCTATTCCATTGTTTCTAGGTACCTATGAAATGACTTAGTAGATTTTGATGCTATGCAATTGATGAAAGGTTTTATAAAATGTTAAGTGGCTACTCAGGACCATGTCTATGAGGGTTTTCACCTGAGATAGTTTTTACTATACTTAGGATCATAGTATGTGGGGGTTTTTACCTGGTTGTGCACATCACTAAGTTAGTGAATCATCTGGGTGGATTGGTTGTTTGGTTTATGTTGAGTGGCTACTCGGACCATGTCCATGAGGGTTTTCACCTAAGATAATTTCTACTATACTAAGGATCATGAACGTGGGGGTTCTCACCTGAGAGTACACTTGTGGAAGGCCACCCAGGAACAAAGGGATGTGAGGAATAAATGGAGAAGATTGTGAATGACGCAAGGAGAAGTATTTCAAGTAAAGACTACAGTTGATCAAGGAACATGGAGGAATCCCAACATTCTAATTTCTTAATAAAATTTTGATAAACAACAGTGGAGTACTCAGGACCATGTTCATGGGGGTTTTCACCTAAGATAGTTTCTACTATACTTAGGACCATTGAATGTGGGGGTTTTCACCTGAGGGTGCACCTAAGGACGAGATATCTTTTGGGTTCACTAGAACTTGCCAGTGTTACCAATTATGATGTTGAAACTGTTTTATAAAGTGATAGGATAAAATTGGCTTTATGCAAAATACCCTTGAACTCCACCAGCCAAATATGCATACAGATTTTAGAGTTATTCCCATTGAGTGTCCACCATAGTGTCACTTGCTAGACTCCATTTTTAAATGGAATCTGACCCACTCTGTTGCAAATTATTATTTGTTGCAAAAATTTCTGACGAAGAGGAAGAACTAAGTTTGGGTTTCGAGTCTGCACCAACATGTTTTCGCCTGTCGCGTGTCATTAAGCTAGCTTTTTTGTTTTGAGCTAGCTTTAAGCTATGCAAAGTTGTATCGAACTATTTATTTTACCAAGTCTGGATTATTCGTGTAATATTGATACAATGTTGTGATATTCATCGTAAACTGTGTGTGCAAATGAATCGATCCAGGGGTTTGCACTATACATAGGTACCTGTCATATTTTTAAGTGCAGGTATGCTACAAGGATGCTCGAGAAGCTGGGCATCCACGACAAGCTTAACTCTGTGGTCAAGCTGTTCGACATGGCGGACAAGCGCGCCAAGGCTGAAGAGGGACTCCTCTTCGTGAAAATGTCCTCGAGAGGGGATGATCATGCTGAGGGGTCCAAGAGCCAGAAATACAAGGAGGAGCCCAAGCGCAAGGCCACCGCAGTTCTCGCGGCAGAGCCTGAAAAAAAGACACCCGCAGGGACTCCCCCGAGGCTGGAGAGAGGAAAGATGATCACCGCCCTTTCTGCATCTATCACAACAGGCGCGGCCACTCTACGGAGTCCTGCTACAACCTCAAAAGGTTGAGCAAGGAGCGCGAGAAAGCAGAAGACGGTGGCAGCCGTGGTCGAGGCCGTGGCTACCGCGGGAGCGGACGCAAGGGCGGCTACCAGAAACCAGATGGAAATCGAGCCAACGCTGCAGAAAAGAATGGCAACCTCCCTGACGAGGAAGATGGCGGCTACCAAGCCCAGAGGGGCGCCATGGCCTGCATCCTCGGGGGGGGGGGGGGGGGGGGGGCGCAGGCGCCAAAGTCGAACCACCAGTTCAAGCAGTTCGCCCGCGAGCTCAACGCCGCCCTCCCAAGCACGGAAACCTCCAGGCCCCTCAAGTGGTCGCAGTACACCATCGCCTTCGACGCTCAGGACCACCCCAAGTCCACCAAGACTTTTGGAACCCTCCCGCTGGTCTGCACCCCCACCATCGACAACGTGGCTGTCTCCAAGACGCTCATCGATGGCGGAGCAGGCCTGAACGTTATCTCCATAGATACGTTCGAAGCGCTTGAAATGCCCTACGAGCGGCTTATGCCCTCGAGGCCCTTCACGGGGGTCACCAGCGGCTCGATCGAGCCTCTAGGCCAGGTCAGGCTTGCCGTCACCTTCGGGAGCGAAGAAAATTACCGCACCGAGCACATCGACTTTGATGTTGCACACATCGGCCTGCCGTACAACGCCATCCTCGGCTACCCCGCGCTCGCGAAGTTCATGGCCGTCACGCACCATGCGTACAACATGGTCAAGATCCCCGGCAGCACCGGCACGATCACTATACGTGGGCATGTCCTGGACGCTACGCGCGCTGTTGAGACAGCCTACAAGACTGCCGGCATGGCCTTCCCCGCAGGCGAGGACCAAGAGCCTCTCGAGAGGCCCAAGAAAAATAAGCGGTTGTTCTCCCAGGAGGCAGCAGCTACCAAGAAGATCTCTCTGAGCTCAGGGAGCTCGGGGGCTGAAGGCTCGGGGGCTAGCACACCATTGGCGCCGTGCTGCCTCCCAAATAGGAAAGCGCGCTCATCGCCTTCCTCCAGGCAAACTCTGACATGTTCGCATGGACACCGTCGGATATGTCTGGTGTACCGAGGGAGGTGATCGAGCACCACTTGGCCGTGTGCCCAAACGCGCGCCCCGTCAAGCAAAAAGCAAGAAAGCAAGCCCCCGAGAAGCAAGCATTCATCGTCAAGGAGGTTGAGAAGCTCAAAGCGGCAAAAGTCGTCCGCGAAGTCGCGCACCCCACTTGGCTCTCCAACGGCGTGGTAGTCCCAAAACCCGCCGGCGGAGGCCGCCTCTGCATCGACTACACTGACGTAAACAAGGCTAGCCCCAAGGACCCTTATCCCATGCCCAGAATCGACCAGAACGTGGACTCCACGGCAGGCTGCGACCTCCTCTGTTTTCTCGATGCCTTCTCTGGTTATCACCAGATTAAAATGGCTAAAGAGGATGAGGAGAAGACGGCTTTCCTCACCCCATGCGGTGTGTATTGCTACGTCTGCATGCCCTTCGGCCCAAAAAATGCCGGAGCCACTTTCCGGAGGTTAATGAGGATAGCCCTTGGCGGGCAAATGGGGTGAAACGTGGAAGCATATGTCGATGACATCGTCGTGAAGTCGTGAGAAGGAAATACTCTTCTCGGAGACCTTGAAGAAACCTTCGCCAGCCTGCGCAAGGTGAACATCAAGCTCAACCCCGCCAAGTGCGTCTTTGGAGTACCTTCAGGCAAATTGCTGGGGTTCCCCGTGTCTCATCGGGGCATAGAGGCGAACCCAGAAAAAATCAAGGTCATAGAAGGCATGCAACCTCCACGCAGGCTCAAGGGCATGCAACGCCTGGCAGGCTGCATGGCCAGCTTGGGTCGATTCATCTCCAAGTTCGGTAAAAGGGCCCTGTCGTTTTTCAAGATCATGAAAAGAACGGGCACTTTCAAGTGGACCCCTGAGGCTGAAAAAGCATTTGAGGACTTGAAGAAGTACTTGGCCAGCCCACCTGTAATGGTCGCCCCAAGGCTTGGCGAGCACCTGAAATTGTACTTGTCAGCTACTCCACAAACAGCCAGTGTTGTCCTTGAGGTGGAAAGAGAGGAGCCTGTACTTCACAAGAAGAGTGCAACCACTCCAAAGAAAAAGCCTCCTGATAAAGAGCTCGACGAAAGGGCAGTCCCCACAAAGCCACCGCCAGGCCCAAAGGCTCAAGAGGGGACCGCCCCGAGTCAATCGCTGCAAGAGGTTCATGTGTAGAACTTAGTAGTATTGCTATGAAAGACATGTTTAGAATCCCCTATTCCATTGTTTCTAGGTACCTATGAAATGACTTAGTAGATTTTGATGCTATGCAATTGATGAAAGGTTTTATAAAATGTTAAGTGGCTACTCAGGACCATGTCTATGAGGGTTTTCACCTGAGATAGTTTTTACTATACTTAGGATCATAGTATGTGGGGGTTTTTACCTGGTTGTGCACATCACTAAGTTAATGAATCATCTGGGTGGATTGGTTGTTTGGTTTATGTTGAGTGGCTACTCGGACCATGTCCATGAGGGTTTTCACCTAAGATAATTTCTACTATACTAAGGATCATGAACGTGGGGGTTCTCACCTGAGAGTACACTTGTGGAAGGCCACCCAGGAACAAAGGGATGTGAGGAATAAATGGAGAAGATTGTGAATGACGCAAGGAGAAGTATTTCAAGTAAAGACTACAGTTGATCAAGGAACATGGAGGAATCCCAACATTCTAATTTCTTAATAAAATTTTGATAAACAACAGTGGACTACTCAGGACCATGTTCATGGGGGTTTTCACCTAAGATAGTTTCTACTATACTTAGGACCATTGAATGTGGGGGTTTTCACCTGAGGGTGCACCTAAGGACGAGATATCTTTTGGGTTCACTAGAACTTGCCAGTGTTACCAATTATGATGTTGAAACTGTTTTATAAAGTGATAGGACAAAATTGGCTTTATGCAAAATACCCTTGAACTCCACCAGCCAAATATGCATACAGATTTTAGAGTTATTCCCATTGAGTGTCCACCATAGTGTCACTTGCTAGACTCCATTTTTAAATGGAATCTGACCCACTCTGTTGCAAATTATTATTTGTTGCAAAAATTTCTGACGAAGAGGAAGAACTAAGTTTGGGTTTCGAGTCTGCACCAACATGTTTTCGCCTGTCGCGTATCATTAAGATGGGGGCTCATTGAAGAATTATTTCCGCTGCTTTTTTGTTTTGAGCTAGCTTTAAGCTATGCAAAGTTGTATCGAACTATTTATTTTACCAAGTCTGGATTATTCGTGTAATATTGATACAATGTTGTGATATTCATCGTAAACTGTGTGTGCAAATGAATCGATCCAGGGGTTTGCACTATACATAGGTACCTGTCATATTTTTAAGTGCAGGTACGCTACAAGGATGCTCGAGAAGCTGGGCATCCACGACAAGCTTAACTCTGTGGTCAAGCTGTTCGACATGGCGGACAAGCGCGCCAAGGCTGAAGAGGGACTCCTCTTCGTGAAAATGTCCTCGAGAGGGGATGATCATGCTGAGGGGTCCAAGAGCCAGAAATACAAGGAGGAGCCCAAGCGCAAGGCCACCGCAGTTCTCGCGGCAGAGCCTGAAAAAAAGACACCCGCAGGGACTCCCCCGAGGCTGGAGAGAGGAAAGATGATCACCGCCCTTTCTGCATCTATCACAACAGGCGCGGCCACTCTACGGAGTCCTGCTACGACCTCAAAAGGTTGAGCAAGGAGCGCGAGAAAGCAGAAGACGGTGGCAGCCGCGGTCGAGGCCGTGGCTACCGCGGGAGCGGACGCAAGGGCGGCTACCAGAAACCAGATGGAAATCGAGCCAACGCTGCAGAAAAGAATGGCAACCTCCCTGACGAGGAAGATGGCGGCTACCAAGCCCAGAGGGGCGCCATGGCCTGCATCCTCGGGGGGGGGGGGGGGGGGGGGGCGCAGGCGCCAAAGTCGAACCACCAGTTCAAGCAGTTCGCCCGCGAGCTCAACGCCGCCCTCCCAAGCACGGAAACCTCCAGGCCCCTCAAGTGGTCGCAGTACACCATCGCCTTCGACGCTCAGGACCACCCCAAGTCCACCAAGACTTTTGGAACCCTCCCGCTGGTCTGCACCCCCACCATCGACAACGTGGCTGTCTCCAAGACGCTCATCGATGGCGGAGCAGGCCTGAACGTTATCTCCATAGATACGTTCGAAGCGCTTGAAATGCCCTACGAGCGGCTTATGCCCTCGAGGCCCTTCACGGGGGTCACCAGCGGCTCGATCGAGCCTCTAGGCCAGGTCAGGCTTGCCGTCACCTTCGGGAGCGAAGAAAATTACCGCACCGAGCACATCGACTTTGATGTTGCGCACATCGGCCTGCCGTACAACGCCATCCTCGGCTACCCCGCGCTCGCGAAGTTCATGGCCGTCACGCACCATGCGTACAACATGGTCAAGATCCCCGGCAGCACCGGCACGATCACCATACGTGGGCATGTCCTGGACGCTACGCGCGCTGTTGAGACAGCCTACAAGACTGCCGGCATGGCCTTCCCCGCAGGCGAGGACCAAGAGCCTCTCGAGAGGCCCAAGAAAAAGAAGCGGTTGTTCTCCCAGGAGGCAGCAGCTACCAAGAAGATCTCTCTGAGCTCAGGGAGCTCGGGGGCTGAAGGCTCGGGGGCTAGCACACCATTGGCGCCGTGCTGCCTCCCAAATAGGAAAGCGCGCTCGTCGCCTTCCTCCAGGCAAACTCTGACATGTTCGCATGGACACCGTCGGATATGTCTGGTGTACCGAGGGAGGTGATCGAGCACCACTTGGCCGTGTTCCCAAACGCGCGCCCCGTCAAGCAAAAAGCAAGAAAGCAAGCCCCCGAGAAGCAAGCATTCATCGTCAAGGAGGTTGAGAAGCTCAAAGCGGCAAAAGTCGTCCGCGAAGTCGCGCACCCCACTTGGCTCTCCAACGGCGTGGTAGTGCCAAAACCCGCCGGCGGAGGCCGCCTCTGCATCGACTACACTGACGTAAACAAGGCCTGCCCCAAGGACCCTTATCCCATGCCCAGAATCGACCAGAATGTGGACTCCACGGCAGGCTGCGACCTCCTCTGTTTTCTCGATGCCTTCTCTGGTTATCACCAGATTAAAATGGCTAAAGAGGATGAGGAGAAGACGGCTTTCCTCACCCCATGCGGTGTGTATTGCTACGTCTGCATGCCCTTCGGCCCAAAAAATGCCGGAGCCACTTTCCAGAGGTTAATGAGGATAGCCCTTGGCGGGCAAATGGGGCGAAACGCGGAAGCATATGTCGATGACATCGTCGTGAAGTCGTGAGAAGGAAATACTCTTCTCGGAGACCTTGAAGAAACCTTCGCCAGCCTGCGCAAGGTGAACATCAAGCTCAACCCCGCCAAGTGCGTCTTTGGAGTACCTTCAGGCAAATTGCTGGGGTTCCCCGTGTCTCATCGGGTCATAGAGGCGAACGCAGAAAAAATCAAGGCCATAGAAGGCATGCAACCTCCACGCAGGATCAAGGACATGCCACACCTGGCAGGCTGCATGGCCAGCTTGGGTCGATTCATCTCCAAGTTCGGCAAAAGGGCCCTGTCGTTTTTCAAGATCATGAAAAGAACGGGTACTTTCAAGTGGACCCCTGAGGCTGAAAAAGCATATGAGGACTTGAAGAAGTACTTGGCCAGCCCACCTGTAATGGTCGCCCCAAGGCTTGGCGAGCACCTGAAATTGTACTTGTCAGCTACTCCACAAACAGCCAATGTTGTCCTTGAGGTGGAAAGAGAGGAGCCTGTACTTCACAAGAAGAGTGCAACCACTCCAAAGAAAAAGCCTCCTGATAAAGAGCTCGACGAAAGGGCAGTCCCCACAAAGCCATCGCCAGGCCCAAAGGCTCAAGAGGGGACCGCCCCGAGTCAATCGCTGCAAGAGGTTCATGTGTAGAACTTAGTAGTATTGCTATGAAAGACATGTTTAGAATCCCCTATTCCATTGTTTCTAGGTACCTATGAAATGACTTAGTAGATTTTGATGCTATGCAATTGATGAAAGGTTTTATAAAATGTTAAGTGGCTACTCAGGACCATGTCTATGAGGGTTTTCACCTGAGATAGTTTTTACTATATTTAGGATCATAGTATGTGGGGTTTTTTTTACCTGGTTGTGCACATCACTAAGTTAATGAATCATCTGGGTGGATTGGTTGTTTGGTTTATGTTGAGTGGCTACTCGGACCATGTCCATGAGGGTTTTCACCTAAGATAATTTCTACTATACTAAGGATCATGAACGTGGGGGTTCTCACCTGAGAGTACACTTGTGGAAGGCGACCCAGGAACAAAGGGATGTGAGGAATAAATGGAGAAGATTGTGAATGACGCAAGGAGAAGTATTTCAAGTAAAGACTACAGTTGATCAAGGAACATGGAGGAATCCCAACATTCTAATTTCTTAATAAAATTTTGATAAACAACAGTGGACTACTCAGGACCATGTTCATGGGGGTTTTCACCTAAGATAGTTTCTACTATTCTTAGGACCATTGAATGTGGGGGTTTTCACCTGAGGGTGCACCTAAGGACGAGATATCTTTTGGGTTCACTAGAACTTGCCAGTGTTACCAATTATGATGTTGAAACTGTTTTATAAAGTGATAGGATAAAATTGGCTTTATGCAAAATACCCTTGAACTCCACCAGCCAAATATGCATACAGATTTTAGAGTTATTCCCATTGAGTGTCCACCATAGTGTCACTTGCTAGACTCCATTTTTAAATGGAATCTGACCCACTCTGTTGCAAATTATTATTTGTTGCAAAAATTTCTGACGAAGAGTAAGAACTAAGTTTGGGTTTCGAGTCTGCACCAACATGTTTTCGCCTGTCGCGTATCATTAAGATGGGGGCTCATTGAAGAATTATTTCCGCTGCTTTATTGTTTTGAGCTAGCTTTAAGCTATGCAAAGTTGTATCGAACTATTTATTTTACCAAGTCTGGATTATTCGTGTAATATTGATACAATGTTGTGATATTCATCGTAAATTGTGTGTGCAAATGAATCGATCCAGGGGTTTGCACTATACACAGGTACCTGCCATATTTTTAAGTGCAGGTACGCTACAAGGATGCTCGAGAAGCTGGGCATCCACGACAAGCTTAACTCTGTGGTCAAGCTGTTCGACATGGCGGACAAGCGCGCCAAGGCTGAAGAGGGACTCCTCTTCGTGAAAATGTCCTCGAGCGGGGATGATCATGCTGAGGGGTCCAAGAGCCAGAAATACAAGGAGGAGCCCAAGCGCAAGCCCACTGCAGCTCTCGCGGCAGAGCTTGACAAAAAAGACACCCGCATGGACTCCCCCGAGGCTGGAGAGAGGAAAGATGATCACCGGCCTTTCTGCATCTATCACAACAGGCGCGGCCACTCTACGGAGTCCTGCTACGACCTCAAAAAGTTGAGCAAGGAGCGCGAGAAAGCAGAAGACAGTGCCAGCCGCGGTCGAGGCCGTGGCTACCGCGGGAGCGGACGCAAGGGCGGCTACCAGAAACCAGATGGAAATCGAGCCAACGCTGCAGAAAAGAATGGCAACCTCCCTGACGAGGAAGATGGCGGCTACCAAGCCCAGAGGGGCGCCATGGCCTGCATCCTCGGGGGGGGGGGGGGGGGGGGGGGACGCAGGCGCCAAAGTCGAACAACCAGTTCAAGCAGTTCGCCCGCGAGCTCAACGCCGCCCTCCCAAGCACGGAAACCTCCAGGCCCCTCAAGTGGTCGCAGTACACCATCGCCTTCGACGCTCAGGACCACCCCAAGTCCACCAAGACTTTTGGAACCCTCCCGCTGGTCTGCACCCCCACCATCGACAACGTGGCTGTCTCCAAGACGCTCATCGATGGCGGAGCAGGCCTGAACGTTATCTCCATAGATACGTTCGAAGCGCTTGAAGTGCCCTACGAGCGGCTTATGCCCTCGAGGCCCTTCACGGGGGTCACCAGCGGCTCGATCGAGCCTCTAGGCCAGGTCAGGCTTGCCGTCACCTTCGGGAGAGAAGAAAATTACCGCACCGAGCACATCGACTTTGATGTTGCGCACATCGGCCTGCCGTACAACGCCATCCTCGGCTACCCCACGCTCGCGAAGTTCATGGCCGTCACGCACCATGCGTACAACATGGTCAAGATCCCCGGCAGCACCGACACGATCACCATACGTGGGCATGTCCTGGACGCTACCCGCGCTGTTGAGACAGCCTACAAGACTGCCGGCATGGCCTTCCCCGCAGGCGAGGACCATGAGCCTCTCGAGAGGCCCAAGAAAAAGAAGCGGTTGTTCTCCCAGGAGGCAGCAGCTACCAAGAAGATCTCTCTGAGCTCAGGGAGCTCGGGGGCTGAAGGCTCGGGGGCTAGCGTCACCATTGGCGCCGCGCTGCCTCCCAAATAGGAAAGCGCGCTCGTCGCCTTCCTACAGGCAAACTCTGACATGTTCGCATGGACACCGTCGGATATGTCTGGTGTACCGAGGGAGGTGATCGAGCACCACTTGGCCGTGTGCCCAAACGCGCGCCCCGTCAAGCAAAAAGCAAGAAAGCAAGCCCCCGAGAAGCAAGCATTCATCGTCAAGGAGGTTGAGAAGCTCAAAGCGGCAAAAGTCGTCCGCGAAGTCGCGCACCCCACTTGGCTCTCCAACGGCGTGGTAGTCCCAAAACCCGCCGGCGGAGGCCGCCTCTGCATCGACTACACTGACGTAAACAAGGCTAGCCCCAAGGACCCTTATCCCATGCCCAGAATCGACCAGAACGTGGACTCCACGGCAGGCTGCGACCTCCTCTGTTTTCTCGATGCCTTCTCTGGTTATCACCAGATTAAAATGGCTAAAGAGGATGAGGAGAAGACGGCTTTCCTCACCCCATGCGGTGTGTATTGCTACGTCTGCATGCCCTTCGGCCCAAAAAATGCCGGAGCCACTTTCCGGAGGTTAATGAGGATAGCCCTTGGCGGGCAAATGGGGCGAAACGTGGAAGCATATGTCGATGACATCGTCGTGAAGTCGTGAGAAGGAAATACTCTTCTCGGAGACCTTGAAGAAACCTTCGCCAGCCTGCGCAAGGTGAACATCAAGCTCAACCCCGCCAAGTGCGTCTTTGGAGTACCTTCAGGCAAATTGCTGGGGTTCCCCGTGTCTCATCGGGGCATAGAGGCGAACCCAGAAAAAATCAAGGCCATAGAAGGCATGCAACCTCCACGCAGGCTCAAGGACATGCAACGCCTGGCAGGCTGCATGGCCAGCTTGGGTCGATTCATCTCCAAGTTCGGTAAAAGGGCCCTGTCGTTTTTCAAGATCATGAAAAGAACGGGCACTTTCAAGTGGACCCCTGAGGCTGAAGAAGCATTTGAGGACTTGAAGAAGTACTTGGCCAGCCCACCTGTAATGGTCGCCCCAAGGCTTGGCGAGCACCTGAAATTGTACTTGTCAGCTACTCCACAAACAGCCAGTGTTGTCCTTGAGGTGGAAAGAGAGGAGCCTGTACTTCACAAGAAGAGTGCAACCACTCCAAAGAAAAAGCCTCCTGAAAAAGAGCTCGACGAAAGGGCAGTCCCCACAAAGCCACCGCCAGGCCCAAAGGCTCAAGAGGGGACCGCCCCGAGTCAATCGTTGCAAGAGGTACATGTGTAGAACTTAGTAGTATTGCCATGAAAGACATGTTTAGAATCCCCTATTCCATTGTTTCTAGGTACCTATGAAATGACTTAGTAGATTTTGATGCTATGCAATTGATGAAAGGTTTTATAAAATGTTAAGTGGCTACTCAGGACCATGTCTATGAGGGTTTTCACCTGAGATAGTTTTTACTATACTTAGGATCATAGTATGTGGGGTTTTTACCTGGTTGTGCACATCACTAAGTTAATGAATCATCTGGGTGGATTGGTTGTTTGGTTTATGTTGAGTGGCTACTCGGACCATGTCCATGAGGGTTTTCACGTAAGATAATTTCTACTATACTAAGGATCATGAACGTGGGGGTTCTCACCTGAGAGTACACTTGTGGAAGGCCACCCAGGAACAAAGGGATGTGAGGAATAAATGGAGAAGATTGTGAATGACGCAAGGAGAAGTATTTCAATTAAAGACTACAGTTGATCAAGGAACATGGAGGAATCCCAACATTCTAATTTCTTAATAAAATTTTGATAAACAACAGTGGACTACTCAGGACCATGTTCATGGGGGTTTTCACCTAAGATAGTTTCTACTATACTTAGGACCATTGAATGTGGGGGTTTTCACCTGAGGGTGCACCTAAGGACGAGATATCTTTTGGGTTCACTAGAACTTGCCAGTGTTACCAATTATGATGTTGAAACTGTTTTATAAGGTGATAGGATAAAATTGGCTTTATGCAAAATACCCTTGAACTCCACCAGCCAAATATGCATAAAGATTTTAGAGTTATTCCCATTGATGGTCCACCATAGTGTCACTTGCCAGACTCCATTTTTAAATGGAATCTGACCCACTCTGTTGCAAATTATTATTTGTTGCAAAAATTTCTGACGAAGAGTAAGAACTAAGTTTGGGTTTTGAGTCTGCACCAACATGTTTTCGCCTGTCGCGTATCATTAAGATGGGGGCTCATTGAAGAATTATTTCCGCTGCTTTATTGTTTTGAGCTAGCTTTAAGCTATGCAAAGTTGCATCGAACTATTTATTTTACCAAGTCTGGATTATTCGTGTAATATTGATACAGTGTTGTGATATTCATCGTAAATTGTGTGTGCAAATGAATCGATCCAGGGGTTTGCACTATACACAGGTACCTGCCATATTTTTAAGTGCAGGTACGCTACAAGGATGCTCGAGAAGCTGGGCATCCACGACAAGCTTAACTCTGTGGTCAAGCAGTTTGACATGGCGGACAAGCGCGCCAAGGCTGAAGAGGGACTCCTCTTCGTGAAAATGTCCTCGAGAGGGGATGATCATGCTGAGGGGTCCAAGAGCCAGAAATAGAAGGAGGAGCCCAAGCACAAGGCCACCGCAGTTCTCGCGGCAGAGCGTGACAAAAAAGACACCCGCAGGGACTCCCCCGAGGCTGGAGAGAGGAAAGATGATCACCGCCCTTTCTGCATCTATCACAACAGGCGCGGCCACTCTACGGAGTCCTGCTACGACCTCAAAAGGTTGAGCAAGGAGCGCGAGAAAGCAGAAGACGGTGGCAGCCGCGGTCGAGGCCGTGGCTACCGCGGGAGCGGACGCAAGGGCGGCTACCAGAAACCTGATGGAAATCGAGCCAACGCTGCAGAAAAGAATGGCAACCTCCCTGACGAGGAAGATGGCGGCTACCAAGCCCCGAGGGGCGCCATGGCCTGCATCCTCGGGGGGTGGGGGGGGTGGGGGGGGGGGGGCGCAGGCGCCAAAGTCGAACAACCAGTTCAAGCAGTTCGCCCGCGAGCTCAACGTCGCCCTCCCAAGCACGGAAACCTCCAGCCCCCTCAAGTGGTCGCAGTACACCATCGCCTTCGACGCTCAGGACCACCCCAAGTCCACCAAGACTTTTGGAACCCTCCCGCTGGTCTGCATCCCCACCGTCAACAACGTGGCTGTCTCCAAGACGCTCATCGATGGCGGAGCAGGCCTGAACGTTATCTCCATAGATACGTTCGAAGCGCTTGAAGTGCCCTACGAGCGGCTTATGCCCTCGAGGCCCTTCACGGGGGTCACCAGCGGCTCGATCGAGCCTCTAGGCCAGGTCAGGCTTGCCGTCACCTTCGGGAGCGAAGAAAATTACCGCACCGAGCACATCGACTTTGATGTTGCGCACATTGGCCTGCCGTACAACGCCATACTCGGCTACCCCGCGCTCGCGAAGTTCATGGCCGTCACGCACCATGCGTACAACATGGTCAAGATCCCCGGCAGCACCGGCACGATCACCATACGTGGGCATGTCCTGGACGCTACCCGCGCTGTTGAGACAGCCTACAAGACTGCCGGCATGGCCTTCCCCGCAGGCGAGGACCAAGAGCCTCTCGAGAGGCCCAAGAAAAAGAAGCGGTTGTTCTCCCAGGAGGCAGCAGCTACCAAGAAGGTCTCTCTGAGCTCAGGGAGCTCGGGGGCTGAAGGCTCGGGGGCTAGCGTCACCATTGGCGCCGCGCTGCCTCCCAAATAGGAAAGCGCGCTCGTCGCCTTCCTCCAGGCAAACTCTGACATGTTCGCATGGACACCGTCGGATATGTCTGGTGTACCGAGGGAGGTGATCGAGCACCACTTGGCCGTGTGCCCAAACGCGCGCCCCGTCAAGCAAAAAGCAAGAAAGCAAGCCCCCGAGAAGCAAGTATTCATCGTCAAGGAGGTTGAGAAGCTCAAAGCGGCAAAAGTCCTCCGCGAAGTCGCGCACCCCACTTGGCTCTCCAACGGCGTGGTAGTCCCAAAACCCGCCGGCGGAGGCCGCCTCTGCATCGACTACACTGACGTAAACAAGGCCTGCCCCAAAGACCCTTATCCCATGCCCAGAATCGACCAGACCGTGGACTCCACGGCAGGCTGCGACCTCCTCTGTTTTCTCGATGCCTTCTCTGGTTATCACCAGATTAAAATGGCTAAAGAGGATGAGGAGAAGACGGCTTTCCTCACCCCATGCGGTGTGTATTGCTACGTCTGCATGCCCTTCGGCCCAAAAAATGCCGGAGCCACTTTCCATAGGTTAACGAGGATAGCCCTTGGCGGGCAAATGGGGCGAAACGCTGAAGCATATGTCGATGACATCGTCGTGAAGTCGTGAGAAGGAAATACTCTTCTCGGAGACCTTGAAGAAACCTTCGCCAGCCTGCGCAAGGTGAACATCAAGCTCAACCCCGCCAAGTGCGTCTTTGGAGTACCTTCAGGCAAATTGCTGGGGTTCCTCATGTCTCATCGGGGCATAGAGGCGAACCCAGATAAAATCAAGGCCATAGAAGGCATGCAACCTCCACGCAGGCTCAAGGACATGCAACGCCTGGCAGGCTGCATGGCCAGCTTGGGTCGATTCATCTCCAAGTTCGACAAAAGGGCCCTGTCGTTTTTCAAGATCATGAAAAGAACGGGCACTTTCAAGTGGACCCCTGTGTCGTGGTATCGACATAATTGATAGGAGATGGGGGTCCTCTAGCCTACGTATGGATTGCGGGGAAGAAGGTTGGTGTCGTCGAGGACGGGATTGAACACTGCGAGTTTACCCAGCTTCGGATCCCACAGCGGTGGCGAGATCCTACGTGCTGCTATAATTCACTATGAGGCAATAGTCGTGAACAGGTTACAATGTGTATGATGCGTATTGAAGCATGCCCTAAAGGCTCCCTGGTGGCCGGCTTATGTGACGCCCTAAAATCAGTACTATGTAGATTTAAGCGTTCCCGCCGAAATCCGCATAATAGCGATTTTAGGTCGCCCACCAGACATAATGTGCACGCCGGAACATGCGCATTATGTGGGTGGAATTGTGATAACATTACAACAGTTCCGATACATCCACAAATACAACAAAAGAGATAAATACAACAGCGACTCGAACGAGTCAAGATACAAATAATACAATACAAAGATTCAAATGACAGCGGAAGCAAAAATAGTATCCGACTACGGATAAGATGCGAATTGGACTAAGAGTCCTGAAGATAAGCAGTGGCGCCATATCCCTGCCCAGCCAAGCCGGAGGGACTCCCAAGCTAACGTCGTCTGACTTCAAACCTGTTAACTGCACATAAAGCACATCCCAAAAGAGGGTCAGGGCACTCCCTGGCAAGCAAAACCGACTTGCCTACTTTCTACACCATCTCCCAAAATATAGGGGAGGTGGACTTAGCGGCAGCAGCACTAGCAACCTAAAGAGACACGCTACAACTTCCGTCTAATCAGAGAGGGATAAGAGAGCGCATAAGATAAACATCTACCACTAACACCAAACATAACCCATTCTCGAATTAACCCCCTCAACCAAATATGAGGAAGCAATTCACGAAACTCACACGTTGAATAGTTTTTATTTATAATTTATTGTGAAAGTAATTCTATATTACTAATCAAATTAATTAACCTTAATTAGGTGCAAGTTGTCTAGATCTTGTTAGCCAGCATCATCACCAAAGTCGTCCATAACCGTGGACACGGCTCATCGATAAGATTATACCCTGCAGGGGTGCACTACTGTACCCATACTCGCATGATCAACCCAAGCAAGCATCAGGGCTTCTCAACACGACTCATTCCTTCACTACAGCAAGTCCAAGTGCCACCCATATGAGTTGTTACCCGCGTCAAGAGTCCGGCCGAATCTCAGTTGCGGACTCATTAGTTTGTGTCCACGCGCCATGCGGCTCAAACCACAGTAGGAACTGTCCGCTTCGCGCGGACCACTCCTATATGACCCCCTGTATCACATACCCTCTCATCATCATCATCATCATCATCATGCACATGCATATGAGAAAATGGAAAACCCGAACTAATTGCGGCACATGGACAAGCTGTAGATCCGTTCAAAGTCGAGGGGGGCTCCATTGGGCCTCCCACAAGTGGTTAGTGCGCTCAAAATTGGATCCGAGGACAAAATCTCAGTTCCTAGGTCGACACTGAGCAGAACAAAGCACCTCGCAAGGCCTTCCGCCTGGTGCCTTATCTTTTAATTATAATACCCCAATATAATACAACAATTTATTAAGGTAGAAAGATCTATCATACTAAGCAGATGAAACATAAGACCAACAGACGACTCGCACAAACAACTCTAAGCATGCGCTACGACTCGCAAGGCCAACAGATAAACATGCAACGGTATTAGGTTGTGGGGATAAAGCTGTATGGGCTGTAGGATAAAACATGTGATGGGATCGCAGTTCAAGAATCGATAACTAGGGTAGCAGAGATCAACGGCAGGAATGAAAGACAATGTATAGGTAAACAAGCAAATTTTGCTTGCCTGGAATCCCGCATGGAAGCAGATCTTGTCGTTGCTCACACATCTCAACGTCGTATCCGCGAAGAAGCAACAAACACTGGAAAGCGTAAAAGATGCATTTTACAACTACGGCAAAAGATCCAGCATGATCATGGAAGAATGATGCATGGCATGGCAAGATGCATTGCGAGATGCACTTAATCCAAATTAAGCGGAACCGAGATTCCGACAATTAATATTAATGTTGAAGTTATTTATCTACCCCACAAATTAAATGTCCATTAAGATGGCAAGGCATGGCAAAGATGATCTAGTCAAATTAAATGGAATAGGCATCAATAGTAATTAAATGCCCACACATTCCATAATTATTATTTAGGCGAATCGCTACACCACCAAACCCAAGAGATGCAACACATGCAAGTATGATGCGATATGCACAAGATAAATGACATTTAATAAAATAGGTAGGGTTAGGGTTTGGGTTCGCACGTTGGATCTGGAGAGATAGGGTTCGAAACCGACGTCTTCGGTGCGTAGAGGAAGTAGTTGCCGTCGGGGAAGTAGTCGTCGCGGGACCGGGGCGTCGTCGTTTGTCGGTGTCGTGGAAGTGGTCGGGTAGTCGTACTCGGTCATCCCCGTTGACGGGCGCGGGCACGGAGGAGCACGGCAAACGGACACCGGAAGGAAAGCGCGCACGGGCGGCACCGCAACACGGACACGGTGGTCACGACAACGCGGCGCCGGGAGAGGACACGCACGCGCATGTAGCAACACCTCGAAGGGTGGACAACTCGGACACAAAAAAGGGACGCCGGGGTCTTGCGGGCATTTCACCGAGCACCTTGCGGGCGGCGGACGCGGGGATGCCACCGGACAGAGAACCGGGCTCGGACGGCGCGGCGTGGGGCGGCGGCGGTGTGCACGTGTCCGGGAAGAGGAGACGACGGCGAGGGCGTGCGGCGGCGCGCGGGGTGGAGCGCGGAGGAGCGAGGGCGACGGCGGGCGCGTCGCGCGGGGCGGAGGCACGTGGCGCAGGAGACGGAGGAGACCGGGGCGCGGGGCGCACGGCGCGGCGGCGCGGCAGCAGGCAGTGCGCGGTGGAGGCGGTGCGAGCAGGGGGCGCGCGGCGGCGGCGTGGGGCGTAGGGCGCGGCGGCGCGGCGAGCGCTGGCGTGCGCAGGCGTGGGGCGGCGACGCGCGGCGAGGCAGAGGAGCGGCGGAGGCGTTCGCGCGACGCGGGCGAGCGGCGGCGAGCGCGGCGCACGGTGGCGGGCCGGGGGCCACGGCGGCGGCGCGGTGGCGCTGGCGCAGAGGCCGGCACGGCAGGGGGCGCGCTCGGTGGCGGCAAGCGTGGCGCGGCGCACGGCGGCGTGCTGCTGGCGCTGGGGACGGGGAGCTCGGGGCTGCTGGCGGCGGCCGGCGCGGCTTGGGGGAGGCGCGACGCGGGCGTGGTGGATGGCGGCGGCGCAGGCGAGGGCCGGCGGCGGGGAGGAGGAAGGCCGGCGCAGGGTAAATGCGCAGGCGGCGGCCGGAGAGCGCGGCGCGGGGGGGCGACGGCGGCGCGGCGGCGCTGGGGCGCAGGCGGCCGGGCGCGCGCGGGCACAGGGCTGGCTCGGGAGCTCTCTCCCGTGCGGGATGCGCTCGGGAAGGAGAAGAAAGAAAGGAAGAAGAAAAAGAAAAAAGAAAAAAAAGAGAAAAGAAAAGAAAAGGGGGGGGGGGGGGGGGAAGAAAAAGAAGGGGTGGAAGATTATTTTGCAAAAGTCAGAAAAAGGAGGAGGGTGGCTGCAAAAAGTCAGGGGGTGGGAAGAAATTTCTGGGGGGGAAAACCTAGGGTTTGGGGTTAGATGGGCTTGGGCTTTAGTTTTTCTCCCGTTTAAACTTTTATGTTTTATATTTTTAAAACAAAAACGAGGAGGAATTTGAATACGAAACCTTTACAAAATATTTTTAGTTTTGCATAGACAATTTAATAAACTAGTTTTTAACATTTTTAAAAGATTTGAAAATAACACATTTTTAATTAATTTGAAAAGCATTTGAATTTAATTGTGGAATTAAATTTAAATGCAACAAATTAAATTAATGTGATGCGATGCGATGCCATGTCGATGAAAAAAGAAAACTCACAAATCTAAAAGGGGATAAATCCCGGGGCGTTACAGCTTATATAGGCGGCCAGACCCCAGGGTACAAAGCAAGTACTTGTCCGGCAAGTAATCAGAGTCCTAGACCTAGCCGGCTTGGTTGCCGCCTTCCGTCTTGGACTTGGTGGCTTGATGGGCTTCGGTCTTCCGCCTTCCTTGGACCATCCACCTACTTCCTTGTACGTCAGCTATCTGGGCCGCCTGGCAGGCTTCAGCCTTACCACCCTTGGGCCACCCTGGACTAGCCGGATTGATCCATGTTGGTGATACCCCTAGTTGACATATACCCAACATTAGCCCCAGAAAGGTTGGAGTTCTCCAGGCGTCAGCTTCTTCGTGATTCTTCATTTGCCAATGTTGGCGGCTGCAGGACTTGAACCATTCTGAAAATCAACGAGGCATGCGTGTCTTGATATTGACGCGCGGCCGCCTTTATCCAACATGGGAAAAGACGACTACTTCATTCTTCTTGACGGATTCCACTTAGCCGGCTCACGACAATTTGAAAACAGCCTAGGCGGGAATCTCGCCATGATCACGAATCACGGGAAAAGAGGAGGCGTGGAGATCGTGCGATCATGCGCCGCAGCGGATGCTGGACACGTGTCCGACTAAAAACACGAATTGCACAGGGAGCAACGCCGGGACCTATAAATAGGGAACCGAACGGTTCATTTGCACACCCCTGCCTTTGCTCTCCTCGACCTCTTTCCCTTCCACTTCTCCGCTTCTTGCTCCCGAGCGAACTCCGGCGAGCACTCTCCTCCGACGACCTCCGCGCACGGCGATGTCCACCGGCCAAGACATTCCTTCCACGGCTTCCAGCGGTCCGGCGACCAAAACTGCGCCTACGACAGCGATGGGCGGCGTGATATCTCGCCCCGTGACGGCGGCGACGGGCAATGTCGCCACCGTCGCCTCTCGGATTCCTACCGCGCGCGCGTCGGCGGCGGTCTCCTCGGCTCCCCCATCTTCCACCGCGGCGACGGCGGCGAGAGGCGCTCCCGTCGACGAGGTAGAGGAAGCGGCAGACCTCGGGTCCCGCTACTGGCTCCCCTCCCTAGTCCCCTCCAAGACTTGGAGGCCGTCGGCTATCTCCCCACTCGGGAAGACTGCCAATGGAGATCCGCCTTAGGAGACGTCATCCCGGCTCCGAAAGCAGGGGAACGGGTAATCCTCACCTCCCATCTAGTTAGGGGAATGGCTCTGCCGCCTTCCGCCTTTTTTAGTGAGGTCTTAGATCACTATGGGCTCCAGCCCCACAACATAGCGCCCAATAGTATTTTAGTCTTAGCCGGTTTCACAGCTCTGTTCGAAGGCTACCTAGGTATTAGGCCTAGTTTAGACTTCTTCAGGTACTGTTTTCGTTGCCGGCGACAGACCGTGCCAGACGGCGGGCTGGCAACCTGCGGCAGCGTTACTTTCAACTGCCGCCAGGGCCGCCAATGGTATCCTAAGATACCATACCTCAAGTCCGTAAAGGGCTGGACGTCCACCTTCTTCTACTGCCAAGACATGGCAGCGCCGGGGCGCCAATTTGGCATCCCGGAATTTGTCAACGCGCCGCCTATGCCAAGGCCATGCTGGGACGAGGCGGTGCCCAAGCTGACGGAGGAACTCCGCCTTTTCCAAAGGCGGATTGAATTCCTCACCCGGACGATGGCTCCCCCTCTGCTGGATGGGGTCGACACCGTCATCTGCTGGCTCGGCCGGCAGATTCTCCCCCCGCGGTACAACCCGCACAAAATGTGTCAGTATTCGCCTACTGCCACGGCCTCTCTCCGCGTAAGCGAAGAGAGGTTGCCGGTTGCCGACCTGGCGTTCCGGCTCCGCAGCCTCGTCATGGCGGGGCTGGTGAAGGCGGTGGAGGGCGTGCCCATGCACACCCACGACAACCGTCCCATCGAGGTAGATATCTTGCTCCTTGCCCCTTTTTGACAGCTTCGCCGGCTAATCTTGAGTTCCATTAATACTTGTCTTGTTATTCAGCTCTCCGACTTGGGGGAGGATGACCTGGCTCCCGACTTTTACGAGTCGGAAGCCGGGAATACTAAGAAGCGCAAGGCATCCGGCGTCGCTTCCTCCACGGCGATCGCCGAGAGGAAGAAACGGATCGCAACGGCTACCGAGCCGACTCTCGTCAACATTGACGAGAACGCGGGGATTAACATCCCCCGAAGGTACTCAATTTTGCTTTTAACCGTTGACGACGAGCTTCTTTAATACTGGCACCCAATTGACTGTGCTTGCTGTTTATTGACAGGGAAAGGGTCGCAACTTCCCGGTTGCCGACCAGGCTTCTTACCAAGGGTAAGCGGCCTCAAGGCAGCTCGCCTCCTACTGTGCCGCCAACTCCCCAGCCCCGGGCCGGCAACTTTATTGGCGACGCTCGTCGCCAGCCCCCGGCTCCGGCTTCTGGCGTGCCGCCAAGGATCTCCTCCACTGACCGCGCACCCAGGACTCCCCTCCTTTTGGCTGAGGCTGCGGCCGATGAAGCCTCTCAATCACGCGCCACCAAGGGGGAGTTACTAGAGGCGGCTGCCAGCGGGTCCCAGAGAGCAGCCCCGACTGCAGGAGGCGGCAACGTTAGGGACCCTTGGTCCACCTTCACGAAGGCCAAGGATTCAGCCTTGGCTTTTGCCAACTTCACTTCCCAGGCCTTCGCTGATTTGGAGGGCGACCTGTCTGTAAGTTTTTATAACTCTGGCATATACATAGTCTTTCCCCCGAGCACTTAGATGGCAAGTCAAAAAAAATTTGGCTGCCGGCTTAGTGGTTATTCGACAATATGTTTTATGCCTTTGCTTTTTCTTGCAGGGCCTTGTGTCCACCAACGTTGAGCTTGTCTCCTCCCGAGTCGAGATAAACCAGCGGTGCCGCGACCTGAAGAAGGATTGCGAGGCCAAGGACCTGCGGATTGCCGAGTTGGAGGCGGCCCGCCAAAAAGATGAAGGTAGGGTTGATCCTTGTTGCCTTCATCTATATTTTCGACTTATGTTGCCGTCAATCATTTAGTTAGCGAATCCATATTTGTAGAACTGCTAGACCATGCCCAGGATATACTGAAGGCGTCCACTGATATGCAAGCTCTTATGAATGAAGCTTCCGATTTGGCAGCCGCCAACTTGGCGATGAAGGAGGATCACCGGAAGGAGATGGAGGCCCAGCAGCTGAAGTTTGCGCAGGAATCTAGCCAGCTCACTGGTGAGCTGGAAAGCCTGCGCAAGAAGTTGGCGGAGGCGGAGAAGACGGCTGCCGAGGAAATCTCCAAGCAGAGTTCTCGCGCCCAAACTGCTGAGGATGCATTGGCGGCCCATATGGTTGAGCTGTCTGCTTTCCATAACTCGGCCCTTGGTAATTTCTCACTCCTTACTTTGATTTTGCCATTTTGCTTAGCCTGAGCCAAACTGATGGTTTTATTTTTGATGCAGTTCCCGCCGGTTTGGGCGACGACAAGGTTGTCAGCCCTCGCCTGGATCGCCTTGCGCGTCTATGCGATCTGATCACCGAGACTTTGGTAGCGTCCAAGCGGTTTGCCGCCAAGTTCTTCATCTCCTCTGGCAGCCAGGAACCGACCGAATTCAGCGACGTGCCCACTATGCTGGATCAAGCTACCAAGCTGCACAAGAGCTCGCTGAAGTCGGCGGCGCGGGGTGGTGCCAAGACTGCACTTGGACTATTCATGGCGCACTACCCCGAGGCGGAGATAGAAGCCGTCACCAAAGGCATGCCGTCTACATATGAAGACGGCAGCGAGGTCGAGCCGGCCGCTGTTCTGGACAGCGTTGCCGGCTACGCCACGCGTGTTGCCGACATGGTGGATACTTCAATCTTCTACCGGCGCCATCCTGTGCCTGCCGCAGGGGAAGTTGGAGCTGCCGGCACGGCCGAGGCGGAGGGGAGTGACAGTTTTGGGGCTGAAGTTGTCAGCCCCCAAGCCTGATGTAGACGCTCCCCCGAGCCATAGTTTCCTTCCCTTGCCTCCTTCTAGCATGATTTGCCAGCCCCTGAAACAATGCAACTTTGACTTGTAATATTTGTATATACTTTTGTTGTTGCTCTGCTAGGCGGAGACTAGCTGACAAGTTTTATTTTGCCTTATTTATATGGCCCGCCTTAATTTTACCCTGACCTATATGTTTGACTTTTTGTATGTTGATGAATCTCAGCCGGTAACTTTAGCTGAAACAACCAGGGCTAAACCATGCGTTTAGGATCAGAGACCAAAGCCAACATGTTGGTGCCAAAGACATACTACTAGGCGAACCACACATAAGTAATCAGAGGTAAAGGAATTAGGCGGCGCAAAAAGTTTATTTTTGCTTTAGGTTGGCTCGAAAGCTGCAAGTATCTACCAGTTTGAACCTTTGCACGGAGCTAGAAAAATAGGTAACTTAGATACATAGTGGAAATATGATTGCAAGAAAATACAAAAGATGGCATGCTTCTCAACACAGATGAGGAACCATAGACTTTTATTTCATAATCATATATAACTTATTACAATTATAAATTGCTAAGTGTAGAAAGGACGTAGCTGCTCAATATTCCAAGGCCGTCTTGTTTGTTCGAACGGATCGTCAATGCCTCTTTTGCGCTTGGTTCCCCTTTTTCCTGCCGCCTTCTTGCGTCTCTTCTTTTCGCCTTCGTCGCGGATGTCGGCCAGGTAGTAGGAACCATTGAGCAGCGCCTTTGTGACTATAAACGGTCCTTCCCATGGCGGGGATAACTTGTGCAAGCCTTTTCTGTCTTGAATTAGGCGGAGAACCAGGTCACTTGTTCGGAAGCTTCGCTTCCGCACTCTCCGGCTATGATAGCGGCGAAGTTGTTGCTGGTACAAGGCGGAGCAATGTAGAGCGATGTCTCTTTCTTCGTCTAGCAGGTCTAGGCTATCCTGTCTTGCACCTTCTACGTCTTGCTCGATGTAGGCTTGAACTCTTGGGGAATCGTATTTCATGTCGGTAGGTAGCACTACCTCAGCGCCATATACTAAGAAGAATGGAGTGTAGCCGGTAGACCTGTTTGGCGTTGTGCGCAAACTCCATAGTACCGACTGTAACTCATCTGCCCAAGCGCCGGCTGCCCTTTGTAATGGAGCTTCGAGACGGGGCTTAAGTCCTGATAAGACTAGGCCGTTTGTACGCTCTACTTGTCCATTTGATTGAGGGTGTGACACGGATGCCAAATCAAGCCGGATACCCAGATCACTGCAGTATTCTTCTATGTCGCCTTGAGATAGGTTGCTGTCATTATCCGTGATAATGCTGTGTGGAACTCCAAACCGATAGATGATTCCCCAGAGGAAATTGGTGGCTGTTCGTGCGTCAAGTTTGCTGATCGGCTTAGCCTCGACCCATTTGGTGAACTTGTCGACAGCGACCAGTAGGTGGGTATACTCGCCACGCGCCTTTTTGAAGGGACCCACCATGTCTAAGCCCCAGACCGCGAACGGCCAGGTGATTGGAATCGTCCTTAGTTCTTGTGCCGGCAAGTGAGGTTGACGAGCGTACAAGTGGCAGCCTTTGCATGTTTTTACGATGTTCTCGGCGTATTCTTTGGCAGTAAGCCAGTAGAAACCTTGGCGGAAAGCTTTTGATACAATGGACCTGGCGGAAGCATGATGCCCGCAGGTGCCAATATGTATGTCTTTCAGAATTTCCCGGCCTTCTTCTGGTTGTATGCACCGCTGATAGATGCCGCACGTGCTTCGCTTATATAGCTCGCCTTTTATTATCGTGAATGCCTTGGCTCGCCTTATGATCTGCCTTTTTAGCACCTCATCGTCCTCCGGCAACTTTTTGTCAATTAGAAAATCGAGATATGGGGCAGTCCAATCCGGCTGTGTCAAGTAGACAGCGAGACTTGCCGCTTCTACCGGTTCTTCTGCATCGGGGTCCATCAAATCGGCGCCTTTAATGGATGGCTTGTGCAAATGTTCCAGGAAAATATCTTTTGGTACCTTTTTGCGTTCTGACCCTAGTCTGGCGAGTGTGTCTGCCGCCTCGTTCTCAGCTCTTGGAACATGCCGGACTTCGTAGCCCGCGAAGTTTTTTGCGAATTCGTCAACTTTGGCTCTGTATGCCGCCATTGTTGCACTTTTCGCATCCCATGTTCCGCTTACTTGCTGCGCGACCAAATCTGAGTCGCCATAACAGAGGATTCTTTTGACGCCGAGGTCGTTTGCCACGTGTAACCCATGAAGCAAAGCTTCGTACTCGGTGACGTTGTTGGTTGCTGTGAAGTGGATTTGCAACACGTAGCTAAGCTTGTCACCTTTAGGCGTGCGTAGAACGACTCCAGCCCCCGAGCCTTTGAGCATCTTTGATCCGTCAAAGTGCATGACCCAATATTCTGATTCGGGGAGTGTCGTTCCTCCATGGCTTCTGTCCAGTCGGCGACAAAATCTGCAAGCGCTTGAGACTTAATGGCGGTCCGTGGCTTATAGACTATATCAAAGGCGGCAAGTTCGATGCCCCATTTGGCAACTCGACCTGTTGCCTCTGCATTGTTGATTATGTCTCCCAACGGTGCCTTGCTGACTACTGTCACTGTGTGCTCCTGGAAATAATGCCTAACCTTTCTGGCGGCAAAGAATACACCATAAGCCAGCTTTTGGTAATGCGGATACCTCTGCTTGGAGGCGGAGAATACTTCACTGATGAAGTAGACCGGTCATTGCTCACACGTCGCGGCTTCGTTCTCCTTTCTTTCCACAGCCAAGACAACGCTGACAACAGCTCCTGTTGCCGCGATGTATAGCAGCATTGGTTCCTGTGATCGAGGTGCTGCCAATATCGGAGCGGATATGAGGGCCTCCTTAAGTTGCTGTAAGGCGGCATCTGCCTCTGCTGTCCACTCAAAGTTGTCGGATTTCTTCAATAGCCGGTAGAGAGGCATTGCCTTTTTCCCTAGGCGGCTTATGAAACGACTGACGACCGCTGCCGATCCGGCTAGACGTTGCACGTCCTTCAGACAAGTAGGCCTGGATATGTTTTGGATGGCCTTGATCTTTTCCGGATTAACCTCGATCCCTCGTTCTGAGACGCTAAACCCGAGCAGTTTGCCGGCTGGAACGCCGAAAACACACTTGGCTGGATTGAGTTTCATCTGATACCTCCGGAGATTCTGAAAAGTTTCCTCCAAATCCTCTAGGAGATCTGCCTTCTTTTTTGACATCACCGCGATGTCGTCTACGTAGACGTGAACATTGCGGCCGATCTGTTCGTGCATGCAATTTTGCATACAACGCTGGTATGTTGCCGTTGCATTCTTCAGGCCAAAAGGCATCGTGATGTAGCAGAAAGTCCCGTATGGAGTGGTGAAAGATGTTTTCAACTGATCCGACTCTCTCATCTTGATTTGATGGTATCCTGAGTAGGCGTCCAAAAATCAAAGCAGCTCGGAGCCTGCTGTGGAGTCTACGACTTGGTCAATTCTAGGCAGCACAAAGGGATCCTTTGGGCAGCACTTGTTAACACCGGTATAGTCGATACACATCCTCAGCTCTTTATTCTTCTTTGGAACAAGTACAGGATTTGCCACCCAATCAGTGTGTACAACTATTTTTATGAAATTGGCGGCCTTCAGCCTATTTATTTCCTTTCCTATAGCCTTGCGTCTCTCATCTCCAAAGCGTCTTGTTGCTTGCTTCACCGGCTTGGATCCTTTTATGACGTTGAGTGAGTGCTCGGCAAGTTCCCTCGGTACACCAGGCATGTCGGAAGGCGACCATGCAAAGATGTCACGATTCTCACGGAGGAACTCGACGAGCGCGCCTTCCTATTTGCTGTCAAGGTTGGAGCCGATGACGACTTGCTTAGACTTGTCGCCTGGGATGAGGTCCGCCTTTTTGGTGTCTTCTGAAGCTTCAATGGTCTTCTTGACATCAATCTTTGGCTTGGGCATGGAGTTGTCTGAATCCGCCCCAAGTAGTGCGAGTTCTTCCTTGTGATGACGGCTTCTGCGAAGGCGGCCATGCTGAAGGAGATATGCCCTAGAGGCAATTAATAAAGTGTATTCTTTATCATATCTCGTTTGTTCATAATAGGTTTTTGTGTCATGCTAGAACCGTATTAAGCGGAAACATTAATGCGGGTGTGATACGTAAACAACCAGGTCCCTAGTAGCCTCTACTAAGACTAGTTTCGTTGCGCGATTGATGATCGAGGTTTCCTGGTCATGGGGCATGGCGCCGGTCGGCAATGAGAGTCATATCGCTAGAGAGCGATGTGATGGACATACCCAGATTTGGAGAACATAGTCGTTACGCCTTTGACCGTGAGATCAACTCTTATTGTTATTCCCGGAAGATACTTTGATTGCACCAAACGTTGTATCTTATTTAGTATGACAATAACGGTGATACTTTTGGGTATCGGAAAGGAGTAGTTGAGACGAGGGGTCAAGAGCGGGATTTGCCAGTCCGCATAGCAGGATAGATACTCTCGGGCCCACTCGGTGAGATCATGTTTAATGAGCTTGCAAGCATGTGACTAGGTCACGGAGACATGAGATCATGAACGAGTAGAAGATAGCGTCGTCGGTAACGAGGTCGCGATTAGGTATGGAAATATCTATGGAACGACGCTCGGACGTGCTAAGTATCGTTATGGCAAAAGGTCTAAGACTTTACGTTCAGGTTTGATAGATGAAAGTCATTCGTTATATCCCAGGGATTAATTCATGGGGTCCAGGCCTACGAGTTAGTCGTTGATCATTGAGGAGTCTTGATCATACCTGATATTATATCGAACCGCTAGGGTAACACACTTAAGGGGTTTCGACAAGACAACCGGAAAGGAAGGAGATCACCGGGAGCGTCCCGGGAGGGGTCCGATGGAGATCGGGCAGCGCCGAAAGAGTTTTCGGAGCTAGGAAAAATTATATATATTATGTTTGATATTAATTAGTGTTATTAATATGCAAATATGATTTTATATATTTATTTTCTAATTTATTTAGGCAGATTTCCCTAAATGGGCCTTCCGGACGAAAGAAGGCCCAAGAGGGGGGGGGGGGGGGACCCCTTGGGAATTCGGTGGGGGCTTGGAGGCCGGCATAGGTGGGCCAGATGGGGCCCACCAGGGGGCCGGCGCACCTCCTTGGCCGAACCAGGCTGTGGGATAGTCCCACATGGCCTGGCTGGCAAGGTAGGCTCCCCCTGGGAGCCTATATAAAAAGGGGCACCCCCAGCCTTTTAATTCACCAATTAATTCCCGATTTCTCTCTCGATCTCTTGGTTCCCAAGTTGGAGCCGCGCCGAGCAGAGCAATGGGATCTCCTCCACCATAGCCTGCTGCCGCGCTGCTGGTGTTCCGGTCCAAGTCTTCCGCTGCTCGTCCTGGACTGGAGCTTCGGAGGCCGTCGTCTCCACCGTACGTGTGCGACTCCCTGCGAGGTGCTGCACTAGCGGTACTCGGAGGCCTGCTTCCTCTACACGACCTTGAGGTCAGCTTCGTCGGTCTTCATCGACAACGTTTGTGCGGGAACGTAATCCCCGCTTTCGGTCTACAAGGGTACGTATTCCGATCTACGTTCGTACTACTATATCTGCATAGAATAGATCTTGGCATGCTTTTAGGATATCGTTGGTAGGAAATTTTTTGTTTTCTGCACACGATCCCCTTCAATGGTATCAGAGCCGATCTATCGTAGATATAGCTGTACGCTGTTAGAACCCGTGCTCTGCACGGGGGCACCGTTTCTGTTATTTGCTACCCTCTAGCGTGCACTTGTGTATTCCAGCGGCATTGAGTTGATGAAGCGGCCCGGACCGACTTTACGCGTACGCTTACGCGAGACTGGTTCCACTACTGACATACGGCTTGTACCGTATATGTGGTGGCGGGTGTCAGTTTCTCTCTCTTTAGTTGGTCTTCGCATTTTCAATGGAGGGCCTGAAAGGGATGCTTAAACATGCAATTATTGGATCGTTGTTGTGGTCATAAGATTCGTAGGTATGAAGCGGTTCTATTTACGAAAGCCCCAAGCCACGTAAAATATGCAAAAGATAAAGTAGAAGCGTCTAACTTTATTTTGCAGGGGCTATGTGATATGGTCAAGGTAGGTTTATTAAATTGTTTATAAACTGCGGGCGCCAAGAAGACCATGGCGCGATGGACTATATCACATTGCATTACATTTGATGTTTTGTGTCCATCTTATTTTTGTGTGATTGTGTGTATAGTATACATTAGTTACACGACGGTAGCTGAATAAGATGATCCCTTCAAAATACCACTAGTGTTCTCCCTCCATCGCGCACCACCAAGAAAGTTCTACGTTATGAGGCAGGCCGTGATGATCGGGTGTCATACATCTCGTCGTTCGCATACAGTGGGTGTAAGCCATGTTGCACAAGCGTCAGCGTGGAGGTTTTTGGTGGCGAGCCTAGCATACTCAGAGGTATGGCCTCGGAACAGGAAGACCGAAAGGTCGAGCACGAGTCACAAAATTGGTGTGGCGGACGATTTTGTCTACTCTTGAAGTTGTGCCGCCGGTTTTGATGATGAGGGGTGGTGCAATGGATGGGGGTCGTGTAATCGCTTAAACGACCAGGAGGGATGTTCGTTTGAGTGGGAGTTATGTTAGTTATTTTCTAAAATACTATAACTCAAAATTATTATGAACAAAGTCTTATGTTGTTGCAAATTCCATTGTAGATGTATCGCCCCTCGTTTAACCTAGGTCTGTTCCTTGAGAAAGAAAAGCTTAAGACCAATGGGTCAAAATTCATGGCCTGGTTCCGCAACCTGAGGATATTCCTCACTCCCCATAGGGTGGCCTACGTCATTGAGGCCGCCATAGGTGACCCTCCTGCAGATGATGCCTCTGAGGATGAGAAGGTCTTCCAGACCCGATCGGAGGATTCTGCCTTTGTACAGTGGCATGCTCTACGCCATGGAAGCCGACCTGCAGAAGCGCTTTGAGAAGATGAGCGCCTTTGAGATCATCTCGGATCTTAAGGCTGTCTTTGCGCCGCAGGCTAAGGCTGAGAGATATGAGGCTTCTGAGCTTTTCTTCTCAGCCAAGATGGAAGAGCATAGCAGTGTGAGCGAGCATGTAGTCAATATGTCTGGCTACGTTCAACGCCTGAATGCTCTGGAGTGCAAGATTCCCGATGAGCTGGCGATTGACAGGGTGTTGCAATCGTTGCCACCAAGCTACAAAGGCTTCGTCATGAACTACAACATGCAGGGCATGGCTAAGTCCCTGGGTGAAGTGTTCGTGATGCTCAAGACTGCTAAGGTCGATAGATGAAAGTCATTCGTTATATCCCAGGGATTAATTCATGGGGTCCAGGCCTACGAGTTAGCCGTTGATCATTGAGGAGTCTTGATCATACCTGATATTATATCGAACCGCTAGGGTAACACACTTAAGGGGTTTCGACAAGACAACCGGAAAGCAAGGAGATCACCGGGAGCGTCCCGGGAGGGGTCCGATGGAGATCGGGCAGCGCCGAAAGAGTTTTCGGAGCTAGGAAAAATTATATATCTTATGTTTGATATTAATTAGTGTTATTAATATGCAAATATGATTTTATATATTTATTTTCGAATTTATTTAGGTAGATTTCCCTAAATGGGCCTTCCGGACGAAAGAAGGCCCAAGAGGGGGGGGGGGAACCCCCTTGGGAATTCGGTGGGGGCTTGGAGGCCGGCCTAGGTGGGCCAGATGGGGCCCACCAGGGGGCCGGCGCACCTCCTTGGCCGAACCAGGCTGTGGGATAGTCCCACATGGCCTGGCTGGCAAGGTAGGCTCCCCCTGGGAGCCTATATAAGAAGGGGCACCCCCAGCCTTTTAATTCACCAATTAATACCCGATTTCTCTCTCGATCTCGTGGTTCCCAAGTTGGAGCCGCGCCGAGCAATGGGATCTCCTCCACCATAGCCCGCTGCCGCGTTGCTGGTGTTCCGGTCCAAGTCTTCCGCTGCTCGTCCTGGACTGGAGCTTCGGAGGCCGTCATCTCCACCGTACGTGTGCGACTCCCTGTGAGGTGCTGCGCTAGCGGTACTCGGAGGCCTGCTTCCTCTACATGACCTTGAGGTCGGCTTCATCGGTCTTCATCGACAACGTTTGTGCGGGAACGTAATCCCCGCTTTCGGTCTACAAGGGTACGTATTCCGATCTCCGTTCGTACTACTATATCTGCATATAATAGATCTTGGCATGCTTTTAGGATATCGTTGGTAGGAAATTTTTTGTTTTCTGCACACGATCCCCTTCAGTGGTATCAGAGCCGATCTATCGTAGATATAGCTGTACGCTGTTAGAACCCGTGCTCTGCACGGGGGCACCGTTCCTGTTATTTGCTACCCTCTAGCGTGCACTTGTGTATTCCAGCGGCATTGAGTTAATGAAGCGGCCCGGACCGACTTTACGCGTACGCTTACGCGAGACTGGTTCCACTACTGACATACGGCTTGTACCGTATATGTGGTGACGGGTGTCAGTTTCTCTCTCTTTAGTTGGTCTTCGCATTTTCAATAGAGGGCCCGAAAGGGATGCTTAAACATGCAATTATTGGATCGTTGTTGTGGTCATAAGATTCGTAGGTATGAAGCGGTTCTATTTACGAAAGCCCCAAGCCACGTAAAATATGCAAAAGATAAAGTAGAAGCGTCTAACTTTATTTTGCAGGGGCTATGTGATATGGTCAAGGTAGGTTTATTAAATTGTTTATAAACTGCGGGCGCCAAGAAGACCATGGCGCGATGGACTATATCACATTGCATTACATTTGATGTTTTGTGTGCATCTTATTTTTGTGTGATTGTGTGTATAGTATACATTAGTTACACGACGGTAGCTGAATAAGATGATCCCTTCAAAATACCACTAGTGTTCTCCCTCCAACGCGCACCACCAAGAAAGTTCAACGTTATGAGGCAGGCCGTGATGATCGGGTGTCATACATCTCGTCGTTCGCATACAGTGGGTGTAAGCCATGTTGCACAAGCGTCAGCGTGGAGGTTTTTGGTGGCGAGCCTAGCATACTCAGAGGTATGGCCTCGGAACAGGAAGACCGAAAGGTCGAGCACGAGTCACAAAATTGGTGTGGCGGACGATTTTGTCTACTCTTGAAGTTGTGCCGCCGGTTTTGATGATGAGGGGTGGTGCAATGGATGGGGGTCGTGTAATCGCTTAAACGACCAGGAGGGATGTTCGTTTGGGTGGGAGTTATGTTAGTTATTTTCTAAAATACTATAACTCAAAATTATTATGAACAAAGTCTTATGTTGTTGCAAATTCCATTGTAGATGTCTCGCCCCTCATTTAACCTAGGTCTGTTCCTTGAGAAAGAAAAGCTTAAGACCAATGGGTCAAACTTCATGGCCTGGTTCCGCAACCTGAGGATCCTCCTCACTCCCCATAGGGTGGCCTACGTCATTGAGCCCGCCATAGGTGACCCTCCTGCAGATGATGCCTCTGAGGATGAGAAGAAGGTCTTCCAGACCCGATCGGAGGATTCTGCCTTTGTCCAGAGTGGCATGCTCTACGCCATGGAAGCCGACCTGCAGAAGCGCTTTGAGAAGATGAGCGCCTTTGAGATCATCTCGGATCTTAAGGCTGTCTTTGCGCCGCAGGCTAAGGCTGAGAGATATGAGGCTTCTGAGCTTTTCTTCTCAGCCAAGATGGAAGAGCATAGCAGTGTGAGCGAGCATGTAGTCAAGATGTCTGGCTACATTCAACGCCTGAATGCTCTGGAGTGCAAGATTCCCGATGAGCTGGCGATTGACAGGGTGTT
This sequence comes from Poa annua, assembly GCA_026929855.1. NCBI lineage: Eukaryota > Viridiplantae > Streptophyta > Magnoliopsida > Poales > Poaceae > Poa > Poa annua. The sequence goes on along the minus strand of CM049426.1, from coordinate 306,088,225 downwards.
GCAATCGTTGCCACCAAGCTACAAAGGCTTCGTCATGAACTACAACATGCAGGGCATGGCTAAGTCCCTGGGTGAAGTGTTCGTGATGCTCAAGACTGCTAAGGTCGAGATTAAGAAGGAGCACACGCTGTTGATGGTCAACAAGACCGTTGATTTCAAGAAGTCCGGTGGCAAGGGAAAGCAGAGCTGGAAGTCCCGGAGGGAGGCAAAGTTAGCTGCCAAGCCCAGGACTAACAAGTCTGGTCCCAGAGCTAGCGTGGAGTGCTTCTACTGCAAGGGGAAGGGTCACTGGAAGCGCAACTGCCCCAAGTATCTGGAGGATAAGAAGTCTGGCAAGACGGTCGACAAAGAGCAAGGTATATTTGATATACATGTTATAGATGTGTACCTTACATCCGCCCGGAGCAATACGTGGGTATTTGAAACTGGTTCTGTTGCTCATATATGTAACTCTCAGGAGGAGTTACGGAATAGAAGGCGGCTGGCGAAGGATGAGGTGACGATGCGCGTCGGTAACGGATCGAGAGTCGACGTGGTGGCTGTCGGCACGCTCCCTCTACATCTACCATCGGGATTAGTTTTGGTTTTAAATAAATGTTATTTTGTGCCATCCTTGAGTGTAAACATTATAAGTGGGTCTTGCCTGTTACAAGACGGTTATTCATTTAAATCAGTGTCAAGCAATTGTGCTATTTATATGAATGATATCTTTTATGTTGATGCTCCCGAGAATAACGGTTTATTCTTGTTGAATCTCGATCGTAGTACTCACATCCATAACATAGAAGCCAAACGGATTAAGTGTAGTGACGATACCGCCATGTTTTTGTGGCATTGCCGTCTTGGTCATATTGGTATAAAGCGCATGAAGCGACTCCACTCCGATGGACTCTTGGACTCGTTGGATTTCGGATCCCTCGATACATGCGAACCATGCCTCATGGGCAAAATGACCAGGACACCGTTCAAAGGTTTCGTTGAACGGGCGTCGGATTTGTTGGGATCATACATACAGATGTGTGTGGACCGATGAGCGTTTCGACACGCAATGGTTATCGTTACTTCGTCACCTTCACTGATGACTTGAGTAGATACGGTTATATCTATTTGATGAAACACAAGTCTGAAACGTTTGAAAAGTTCAAAGAATTCCAAAGTGAAGTTGAGAATCAGCTTAATAGGAAAATCAAGCATCTCCGGTCCGATCGCGGTGGAGAGTACTTGAGTTTTGAGTTTGGCACACATCTGAAGAGTTGTGGCATAGTGCCCCAACTTACGCCCGCCGGGACGCCGCAGCGTAACGGTGTGTCCGAGCGACGTAATCGTACTCTACTGGATAGTGTCCGATCTATGATGTCTCTTACCGATCTGCCAGTGTCCTTCTGGGGTTATGCGTTAGAAACAGCCGCATTCATTTTAAATAGGGCTCCGTCCAAGTCCGTTGAAACGACGCCGTATGAATTATGGTATGGACAAAAGCCTAAGTTATCGTTTCTGAAGGTTTGGGGTTGTGAGGCGTACGTTAAGAAACTACAGCCCGACAAACTCGAACCGAAGTCGGAGAAAGTCGTCTTTGTAGGATATCCGCGGGAGACCGTTGGGTACACCTTCTACAACCAAGCTGAGGGCAAAACTTTTGTCGCGAAGACCGGTACCTTTCTAGAGAAGGAGTTTCTCGCGAAAGGAGTAAGTGGGAGGAAGGTAGACCTCGATGAAATCGTTGATCCTGAACTCGAGATTCCGAGTGGCGCAACGGAAGCAATTCCGGAAACTTCCTCCGTGGAAGGAGTGGGAGAAACTGTCGAGGAAGATGTTCTACCTCGTAGGTCTGGTAGATCTCGGATCGCACCAGAATGGTATGGCAACATGGTTTGCACCGTCATGCTAGTCGAGCAAGACAAACCTACGAACTACGAGGAGGCGATGGAGAGTCTAGAGTCCGAGAAATGGCTTGAAGCCATGAAATCCGAAATAGGATCCATGTACGATAACAAAGTGTGGACTTTGGTGGATATTCCCGAAGGGCGCAAGGCCGTCGAGAATAAGTGGATCTTTAAGAAGAAGACTGATGCTGATGGTAATGTGACCGTCTATAAAGCTCGGCTTGTCGCAAAGGGTTTCCGACAAGTTCATGGAATTGACTACGATGAAACTTTTTCACCGGTAGCGATGCTTAAGTCTATTCAGATTTTGTTAGCGGTAGCTGCCTACTATGATTATGAAATCTGGCAGATGGACGTCAAAACGGCCTTCCTGAATGGAAACATTGTAACATCCCAAAATATTAATATAATTATTAATGCAAAAATGTGGGCCAACAAAAACTTTGCTTATAACAATTTGTGTATGTTTAATTCTTGAGTATTGTTGTTTGCTTTGCTTGCAAGATTGTTGAATTCTAGCTTTAATTAACAGTTTGAAGAAAAGAAAACAAACAAAACAAATTACCCAAACATAACCCCATGTGACACATGCCACATTATTTTTCCAAAGTAAGAAACATAATTTTATTTTCAACCCTAAAATCAGTGGAGTAATATTATAAACACTCCTAGTTGATTTCCACAAACTATTCCCTTTCAATTTTCAAATACAAAAACCTCAAATTCAAATTAGAAATTCATTATTGAAATATTTCCAAATATTTCAAAAAGACTTTGTATCACTTACCAATAATGTATTTAGCCTAGATCCTAAGTTTGGACCCAAAAGAATTAAGCAAAGTAAGAGAATTAAATAGCCAAAGTGCACACTGTTTTGGTTCAGGAATTTCATCAAACACCTGTTGAGCACCACCCTGCCCTTCCCAAACCCGAACCAAATCTTGGATCAATCCGAGCAATGTGTTGTGCATTCGTCGAATTGAAGCCCGCGCTGGACTCCCCTCTTCACCACGATCACGCCGCACCCGAGGACGAGCCAAATGGTGGCCGGGATCGGCGAGGAGACGCCGGCGACAGCGGCAGCCGTGCGCACGTCGCCGTGTCGGCACTGTGGCCGCGGCGAAGCCGCGCCGCCGTGCCGGCCGCGCTGCTCCCTCTCTCCCTCCCTCACCTCTTGGCGCACTCACGCGGCAGCAGCACGCACCAGCAGCCAACAGACCGCGCCGCGCCCGCGCCACGCCGTGCACGTCGTGCACCGCCCGAGCGCGCTCACGGCCGGCCCGCCCCGTCGAGCACGCGCAGCTCGCGCCACGCCTCCCCTCCTTGTCCACCCGGTCCCCCGAGCACCCCGCAGCGTAGCCGCACCCCTCCACCGGCCTACGGCGAGCTCGCACGACCGCGGGTGCCCTCTGCACCGCATCCACCGTGCGCCGCCCGGCCGCTATAAATGGCCCCCATGCCCCTCTTCTCCTCCACACCTCGCCACCACCTCTCCCCCTCACTCATCACTCTCTCGTGCACCACTAGGGAGCCCAGGCCAGGGCAGCAAGGCCTCAGGCCGCCGTGCCCTCCTCGAGCCGCCGTGCCCGAGGTAGGCGACGACCACGGCCGGGCCGTGTTGCTCCTCCCCTTCGCCCCCCTCTGCCCCCAACCTCTTCCCCATACGCCCCGCACTCACCCGCCCCTTTTTCCCCTCTGGTTCGTGCACAGGATCGACGCGGGCGCCTCGCCGGAGTTGGAGCACGGCCGAGGAAGAGGAGCTGCTCGCCGCCGTTGATTGGAGCCGACCCAGCACGCGCCGCTCGTCCCTAGGCCTTCCCCGAGTCGCCGCCGTCGTTCTGCACCGCCCGCACGCCCTCCCGAGCCCCCTAGGTGAGCCCCCGTCCTCCTCGCCGTCGCCGGAGCCGCATCGCCGCTCGGTTTTGGTCGCCGGCGACGCGCGCGATCGGAGCCGTTGGATCTTGATCCAACGGTGGCGTACCGATTCGTTTTAAATGAATCCCGCGCGCGCTCGCTGAGTCTCTGTCCAGTAGGCCCCACCCATCAGGGTTTTCAACATTATCCACTCCTGGTTTTTATTTCGAATTTAGATTTAATTAGAAATCAGTACTGAACTCAATTTTAGAAAATCCATAACTTTATATTTACAACTCCAAATGGAGCAAATCCAACTGTTCTGGAAAGCTTATGAAAATATCTTTCCAACCCAATTGGTTTCACTCCATTTGGATATATAATAAAAATACACTATTCAAAATACCATAAATGGTTTAAATTCTAAACTAGTTTGTTTCTGATACTCTGTTTATCCAAATTAGTTGAAACTAATTTTATTAGGTCACATTTAACTATGGTTAGTCATACCTAAAAGGGTTTAATTTGTAGATGAATATAATTTAAATAATAGCCAAAACCTTATTAATTGGCTTCTGGATTCAAAACAATGTGTAGGGAGTTTGGTAACTCCAAATGACCCAAATCCAATTGTGTCATCTTCTACACATCATTAGCTTTCTGTAGAATTTTAGTTTGTATTTTTGTGACAAACAGAACTCATGCTATGCAATTAAACATGTGCAACAAGTTTCTGCCCTAATTAAAATACAATGGGATAATGGTTAAATCAATTAAATTGAAACCACATAGTGTTGTTGGATATGTGGAATGATTAATTAGAACCTCTAAGAGTGTATTGCTATGATGATTGTTTGAATAGGCTAGTGATTGGTTGTATTGATTGCTTGTGTATTAGACGAGAACGTTGCCGGATATATCGAGGAGGAAGGATTTGTGGAACCTGAAGACCAAGACCAAGACCACTTTGTTGAGCAAGGCAAGCTACTCTCTGAGCTTGCACATAACTTATGCATCTAGATTTACAATTCATTTTTAAAAGCAAAGGTTTATAAAACCCTTTTTCAAAAGTATATAGAGGTTCTTTTTCCACCATATGTAGAAGTATATGCTAAAACTATAGGATGGAAAAACCAAGATTTGTTTATTCAAAACTCCTTTGAAACTTGTGTGGATATAAAGCACTATGATATGGTGTTGAAGTAAAGAAATGGAGAAAGGTGGTTTTTGAGAAAAGCACATTGTGTCATAGTACTTACGTCGATCAGCCGATACTCTGTGCGACCACATTTACCCACATATGGGAAAGGGCTTAGTCATATAGTTTGCTCTTATTAGTATGGGACACTGCATCAACGGAGATGACTCTGTTATGCATGAGGGAATGGTTTGACGACCTACCCCTGACCTGGGTCCTCGCTCAACATCTATGAATAGAGAAGGAGGAGGATAGAAGGATGTCCCCTATACACCGCCAGATAAAACATGTGAGTCCTCACACTTAGATCCCGACGGGCTGGGTTAAGTGTCGATGGAAAAATATCATATGGGCAGGATCCTGTACTAGCATGAGCAAAGGAAAGACTAGGGTCGATGACTCAATTTCGCATACCACTGGTATGGCGAAACGTGGCTGACACGATGAGTTATCGGATGAGTGTGGGAAAAGCGTGCTACCTCTGCAGAGGGTAATTAAACTATTCGAATAGCCGAGTCCTCGGATATGGACAGTTGAGAGGCCCTACTTTGACCATGTGCAAGTTTTGGGAAAAGATTTGAGTTTTAAAAGAAAAAGGAATTGGAGAATGTTCCATACACCTATACCAACGGATCGGTATGAGGTAGTTGGAGAATAATTACCATAATGGTTTATGGTCGTAAAAAGAAGGAGTTTTAGAAGAAAACTAATAACATTGAGATATTAAGAGTAGTTATAGTCTCCTTATCTTCTTCAACAAAGATACAGAGATGTCTTAAATAAATAAAAGTGTGAAACTAAAATTGAGTCTAGTGTGAAACTAAAATTGAGTCTAGTGCACTCATGTTGGAGTAGTTTGCGAGTACATTCAAATGTACTCATACTAGTTTTGTCTCTGGCTATTGTCGTAGCCAGACTTCGAGGAGCCCTATGCAAAGGAAGAGTATGGCGACATCTATGCCAACTAAGGATCTTCATAAGTCGACTGCCTGTCGGGTCATCGCTAGGATTTGATGTCTACTACGCCTTATTTCCGCTGATTGTTTTGGTTTGGCCCTTGAAGGCACCTACGTAAGACTTGGTCTACATGGCCATTTATGTAAGACTTTAATTCGGTATTGTAATGGATGTAAACTTTGGTATTCAATTTGGATTATGTGCAACGACAGACTGATCATGGGATCGTTGTGTTAAGCATAATCGGGTATTTCGGACAGCTAGTCCGGGGTCCCCACAAACATTGAGGAAGAGTTGTACATGGTACAGCCGGAAGGTTTTGTCGATCCAGGAAATGCTAACAAGGTGTGCAAGCTTCAGCGATCCATCTATGGATTGAAGCAGGCATCTCGGAGCTGGAATCTTCGCTTTGATGAGGTAATCAAAGGTTTTGGATTTATCCAGAATGTGGAAGAGACCTGTATTTACAAGAAAATGAGTGGGAACTCGGTTGTGTTCTTAGCACTGTATGTTGACGACATATTGCTAATTGGGAATGATGTGGAACTTCTGAATAGCGTGAAGGAATATTTAAACAGTAAGTTTTCCATGAAGGACTTAGGAGAAGCTGCGTATGTTTTAGGCATAAAAATCTATCGCGATAGATCAAGGCGCCTATTAGCACTAAGTCAGAGTACTTATCTTGATAAAATACTGAAGCGTTTCCGTATGGAGAAGGCAAAGAAGGGTTCTATGCCGGTTATCAAGAATAAGATATCGCGTAAGGCGCAGTGTCCGGTGACGGAACTGGATAAGGCCGAAATGACGAAACATCCTTATGCTTCAGCCATAGGATCGATCATGTATGCAATGTTGAGTACTAGACCGGATGTGGCATTAGCTCAAAGTTTGACCAGCCGGTTCCAGAGTAATCCTGGAATGCCGCATTGGGTAGCTGTTAAGAGCATTCTTAAGTATCTCAATAAGACAAAGGAAATGTTCCTTGTGTATGGTGGCTGCGATGAAGAACTTGGCGTAACGGGTTACGTAGATGCAAGTTTCTGCTCAGACCCCGATGACTGTAAGTCACAGACAGGTTACGTGTTCAAGGTGAATGGAGGCGCCGTGTGCTGGAGAAGTGGGAAGCAACCCATAGTCGCACAATCTACAATGGAGTCGGAGTACATTGCTGCCTGCGAGGCCGCGAATGAAGCTGTGTGGCTGAGGAAGTTCGTCATCGAACTTGGAGTGTTCCCAAGCGTGAAAGACTCCGTGATCCTCTTCTGCGACAATACGGGTGCCATTGCGAACGCCAAGGAGCCAAGGTCTCACTCCACCGCCAAACACATTCTCCGACGCTTACATGTGATACGTCAGTACGTACAAGGAGGCGATGTGAAGATTTGCAAAGTGCATACGGATTTGAATGTGGCAGATCCGCTGACGAAGCCTCTCCCGCTTGATAAGCATGAACATCACCAGTTAGCTATGGGTGTTAAGCTTTTACCAAGTTGAAATCTAGATTAAGTTGTACTCTAGTGCAAGTGGGAGACTGAAGGAGATATGCCCTAGAGGCAATTAATAAAGTGTATTCTTTATCATATCTCGTTTGTTCATAATAGGTTTTTGTGTCATGCTAGAACCGTATTAAGCGGAAACATTAATGCGGGTGTGATACGTAAACAACCAGGTCCCTAGTAGCCTCTACTAAGACTAGTTTCGTTGCGCGATTGATGATCGAGGTTTCCCGGTCATGGGGCATGGCGCCGGTCGGCAATGAGAGTCATATCGCTAGAGAGCGATGTGATGGACATACCCAGATTTGGAGAACGTAGTCGTTACGCCTTTGACCGTGAGATCAACTCTTATTGTTATTCCCGGAAGATACTTTGATTGCACCAAACGTCGTATCTTATTTAGTATGACAATAACAGTGATACTTTTGGGTATCGGAAAGGAGTAGTTGAGACGAGGGGTCAAGAGCGGGATTTGCCAGTCCGCATAGCAGGATAGATACTCTCGGGCCCATTCGGTGAGATCATGTCTAATGAGCTTGCAAGCATGTGACTAGGTCACGGAGACATGAGATCATGAACGAGTAGAAGATAGCGTCGTCGGTAACGAGGTCGGGATTAGGTATGGAGATATCTATGGAACGACGCTCGGACGTGCTAAGTATCGTTATGGCAAAAGGTCTAAGACTTTACGTTCAGGTTTGATAGATGAAAGTCATTCGTTATATCTCAGGGATTAATTCATGGGGTCCAGGCCTACGAGTTAGTCGTTGATCATTGAGGAGTCTTGATCATACCTGATATTATATCGAACCGCTAGGGTAACACACTTAAGGGGTTTCGACAAGACAACCGGAAAGGAAGGAGATCACCGGGAGCGTCCAGGGAGGGGTCCGATGGAGATCGGGCAGCGCCGAAAGAGTTTTCGGAGCTAGGAAAAAATATATATATTATGTTTGATATTAATTAGTGTTATTAATATGCAAGTATGATTTTATATATTTATTTTCGAATTTATTTAGGCAGATTTCCCTAAATGGGCCTTCCGGACGAAAGAAGGCCCAAGAGGGGGGGGGGGGGGAACCCCCTTGGGAATTCAGTGGGGGCTTGGAGGCCGGCCTAGGTGGGCCAGATGGGGCCCACCAGGGGGCCGGCGCACCTCCTTGGCCGAACCAGGCTGTGGGATAGTCCCACATTGCCTGGCTGGCAAGGTAGGCTCCCCCTGGGAGCCTATATAAGAAGGGGCACCCCCAACCTTTTAATTCACCAATTAATTCCCGATTTCTCTCTCGATCTCGTGGTTCCCAAGTTGGAGCCGCGCCGAGCAGAGCAAGGGGATCTCCTCCACCATAGCCCGCTGCCACGCTGCTGGTGTTCCGGTCCAAGTCTTCCGCTGCTCGTCCTGGACTGGAGCTTCGGAGGTCGTCGTCTCCACCGTACGTGTGCGACTCCCTGTGAGGTGCTGCGCTAGCGGTACTCGGAGGCCTGCTTCCTCTACACGACCTTGAGGTCGGCTTCGTCGGTCTTCATCGACAACGTTTGTGCGGGAACGTAATCCCCGCTTTCGGTCTACAAGGGTACGTATTCCAATCTCCGTTCGTACTACTATATCTGCATAGAATAGATCTTGGCATGCTTTTAGGATATCGTTGGTAGGAAATTTTTTGTTTTCTGCACACGATCCCCTTCACATGCCACGCTCGCACTCCTTGGCTTTCTTGAAGTTGCCGGAAATCGTGATGGTTCCGTTTTCCCCCGGCATTTTAAGCTTGCTGTATATGTAGCACGGCCTTGCCATAAATTTGGCGAAAGCCGGTCGTCCGAAGATTGCATGATAGGCGCTTTTGAAGGGGAGAACTTCGAACCGGAGGAACTCTGAGCTGTAGTTCTCTTTTGGTCCAAAAGTTACCTTCAGCCTAATGCTCCCCATTGACTTTGCTTGCCTGCCGGGCACTATGCCGTGAAAAGTGAGGTTGCTGTGGTCCAGCTGATCCTCTGACAGGTTCATGCGACTTAGTGTGTCGTAGTACAGGATGTTGAGGCTGCTGCCGCCATCCATGAGTACCTTTGTGAGTCTGAAGTTGTCGACAATAGGATCGACGACGAGGGCGTACTTGCCTGGGTGAGGAACATGATCAGGGTGGTCGGACCGGTCCCAAGTGATTGTTGCTTCCGACCAGTTCAAATACTGAGGGACGTCCGGCATTGTCGCGTTGAGTTCGCGCATTTCCGCCTTGTCCGCCTTAGTCGAAGGTGTGCCGACAAAGCATACCAGAGATTCTTTGACCTTCGGATAAGGTTTCTTTTTCTTGGCGGCCGCGTCATCCTCGCTTGAGACAGACATGTCGTCGTCATCCTAATCCTCCTTGTTGTCTTTCTTGTCGTTCTTCTTTGACTTCTTTGACTTCCAGCCGACTGTGGGGTCCTTTTTGAAGTCATACATGAAACGACATTCGCCAAGCATATGGTTGACCTTGCCGAGTGAGGCGTGGCTGGGGCATGGCAAAAGTTTTGCCTGCTCATAAGTGATTCGCGCCGCTTTAGGCCCTGAGCCGGCGTCGCGACCGTCTTTCTTATTCTTCCACTTCTTTTTGTCGGCATTCCCTTGGAAAGCAACAGCTACCTTGTTGGAAGGTCCGGCTTTGTCATCCGCCGCCTGCTTGCGCTTGTTGCTCTGTTTTGGTATGATGTTGACGTCTGGGTCATCGTCCTGGGCGTCGTCATCCGCCGCCGCGTATTGGGCGGCTAGGTTGAGCATCTCACCAAGGTCCGTGATTTGCTCGCGGACGAGCCGATGACGGAGCAAGGACTTCTTCTGCAGGCCCGTGTAGAAAGCGTGGATAGCCTGTGCGTCCGAAACACCATGACAGTTGGCTTTTTCGGATATCCAACGGCTGACAAAATCTGTCATGGTTTCGTCCGGCTTTTGGATACAGCGTTGCAAATCCGTGTAGGTATTTGGACGCTTGTATGTTCCTTGGAAATGCTGGGAGAAAACCTTTTCCATGTCGTACCAGCTATGGATAGACTTTTCAGGAAGGTTGTCGATCCAAGCCCTTGTCGTGCCTTCCAACATGAGAGGTAGGTAACGGACGACAATAAAGCTGCTACCGCCGGCAATTTCTATGGCCATGGCATAGTCGGCTAGCCATGAATCCGGCTTAACGAGGCCGTTGTACCTAGAATTTTTTTTTGACACTGATGTCATGTCCTTAGGGAACGGTTCTCTGCGGATGGCGTCGCCGAAGCACTTTGGTCCTGAATATAGCGGCTCCTTTCCTCTTGCTATGTCTTGTAGGCGGTGTCGTGCGTCTTTTGGATCAAGCTGTCGTGCGCCTCTGTTTGCGTCTGGCTCGTCCTGCGCTGCCCGGCTTATGCTGCGCCTGGGCCCTTCTGCCTCCTCTTTCTTCTTGCTGCCGGTGCTACGCTGCGGAGACCGACTTCGACCTCTCCTGGGAGGGTCGTTACCGGCATCTTTCCTAGGCGGCAGTCCATTGTTCCGGCTGCCGCCATTATCACGCCTTGGCTGGGCTGGAGGTGGCAGGTCTCCCCTGCTTCCTGTCCTTGAATTCTCGTCCCGCCTTGGTTTTGGCGGTGGCGTCTTCTTTGGAGGTGGCGTTGCCTTCCTTTTGTCGCCATGGCTACTGGAGCCAGACAGGCCTTCAGGGTCGTCGCCAGGTGCAGCTTTACACTTTCCTGACTTAGACTCTAGGTATCCCCCGCGAGCGTCCGCCATGTGGCCGTAGGAATCAGCGCGAGCTTGTTGTTCTAGGGCCTTGCTCACGAAGTGTCTTGCATTGGCCAGCTTTTCCTCCGCCGTGTAAGTGTTGTCGTCCAGGGTATCTAGCGCAACAGCTGCGTTGATGATGGAGGTGCAGAAGACAACATCTCCCCTTCTGTCCACGCGCTGTGGTGCTATACGCCAGTCGAACCCGAGATCTTGAGCCGCTGTCGTTGCGCGTGTTGGCGGCTCCTTGCCACGGCGGTTTTTTGATGACATTTTTTCAAAGAGTTGCCGACTTGTTTTGGCCGACATCTTCTCCTGTTCTTTCTCGATCTTCTTCGCAAGGCTCTCAACGTGCTCCTCTCTCTTTCGCAGGAAGTCAGAGTGCTTGAGCATGTTAATTCTAAGCTCTTCCACTTCGTCGAGTGGGGTGTCTTTATTCATCGGAGTATTCATGATCTCGTCTACTTCTTTGATGACGGAGAGAAAATCTGTGGGTTTGCTTCTGCCGCCTTTCTCGAGGCCAGTTTTCTTCATCGCGCGCACCTTGTCGGAACTTTCAATGAGTTGACCGGCAGTGGTGTCGCCGGCATCTTCCACCGGCTTGTTTTGCGCTTCCGGAGCAACTGGGGTTGTCTCGTGACCGACGACAACCATCATAGCCAGCTTGTCAGTCATGTCAGTATCCGCCGTGCCCTCTGAAGGAGCCGGATTACCACTGGAAAAGCGGGTTTTGATCTTCTCTTCGAAGAGACTAGCATCATCATCAGAGTCAGAGTCTACGTTGACTTGAACGGTAGATCTGGATCCGGCATCTGACATCGCATCCTCCTGGAGAGCAGGGAGGATTGATTCAGGATCGTTGTTTTCTGGCTGGGAGTCTGATCCCAGTCCGACAACTCCGACAAAGTGGAAATCAGATTCGGCCGACTCCTGGGAGAAGGCGGATTCAGATCCATCTTGTCGGTCGACTGCTTGGTCGAAGGTTTGGTGGGTGGGGTTGTAGAAATGCGGTAGGCCGTACGCCTCTGGCGTATACCCGATGAAGACGTCGATCCCTCCGATCGGTACGATTGCGCATCCGATAAGGTAGTCGTCCGCCGGGAGACAGTACTCATCCGAGTTGACGTAGCTGTGGCCGCCATACCTTGTGACGCGACCGATGGCGATCTGCTTGCCCACGCCGCCAAGTGTTCCCGCCTGGAACGTGACACCAGGAACCTTATGCCCCACGGTGGGCGCCAACTGTCGTGGTATCGGCATAATTGATAGGAGACGGGGGTCCTCTAGCCTACGTATGGATTGCGGGGAAGAAGGTTGGTGTCATCAAGGACGGGATTGAACACGGCGAGTTTACCCAACTTCGGATCCCACAGCGGTGGCGAGATCCTACGTGCTGCTATAATTCACTATGAGGCAATAGCCGTGAACAGGTTACAATGTGTATGATGCGTATTGAAGCGTGCCCTAAAGGCTCCCTGGTGGTCGGCTTATATAGGCGGCCAGACCCCAGGGTACAAGGCAAGTACTTGTCCGGCAAGTAATCAGAGTCCTAGACCTAGCCGGCTTGGTTGCCGCCTTCCGTCTTGGACTTGGTGGCTTGATGGGCTTCGGCCTTCCGCCTTCCTTGGACCGTCCGCCTACTTCCTTGTATGTCAGCTATCTGGGCCGCCCGGCAGGCTTCAGCCTTACCACCCTTGGGCCACCCTGGACTAGCCAAATTGATCCATGTTGGTGATACCCCTAGTTGACATATCCCCAACACCCTGAGGCTGAAAAAGTATTTGAGGACTTGAAGAAGTACTTGGCCAGCCCACCTGTAATGGTCGCCCCAAGGCTTGGCGAGCACCTGAAGTTGTACTTGTCAGCTACTCCACAAACAGCCAGTGTTGTCCTTGTGGTGGAAAGAGAGGAGCCTGTACTTCACAAGAAGAGTGCAACCACTCCAAAGAAAAAGCCTCCTGATAAAGAGCTCGACGAAAGGGCAGTCCCCACAAAGCCACCGCCAGGCCCAAAGCCTCAAGAGGGGACCGCCCCGAGTCAATCGGTGCAAGAGGTTCATGCCGAAGGGACTGAGGAGCCTCAAGAGGCTATCACACTCGAGGCTCAGGAGGAGCGCTGCGAGGCCACGTCCCTCGAGGCAAAGTCCCTCGAGGCCACACCACTCGAGGCCACGTCCCTCAAGGCCACGTCCGTCAAGGTAAAGTCCCTCGAGGCCACGTCCCTCAAGGCCACGTCCCTCGAGACAAAGTCCCTCGAGGCCACGTCCCTCAAGGCAAAGCCCCTCGAGGCCACGTCCCTTGAGGCAAAGTCCTTCGAGACCAAGCCCCTTGAAGCCAACCCCATCGAGGGCCAAGCTGGACCACCTCAGGCTAAAGACGCCAAGGAAGCAGGAACTACTCTCGTCGAGCATCCAGTTTACTTCGTCAGCACAGTACTACGTGATGCTCGCGAGCGGTACCCGATGCAGCAGAAGCTTCTCCTCGCATTCCTTATCGCCTCAAGAAAGCTGCGACACTACTTCCAGGGGCACCCCATCACGGTGGTAACCTCTTTCCCCCCGGAGCAAATTCTGCGCAACCCAAATGCAACAGATCGTGTCGCAGGATGGAACATCGAGCTACAGCCATTCAATTTGCGCTTCGATACCACAAGGGTAATCAAAGGAAGAGCGCTGGCAGACTTTGTCGCCGAATGGACCGATCCAACCCCTGAAGAGCCCTGGGTAGAAGAGCACGAGTCCTCTGGAGCCGCAGTGCCCAGCTACTGGACCATGAAGTTCGACGGAGCTTTCGCTTGTCATCACGGTGGGGCAGGTGTGGTCCTGACCTCACCCAAAGGCGACAAGTTGTATTACGCAGTCCAGCTGTGCTTCGGAATCGACAAGATATCCAACAACATCGCCGAGTATGAAGGGTTTGCTTGCTGGCCTACGCGCCGCAATCGCCCTAGGCGTCAAGCATATACTCATCAAGGGCGACTCCCAGCTGCTCGTTAACTTCTCCAACAAAAGCTACAAGGCCAAGGATGACCACATGGCCGCATACCTTGAAGAGGTCCGTAGGCTGGAGAAGAACTTCAGGGGAATGGAGCTCATGCATATCCCAAGAAAGGAAAACCAAGAGGCTGATGACATCGCCAAGCGCGCATCAAAGAGGCAAGCCCAGCTGCAAGGTGTCTTTGAAGAAAGGCTCGTCAAGGTATCCATAAAGCAGCCCCTCGAGGCCCTGCCCGCAAGCACAGACGAAGCGCTCCCGCCACCACCTGCAAGCGGAGCTCCAGGCTGCGGGCCCCCAACAGGGGAGCGTCTGTTGCTCACAGCGGTGCACCAAGAGGCAGGATGGATCGACGAGATCAAAGACTACCTCCACAATGGGACCCTTCCCAAGGAAGATGTTGAAGCGGAGCGAATTGCCCGCCAAGCAAAATCATACCAAATCCTCGAAGGAATTCTCTACCGCAAGCGCCCAAACGGCATCGCGCTCAAGTGCGTCCCTCCTGAAGAAGGAAAACTGCTGATTAAGGACATCCACGGCGGGGAATGCGGCCACCATTCGTGCGCCCGCACCCTCGCAGGAAAATTCTTCAGGAGCGGCTTCTACTGGCCTCAAGCGCTTCAAGATGCAACGGACATCATTCAAGCTTGTGAAGCCTGCCAATTCCACGCCAAGCAAATCCACCAACCAGCGCTGGGGCTACAAACCATTCCGCTCTCGTGGACGTTTGCGGTCTGGGGGCTGGACATCCTGGGACATTTCCCAACGGCGCAAGGTGGATATCGCTACCTCTTCGTGGCCATTGAGAAGTTCACAAAATGGCCTGAAGTGCAAGCGACGCGCACGATCACAGCAGGCGCGGCGGTGAAATTCATCAGAGGCCTGGTCTGCCGCTTCGGAGTGCCTAACCGCATCATCACCGACAATGGCTCGCAATTCACAACCGGCATCTTCAGAGCCTACTGCCAGAAAATGGGCATCAAGCTCTATTTCGCCTCAGTCGCCCATCCGCAAAGCAACGGACAGGCCGAGCGCACAAACGCAGAGGTCCTTAAAGGCTTAAAGACCAGGACCTTCGATGTCCTCAAGGGCCACGGCAAGGGCTGGATCAATGAGCTACCCTCGGTGCTCTCGTCCATCCGTACCACGCCACCCAAGCTCACCGCGGAAACGCCGTTCGCACTCGTCTATGGAGCCGAAGCAGTCCTCCCCGCAGAGATAAAGCATGGATCCCCACGGGTCCTTGCTTTAACGAGGACCAGCAAGAGGACCTCCACAACGACGACCTGCTGCTCCTTGAAGGGTTAAGACGCCGCGCCGCCCTACGGGCGGCCAAGTTCCAGCAGTCTCTGAGGCGCTACCACAGCCGAAAAGTGCGCTCGCGTACCCTGGAGGCAAGCGATCTCGTCCTCAGGCGACTCCTCTCCAGGGAAGGCCTCCACAAGCTGTCCCCGATGTGGGAAGGTCCCTACAGGGTAACCCACATTACCAGGCCTGGCGCGGCTCGCCTCGAGACGGAAGACGGCGTACCCGTCAAGAATCCATGGAACATCATGCATCTGCGCAAGTTCTACCCGTGATCATTATCACGTCAGGGCATTTAGCGGAAGAGGCAGCCGACGGCTTAACCTCCAAGCACCTTTTTGTCCCTCAAGGTTAAAAGCTCAAGGCTTAAACCTCGCAAACCTTTGTATCCGCAAGGAACAAGTTAAAAAAGTGATTATTGTCACGCCCGTGATCATTGTCACGTCGAGACGTCAAGCGGACGAGGCAGCCTATGGCTCAACCTCTAAGAATTTTTCGTCTCTAGAGGTCAAAACGCCGAAAGGCTTAAACCTCCAAAAACATAGCTTTGTCTCCTAAAGGAACAAATGCCAAAGTGGTCATTGCCACACCCGTGATCATTGTCACGTCGAGACGTCAAGCGGACGAGGCAGCCTACGGCTCAACCTCTAAGCATTTTTCGTCTCTAGAGGTTAAAACGCCGAAAGGTTTAAACCTCAAAAAACATAGCTTTGTCTCCTAAAGGAACAAATGCCAAAGTGGTCATTGCCACACCCGTGATCATTGTCACGTCGAGAAGACAAGCGGAAGAGGCAGCTTACGGCTCAACCTCCAAGCAATGTAGTTTCTAGAGGTTAAAACGCCAAAAGGCTTAAACCTCAAACACATGCTTTGTCTCCTAAGGGAACAAACACAAACGTGGTCATGGCCACGCACGTGATCATTGTCACGTCGAGACTCCTAGTGGACGAGGCAGCTTACGGCTCCACCTCCAAGCATTCTTGTCTCTGGAGGTTAAAACGCCAACGGCTTAAACCTCCAAAGCCCCAAAGGCTTCACTCGAGGGTAAACCCTCCGAGCTCTCAATTAAAACGAGCCACCTCATGCCGTTTAGAGTCTCTGCCACCAACAGGTGGTCCCCATGCCTCGACATGGTCAGAGCATTAACTTGGCAACCCCAAGCATAACGACTCAATCTCGTTCCTAAGTGAACTTAGCGCTTCGGCGCCGCTTAAAAAACGTTTTTGGGGGGTTTTTATTTACGCATTATTATTGTTGGAGGGCAATACCCCACAAACACGCCATCTCTACAGATGACCTTGGTACTTACGCTCCTCGCAAGGAACGCCTGAGGGGACCTATAAGCGCGCACGATCCCTTGATCCGTGTTCCAGCGTTTGGGTTCGTCCCTCTAATACCTGCAGGAAAGCCTCCACTAGTAGAAAACAGGCCATAGGACCAAAAAGAAATACCCCATTTGTCCCGGGCGTATTACAAACCGGGACAAATGGGGCCAAATAGTTGGTCCCATTCTCCACGCGCTTCAAAATCGAACCTTTTGTTCCGGTTCCAACCACGGACCGGGACAAAATGTCATCGGACCTCAATTGTCCTGGTTTCAGACACGAACCGGGACAAAGGTAGGTGCATATATATTTAAAAAATGTTTGACACTTAAAAAAATCATTTTTGACACTTAGAAAATGGAAAATGATATTTATAAAAATAATTTGAAAAATCCCTTCGGCATGAGTGTTTACTGTATCAAGATGCACTCATTTTTTAAATACAAGATCTTTTCACAAATAATTTGAAAAATATGAATTAGATTCAAATAATCCGCATAAACTCATTTTAATAGACGAAATTAGGTAGAAATAAAGAAAACACCTAATACTTGGGGATTATTCATCATGTGTGTACTAGTTTCCATGAATACTAAATGGGTGCCATTTTTCATCATATTTTTTTACTTTGTTAACAAAAAAAAGTCATTTCTCGCACTTAAAAAATGGAAAATTATATTTATGAAAATATTTGAACAATTCCTTTGGCATGATTGTTTCTTATACCAATATGTACGTATTTGTGGAATATGAGATCTATATCACAAAATATGTCATGGAAATGACCATAATTTGATCATTTGGCTTGAAACTTATATATGTTTATAGATGATAGACCTTTTTGTGAACATTTTTTTGCATTTTTTGTCAAATATTAAGTTTATCATTTTTCATGAACACTAGTACACATATAAAGAAACCATGCCAAAGGATATCATTTTTTGAGATGTTTATCGTTTTATTTCATTTTTTTTGTTAAAACGATCAAAATGGTCGCAATGACTATTCATCAAAAGAGTTAGGATTTTTTAGAATTATCAATATTTTTGTGATATAATCAATAGTTGTGTACCTTAAAATGAGTTTTCCAAAAGATTAAGACCAACCTATCAAACATTTGTAGTTAAAATTTGAATTAGTTTCGAATAATCGACATAAACTCATTTAACTAGGTGAAGTTAGGTAGAAATCAAGAAAAAACCTAATACTATGGGATTATCCATCATATGTGTACTAGTTTTCATGAAAATTAAATGAGTGCCATTTTTCATCATATGTTTTGTACTTTGTTCACAAAAAAAGTCATTTTTCGCACTTAAAAAAAGAAAATGATAATTATGAAAATATTTGAAGAATCCTTTTAGCATGATTGTTTCTTATACCAATATGCACCTATTTTTGCAATATGAGATCTTTATCACAAATTATACCGTGGAAATGACCATAACTTGATCATTTGATTTGAAACTTCTAAATGTTTATAGATGAAAGACCTTTTTGTGAAGATTTTTTAAATTTTTGTGACAATAAAGTTTATCATTTTTCATAGGAACTAGTACACGAATAAGGACCTCATGCAAAATGATATCATTTTTTGAGATTTTTATCATTTTTATCATTTTTCCATAAAACGATCAAAATGGTCACCATGGCTATCTATGTTTCTGTAATGCAAAAGATGATTTGGATGTCATATTTGAAATCCTCTAACTTTTTTGATCAATTTAGACATTTTATTTGTTGAATTCTGATTTAAGATTTTAAAGATACGAATTATTCCATACTAAATGAAAAAGGCAAAAATAAAGAAATATTTATTTTATCATTATTTATTACAATATTATTATTCTATAGTCATTGTTGTTTAGTCAACTTAATTTTTATAATGCAAGTAATGAAAATTATAACATGATGACCGAGTGGTTAATATGATTGATAAGATAGTAATATCAGTAAGTTCTCGGTTCTCTCTTAGTATTCCATTTGAAAGGAACCTAAATGTTAAGCGTGCTGGGGTTGGTGTAGTTTGAGGATGGGTGACGGAACGGGAAGTTAGACTTGAGATTAAGTGTGTAGTTAGTGATGAAGTGTGTGGGTTCGTGGGTAATTAAGTGTGTGGTTAAGTGAGAAACAGAAAAGACGAAAGAAAAAGAAAAGAAAAAAAGAAAAACAGAAAACAGAAACTTAAATGGGAATAAAAAACAGAAAATAAAAAAAAAACAAATTACTATTGTCCGGGGTCGTAATACGAACCGGGACAAATAGTAGCTAGGCCCCGGGTCGTAGCGTGCCCGGGACAAAAAGGCACCCCTATTTGTCCCGAGCACGTTGTCCCGGGAGCGTGCCCGGGACAAATAGCTCACACGACCCGGGACTACTGGCCTGTTCTGCTCTAGTGCTCCCCACGAGCGACCCCTCAAGTGGGCAACATCGCCAGGCAGAAAGCCTCCCCAGGAGCGACCCCTCAAGCGGGCAACCTCGCCAGGCAGAGAGCCCCCCCCCCCCCCCCCCCCAGGAGCGACACCTCAAGTGGGCAACCTCGCCAGGCGAAAAGCCTTCACAGAGCGAAAACCTCGAGAAGCTAAGTCTCGCACCCACGCTTTAAGAGCGCTTTTCTCTCCCTAGCGCGCGTCTTTGCCCCTCGAGCGACTTCGCTTTCCCTTATGCTTCATGGACTACTCGCACGTCTAAGGGGGGCACTTGAGCATCGCGACTCAAGACTCTTACCTCTCATAGGCCTAAACTCCCCCCGGCCGTGCGAAGTCATTGCTCCCGCATACCGAAGTGGCGGAGTTATGGCACGAAGATACGGGACCTAACGACGCAGAGAACAAATAGACATGAAGATGAGTCCAAAGAGACCTCACGAGGGGCAGACAAGCTCGAATTAAAACAGCAGAGTATTTTACAAGCCAAAAGTCTCAAGATGTCTAAAGCACACAGCTGGTGCAGATACAAGCGCTCGCAGGCGCAGTCAAGAAAGGCTCAGGGGGATGCAGCATCGCTGTGAGTCTCCTCCGCAGCATCATCTTCGGCCTCGGCGGAGCGGGCCTCCTCCTCCGCAGCACCATCCTCGACCTCGGCGGAGCGGGCCTCCTCCTCCCTGAAGTCCGGCGCAACCTCCACATGTCAGAAGCGGTTGCAGAAGGCATTCACCTGCTCGCAGAGGGAAGACGAGAAGCGCTGCGCGCCCTCGCCGGGGGCAACTTCGGTCACGAAGCGGAGGTCGACGTCCGGCACAAGGAGCTTGATGTTGGTGAAGATGCGATCAACAACCACCCCCAAAAGCTGCCTGCTCTCGTCTTCGATCACCTCGCGAAGCTCGACGGCGGGGCCCTCCAGGGCCGCAAAGAGCTGGTCAAAATAGGCCAGAAGCGCGGGGGCGTTGTCGTGGCTTCGGGTCCCAGGACGCGGCGCGTCTGCGCCGAGCCGCGCCGCAAGCTCACCACCAGCTCTTCAAATAGGCGGTCGCACTGCATCGCATGCGCGCTGGACGAAGGGCCAGCACCGTGAGTCGCCACGTCGCGAGCCTCTTCCGCTCGGCGCCAACAGGCCTTGGCGCGCTTGAAGCGGCGCGCCAGCTTGGAGTTGGCCTTCTCGAGCTCAGCGAGCCGCTGAGCGTCCGCAGCATGCTCGGCCCTGAGGCGGTCTTCCCGTGTCCGCAGCCGAGCGCGGTACTTATGAAGAAGGGACCGACGGAGATGTCTCTCGTGCTCCGCGAGGGCCATCTGCGTCGCCCTCATCCTCTTGGCAAGCGCCGTTCCGAGCGCTCGTCAGAACGCTTCTGAGCAGCGACGTGCTCGTCGAACTTCGAGATCGCCTGGGCCAGGCCTCCCTCACGCGCTTCGAGGGCCTCACGCTGGGCAGCCAAGTCCTTCTCCGTCTGGAGACACTGCTCCTCGCGCCGCTGCAGCTCACTCCCCCTGAGGGCCAGCTGCCGATCGCGCTCGGCCATGCACTTGCGGTCCTCCACCGTAGCGGCCTCCACGGCCTGGTGGGCAGAGAGTAGCTGGGACTCCAACCGGTCCAGCTCGCAGTGCTTCTGCGCCAGCGAGCCCTCCATCGCCTCACGCTCGGTTGTGGCCCCTCGCAGGAGCTCCGCAGCGGTGTCACGCTCTGTCGGGGGGCTGCCCCCCGGGTAGGGCAGATCCCGGCACAATTCGACAGTGTGGCAACAGTACTTGACCTTTGGCGAGAGCAAGGGCCACCCCCTGGTGAGCTGAAGGGGCAACTTGACCTTTCGGAGTTGGTAGAGTGCAAGGTGCCTCCTGGCAGGCGCAAGGGTCGTCCCGGACGGCTATAAATAGCCACCCCGAGCCCTCATAACAGCACAAGCATCAGCGGGTGGTTCCTCTAAGAACTAGCTTCTCGAAGATGTCTTTGCTGGTAGGCTAAGACATCTTCGAGAGGCTAGGCCTAGAGGTACTCATCCTAAGAGGAACTCGGGTGCTTCCGGGAGAGACCTCGGACCTTGTGGCTCCGAGTAGACTCCCGGAAGAAGAAGTACTCGGAGGTACTGGATAGGCAATCCGGGTAAGTGCTAACCGGAACGTTTATCTCAGTCCTAGCAGGTTACTAGGTGTGTGCAGGAAGGACTCGCAAGGTCGAACAAGGAGGTGACCGGCATGAGGGATGCCGGTAGGCCGTCAACGGTCTGCAGCAGGCTTTCCCGCCTGATGCGGGGGGAAGTACCATCCCCCCTGACACAGAAGCATGGTCACCTCCCACCTGACACGCAAGCATGGTCACCTCCCGCCTGACACGGGAGCGCGTCAGCCGGTTCGACAAGACTGGACATGCCTAGCCCGGCAATCCGGAAAAGGCTACCCGGGATGGGCTGTAGCACCCCAACTTTTATTAAAGTTGGAACGCCTGTGTTATGTGCTAGTCCCTGGATCACTGCCAGCACCACAGTACAAAATATAAAGTATCATTGCATAAGTATTAAATTACTACAACGAGATCCAAAAAGAATAGCCAAAATGGCTTTATTACAAATTGCATAGCCATGAAGGCTAGCTAAATTTCAAAGTTCACAGCGAAAGCAAAAATAACATTGAGCCTCATCTTCAAGCATGCGCCACAGGCAGTCATGTTGGGTGTAGACTCGAGCCAATCATTCATCATCAGAATTTCCTGTACATTGGAATATGCAGCCCCCGAAGGAGGTCAATACAATGATGTATTGGCAAGTGACTATGGTGGATAAATATACTGGCAAGTCTAACATCTATATGCATATTTGGCTTGGTGGGGTTGAAGGCTATTTGCAGAAAGCAAGTTTTCTCCTATCAGTTTGTAAAACACTTTTATTTCTCGAAGACTTGGCACCATGGGACAAAGCCCAAGTGCACCAACAATTCTTTCCTTAGTCAAATTTTTCTTTATGAAAACAGTGTTGAGATTCTTCTGCCCATCCTTGTCCAGTTGCTCGAAGTAGTCCATATCCGGGGACACGGCTGAGAACTCAGATTGTCGACTCTGCAGAGGTTGTGCACTTTCACCTTTAGACTCAATTTGTCCGAGAAATCCTATACACACGGAGTGTATTATGGAAAGGAGAGAATTGAGACAAGAACTTTCAGAAGAAGAATGCAACCATACTAGTAAGACCCGTTCCACCTATCAACTCTACATCTGCTTGTCAAGCCGACAGGTTGCACTCCCACAACTTAATCATTCTAGACAGAGCCCATTGTCAAAAGGTTGCACGGGAAGCTTCTAAACTTGGAGGGACTTGGTAATCTCTTTGTTCCTGGGTGGCCGTCCACAAGTGTACTTCTGGGTAACAACCACCATACTCATGGCCCTAAGTAGAATAGACATTCATCCTAGGCGATGACAACCACAAGCATAGTCCCAAAAGCCACTCAACATAAACCATAACAACCAATTTCCACCCAGATGTGCATTTTAGATTTTAACACTTAGGAACATTTCCATAACATAGCAACATTTTTATAGCATGGCTAAGCAACTAATAAAACTTTTCATGGCTGCTTAGGGAAAATGGTAGCTACATACTACTAGGATATTTGTAAAAGACCAACTAACTTAGCATTATAAAATAAATCAAAATCCCTATCATGCACACTACTCAAAACATACTACTTATGCATATAGAAAATATGGGATATTGTATGTATGTCACTTGCCTTGGTAACAGGAGGAACAAGCACAGCAAGAATAACAATCACAAGCAAGTCCTTCCTCTTCTTCACAATCTAGCACAACAATGAATAACATAAATACCAACACCATATCCTCACAGCACTAAACAAAATCATGTATGCATGAATGATATGCTATGATGATTAGACACACTTATTAATAATTCTTATTTTCTGTCATTAATAATTGAATTATAGTGTCTAGGTATTTCTTATTTTATTTATTAAGTAATTTGAAATGATATAGTAAAACTTTGATTTCCATAATTACAACTTTTATTGTTTTTATGACATCTTTAATTTGGACACTTATTAATATTGCTGGACAGAGCGAAATTATACAATCTTAAAACAATTACATTTATTTCTAAATAATTTTTATTATTTAAGCTATTATTTTAATGGACGAAATACTCCTCTGATAATTATTCAATTTATAATTTGTGAAAGGGAAAAACAAATGATGTAGAATTAAACTACATGAACAGAGCTTTCCAATGACATAAAGTTTATTAAATTTGGACTTACAGATCAAAAGTTATGAATTTTGCAAGTTTTATCTATTTTCTGTTTTATTTATAAAATTTCCAGCGAAATAGAAATTAATCTGGGCTACGTGGCGCAATCCTATTGGTCGATACCGCTTCGGCGCGGATCGGCAGCGTGGGCCGTCCGATCTCCTTTATAACGAGCGCTCGGGATTAAATAGATCTAGATCCCCAACGGTCCGAAAACGGAGACCACGCGCGGGCGGCGCGGTTCGCCGGAAAAACTCCCAACCGCGGCGGCGCCACGGCCGGCATTGCACGCGCTCGCATCCTAGGGACCTACGGGATGGATGGTTCTTACCGAAACGTGGAGAAGGTCGATGCGGGGACGGTGGCGAGGTGGCGGTCTCCGGCGTGAATTCCTCCTCGCGAAATCGCTCGCCGGAGTAGCACGAGCCGGCGGTTCTCCTCGGGCGAGCACGGACACGGCGATGCGCTGCGGAAAGGAGTTCAAAACCGTGTCAATAAGCTCCGCAAGGAAAAGTTAAAGCGAGAGGAAGCAACGATACGGCACGGGGTGGTTAGGGTTGCGTGCACGGCGAGGTTCTCACCGACGGCGACGGCGGAAGAGCGGGGTCTCTAGCGGCCAGCCCAGGGGCTCTTTGGAGGAGTGGTTTGGGGCAAAACACGGAGGAGCTCGGGGGCTTTTAGTAGGGGAAAACCGCGAGGTAAATGGAGCAGTAATTCGCCGTATTCAAACGAAATCAAATCGGGCGTTTCGGTCGGAGACGTGGGCGTGATTTGGGGACGAACGGCTCCGCGAGGAAGATGACAGGTGGGTCCCACCTGTCAGCGACTGCGAGCGAGCGCGCGGGGCGCTGGGCCGCTGGCGGGCTGCTCGGCTACGCGCGCGCGGCAGATAGTTACGGGCCACGGCCCACTTGCTCCGAAATTCGAATATTTTTATTTAAACCATTTTCTGTTTTTAATTGCTGATTTCAAAAATGATTTTTAAATCTATTCAAAACATTTCAGAAAAATTCATAAAAATATGTTTTGGAAAGGTTATTGAAAATGGAACTTTTTAACATTATTCTTGCCCATATATAAATTGGTAAAATTTTATTTATTAATGGAGTTTTAAATAAACACTTTATGGAATTTGTATATTATTTATATTTAGATTTAAAGTTTTATTTAATATTTTTGTGAGGTATTCTTATGCTCAATGATGCATGATGCTCAAATGCAAGTTTTAAATTTTGGCAAAATTTGGGATGTTACAGACTAACCCCCTTAAGAGGATGCTCGCCCTCGAGCTTCGGAAGGATTAGCAAATAGGTGTGGATGGTCTTCTCGGAGGTCGTCCTCTCGTTCCCAGGTGGCTTCTTCCTCAGTGTGATGGTCCCATTGGACTTTACAAAACTTGATGGTTTTGGTACGGGTGACTCTTTCTGCGGTCTGCAATATCTTGATAGGTTTCTCCTCGTAGGTCAAATCACTTTCCAATTGTACTTCTTCGAGGGGTACAGTATCCTTTAAAGGAACTCCCATCATTTCGGGGTGACATTTCTTCAGTTGACTGACATGGAACACATTATGAACCGCAGATAGAGCTTCTGGTAGTTCTAACTCATATGCCACCTCACCCTTACGAGACAGAATTTTAAAAGGTCCAATAAACCGAGGTGCTAATTTTCCTTTAATTCCAAACCTCTTCACACCCCTGAGTGGCGACACTCTAAGATAGGTTCTATCACCCACCTCGTAGGCGACTTCCCTACGTTTAGAATCCGCATAGCTTTTCTGGCGGGACTGTGCTACCTTCAATCTATCCTTAATTAATCTGACTTTCTCTTCAGCCTCTTGGATTATATCAGGTCCAAAGAAACTTCGTTCTCCTACACCACTCCACAACAATGGGGTTGTGCATTTCTTCCCATATAAGGCCTCAAATGGTGCCATCTCGATGCTAGCTTGATAACTGTTATTGTAAGAGAACTCGGCATAGGGTAGGTTGTCATCCCAACTAGACCCATAATCGAGCGCGCACGCTCTTAACATATCTTCTAGAATCTGGTTTACTCTTTCGGTCTGACCATCCGTTTGCGGATGAAATGCAGTACTGAACTCCAATCTAGTTCCCAGTGACTCATGCATCTGCTTCCAAAAATGGGAAGTGAACTGGGTCCCTCTATCAGACACGATACTCTTGGGGACGCCGTGTAAACACACAATCCTCTTCATGTAAATATCAGCTAGCTTTGCGCTGGTATAGGTGGTCTTCACGGGTATAAAGTGAGCTATTTTGGTTAAGTGACAAACAATAACCCAAATAGAATCATACCATGATCTGGTCCTTGGTAACCCGGTGATGAAATCCATCCCAATAGAATCCCACTTCCAGTCCGGTACCTTCAAAGGTTGCAAAAGTCCTGCTGGTTTCTGATGCTCAGCCTTTACTCGACTGCATACATCGCATTTTGCTATATATTCTGCTATTTCTCTTTTCAGATTGTTCCACCAAAATCTCTCCTTCACATCCATATACATTTTGGTATTTCCTGGATGAATGGAGTAAGGTGTTTCATGGGCTTCTTGCAGAATTAACTTCCTAAGATCAGGATCATTTGCCACACATACACGTTTTTCAAACCACAGAGTTCCTTGCTCATCTTCATGAAATCCCTTGGCTTTTCCTGCTCTCAAATTGGCTTTGATTTCTTCAATATATTTGTCTCCCTTCTGAGCTTCACGTATATTGTCCATTAAATTTGGTTGTACTATCAACGAAGCTACAAAACCTTCTGGTACCACTTCCAATCGGAGGTCCTTGAATGCCTTGCATAAATCCTCAGGTGTTTCTCCTGCCGTGAGGCCATTCAAGTAAACCTTACGACTCAGGGCATCAGCTACTACATTAGCTTTTCCAGGATGATATTGAAGACTTAGGTCATAATCCTTGATAAGTTCTAACCATCTTCTCTGCCTCATGTTCAATTCTTTCTGTGTGAAAATATACTTCAAACTTTTGTGGTCAGTGAACACTTCACATCTTTTACCCATTAGCTAGGGTCTCCAAGTTTTTAGTGCATGTACTACTGAGGCTAACTCGAGATCATGGGTGGGATAATTTGTTTCATGTTTCAGCTGTCTAGAGGCATAAGATGCCACTCTGCCTTCTTGCATCAGCACACTTCCCAGGCCTTGGCGTGAAGCATCACAGTATACTTGGAATTCTTTCTCTAGATCGGGTAAGCATAGAACTGGGGCTGAAACTAGTCGTTTCTTTAATTCCTGAAAACTGGCTTCGCATGCATCAGTCCACTCAAATTTCTTCTCCTTTTTTAATAATTCTGTCAGTGCCTTGGCGATTTTGGAAAAGTTTTCTATAAATCTTTGGTAGTATCCTGCTAGACCGAGAAAACTTCGTAATTCTCCAACATTCTTTGGTGGTTCCCAATTGGTTACAGCTGAAACCTTTTCAGGATCCACTGCTATACCCTCCTTGGATACTATGTGTCCTAGGAATGCGACTTGTTCCAACCAAAATTCACACTTGCTGAATTTGGCATATAACTTATGTTCACGTAGTCTCTGCAATACTAGGCGCAGATGTTCTTCATGTTCTTGGTGACTCTCGGAGTAGATCAGAATGTCATCTATGAACACTACCACAAACTTGTCCAGAAAATCCATGAACACTTTATTCATCATATTCATGAAATAAGCTGGAGCATTGGTTAATCCAAATGGCATTACTGTATACTCATCAGAACCATATCTTGTAACAAACGCTGTTTTTGGTATATCCATCTCTCTAACCTTCATTTGGAGATATCCTGATCGAAGATCAATCTTGGAAAACACACATGCACCTTTCAATTGATCAAATAATTCATTTATCTTGGGTAACGGATACTTGTTCTTGATGGTGTGTTCATTTATATCTCTGTAGTCCGTGACTAATCTCTGGGTTTGATCCTTCTTCTTGACAAAAAGAACTGGCGCTCCCCAGGGCGAAAAACTTGGACGGATAAATCCTTTCAAAAGGTGTTCCTCCAGTTGCTTCTTGAGTTCTTTTAGTTCATCGACGGCCATTGGGTAAGGTCTCTTGGCTATTGGTCCGATACCCGGTTTTAGTTCAATGAGAAATTCCACATCCCTATCAGGCGGCATTCCCGGTAATTCTTCTGGGAATACATCTGGGTACTCTTGGACAATCAGCACATCACCAAGGCTAACTCCCTTAAGAGAATTTAGCCTAACTTTCTTAAGTTCGAAAGTTGATCTGAATTTAATCTTTTTTTTTCTGGGGTGAGGGTGATAGCTCTGTTTGCACAGTCTATGATTCCTTCAAAACGGGTCATCCAATCCATTCCAATAATAACATCCAAACCTTGGGTTTCTAGGATGACTAAGTCTGCTGGAAAAAGATATTTTCCAATCCTTAATTCTAACTGCCTACAGCCTGAATTTACTATCATCTCACCCCCAGGTGAACTCACTCTAATAGGTTTTCCTAAGCTTTCCTCGGCTAGCCCATGTTTGTTTACAAAAGCTCTTGATATGAATGAATGCGATGCTCCAGTATCAAATAAGACCAATGCTGGAAAAGAATTTAGCAGGAACTTACCAATCACAGCGTCAGGTTCATCATGAACTTCTTCCACGTTGAGGTGATTTACTTGTCCCTTCTGGAAAGGATTGGGCTTGGAATTTTCATCGGCCTTTCTTTCTGGGCAATCAGTAGCATAGAGTCCCGTCTTCTTGCACTTGAAGCAAGTCACATTAGACAGGTCCTTCTTTCCCTCAGTGTTAGGACGAGGATTTCCATGATTATGGCCAGGGTGATGGTTTCCCTTGAACCCACCATTATTTCCTTTATACCCTCCATTGTGGTTATGGCCATGATACTTTTGGCCACTACCATTGTGGGAGTAGTTCCAGGGTTTATGGCCACTGACTTCTGAGGTGTGTGGTTTCTTGTGAGCCACTTCAGTGTTACCCTTACTTGCACCAAACTTCCTCTTCCTATTCTCTTCTTTTCTGATGTTATTGTCCAGGGTGATTGCCTGATCTAGCAGAATCTGATAGTTAGGAGCATATGCCACCGACAGAGGTATCTTTAATTCTCCCCGAAGTCCATTTAGGAATTTGTCCTTCCTTTTTGCATCGGTGTCGATGTCTTCTGGTGCGTACCTTGATAGCGTACAGAAGTCATCTATATACTCCTTCAGAGTTCTACCTCCCTGTCTCAAGCTACGAAACTCCTCCTTTTTCAGGTTCATTATGCCAGAGGAGATGTGAGCATTGCGGAAACCATCCTTGAACGCATCCCAAGTCATGCCATCCAAGGGATGGGTTACTTGGTAGGTCTCCCACCACATGGCAGCAGGTCCCTCCAATAGGTGAGCAGTGAACCTCACCTTTTCTGCCTCAGAACACTCACAGGTTACTAAGTCCTTGTTGACTGAACGGAGCCAGTCATCCGCCACTATGGGTTCAGTAGCAGAGGAGAACTTATTAGGTCTAAGCCTGAGGAATCTTGCAAGTCTATCCACCGGAGGTGGGGGTGGTGGTGGATGGTTGTTATTGTTGTTGTTGTTGTTGTTGTTGTTGTTGTTGTTGTTGTTGTTGTTGTTGTTGTTGTTGTTGGTTGCTGCAATGAACTGGGTCATCATGGTCATCAGTTGGGCTTGAGCTGCCATCAGTTGTTGCATAGTTTCGCTGTTGTCGGGATCACGACGTGGAGGCATCTGTGGGGTTTTTGCATGGATGAGTAAAAGATAGATAGATCTATAAGGAGAAACCTTTCCCATGCACAAAACAAACCAGTCAAGCACACCATCAATCAACACACCACTCATAAAAATATCAGCAAACAGTTCAAAACCTTTGGTTTTAGGAAAACGATATAAAAGTTTGGAAAACCACTCGCGAGGTTCCGTGGATACAAGGGATGGTACTGCCTTACCACAAGTTGGTAGGTCAATACAATATCAAGACATTGTGGTGTATGATAAATGGTAGTCTCACTAACTAACTACTCGACCATATCCTCTTCCTCCTCTTCAATTTCCTGTATCTCGATTCCTTCATTGGCGAGTACATCCTTGAGTTCCTTTACTTCTTTCTCCAGGGCAAGATTCTTTTCTTGCAGCTCTCTCTTCTCAGTACGAAGCCTTTTTATCAAGTCACTATCAGCCTCGAACTCGACTTCATTGCTCTCGAGCTCTGCCTTTTGTTCCCTGATGATCTTGTTCTTCTCTTGAACTCTTTTCTCTTGTCTCCTGTACTTCTCCTCTTGTGCAGCGAATCTCTCTTCCTGTGCCTTAGTTACTTCCTCCTGAACCTTCACCTTCTCTTCGTTCTCCTTAAGTAAGGCACATAACTCATCGTTCTTCAGGAGCTCGGTGCGTCGATCTTCATATAGTTCAGTGAAAAGGATTTCCAGCTCCTGGAAGTAAAGGCTAAGGGGTTTTGCCTTGCCTCTTTCTCCGACATCATATAGGTAAGGTTCTCCATCTTCGTTTCTTCTTCCAAAGAAAATGGAGTAGTGGCCCCTCAACTCTAGGCTGTAGCGACCACAGAGGCGCCCAATCAAATCTTGCATGACTAGATTGAGCCCTTTGTCTTTGGAGTCACTAACCATTTTGATCTCCAGTGGGGACTCCTCTCCACGTCCTGGTTGTGTTGCTTTTAATCCCCAGCAACCCTCTTTGTTAAACTTCTTCAGAATGAAGCCTTTTATTTGGGGTAGTGGTAACCCTATCTTCTCGCCGATGTCGAGGAGGTAACAGCCAAACGGGTGTTCTCGAAGTCCTCCGCAGTGGTGAAGTGAAAGCTCGTCATCCTTTAGGTAGGAAGAAAGGAAATTAGAACAAGAATTGCATAAGATAAGGAAGTACTAGTTATGGAGTGTATTATTACTTTTAGGGGGAAACTTTAGGGGGAAATCCTAAGGTGATCAGCAGATATTAACAACTCTTCGTAAATTGGATTTTTCACTATAGTGAGAGAGACAGACACCCGGCCAGCCACTTATTGTGGAACAGGTCTCATGTACGTGGACATGTAAAGTTTGTCCCGGGCCGCTTCATCCCACCATGCCATTAGAATCCAACATACTTCAAAGATGGTAACATTATGACCAAAAAGGGCTTAACCAATCCTAGGGGCTCGAACCTACAGGCAACACTTTGCTCTGATACCATTTTGTAGCACCCCAACTTTTATTAAAGTTGGAACGCATGTGTTATGTGCTAGTCCCTGGATCACTGCCAGCACCACAGTACAAAATATAAAGTATCATTGCATAAGTATTAAATTACTACAACGAGATCCAAAAATAATAGCCAAAATGGCTTTATTAAAAATTATATAGCCATGAAGGCTAGCTAAAGTTCAAAGTTCACAGCGAAAGCGAAAATAACATTGAGCCTCATCTTCAAGCATGCGCCACAGGCAGTCATGTTGGGTGTAGACTCGAGCCAATCATTCAGCATCAGAATTTCCTGCACATTGGAATATGCAGCCCCCGAAGGAGGTCAATACAATGATGTATTGGCAAGTGACTATGGTGGATAAATATACTGGCAAGTCTAACATCTATATGCATATTTGGCTTGGTGGGGTTGAAGGCTATTTGCAGAAAGCAAGTTTTCTCCTATCATTTTGTAAAACACTTTTATTTCTCGAAGACTTGGCACCGTGGGACAAAGCCCAAGTGCACCAACAATTCTTTCCTTAGTCAAATTTTTCTTTATGAAAACAGTGTTGAGATTCTTCTGCCCATCCTTGTCGAGTTGCTCGAAGTAGTCCATATCCGGGGACACGGCTGAGAACTCAGATTGTCGACTCTGCAGA
The DNA here is from genome assembly GCA_026929855.1 of Poa annua. NCBI lineage: Eukaryota > Viridiplantae > Streptophyta > Magnoliopsida > Poales > Poaceae > Poa > Poa annua. The sequence goes on along the minus strand of CM049426.1, from coordinate 306,056,963 downwards.
GGTTGTGCACTTTCACCTTTAGACTCAATTTGTCCGAGAAATCCTATACACACGGAGTGTATTATGGAAAGGAGAGAATTGAGACAAGAACTTTCAGAAGAAGAATGCAACCATACTAGCAAGACACGTTCCACCTATCAACTCTGCATCTGCTTGTCAAGCCGACAGGTTGCACTCCCACAACTTAATCATTCTAGGCAGAGCCCATTGTCAAAAGGTTGCACGGGAAGCTTCTAAACTTGGAGGGACTTGGTAATCTCTTTCTTCCTGGGTGGCCGTCCACAAGTGTACTTCTGGGTAACAACCACCGTACTCATGGCACTAAGTAGAATAGACATTCATCCTAGGCGATGACAACCACAAGCATAGTCCCAAAAGCCACTCAACATAAACCATAACAACCAATTTCCACCCAGATGTGCATTTTAGATTTTAACACTTAGGAACATTTCCATAACATAGCAACATTTTTATAGCATGGCTAAGCAACTAATAAAACTTTTCATGGCTGCTTAGGGAAAAGGGTAGCTACATACTACTAGGATATTTGTAAAAGACCAACTAACTTAGCATTATAAAATAAATCAAAATCCCTATCATGCACACTACTCAAAACATACTACTTATGCATATAGAAAATATGGGATATTGTATGTATGTCACTTGCCTTGGTAACAGGAGGAACAAGCACAGCAAGAATAACAATCACAAGCAAGTCCTTCCTCTTCTTCACAATCTAGCACAACAATGAATAACATAAATACCAACACCATATCATCACAGCACTAAACAAAATCATGTATGCATGAATGATATGCTATGATGATTAGACACACTTATTAATAATTCTTATTTTCTGTCATTAATAATTGAATTATAGTGTCTAGGTATTTCTTATTTTATTTATTAAGTAATTTGAAATGATATAGTAAAACTTTGATTTCCATAATTACAACTTTTATTGTTTTTATGACATCTTTAATTTGGACACTTATTAATATTGCTGGACAGAGGGAAATTATACAATCTTAAAACAATTACATTTATTTCTAAATAATTTTTATTATTTAAGCTATTATTTTAATGGCCGAAATACTCCTCTGATAATTATTCAATTTATAATTTGTCAAAGGGAAACACAAATGATGTAGAATTAAACTACATGAACAGAGCTTTCCAATGACATAAAGTTTATTAAATTTGGACTTACAGATCAAAAGTTATGAATTTTGCAAGTTTTATCTATTTTCTGTTTTATTTATAAAATTTCCAGCGAAATAGAAATTAATCTGGGCTACGTGGCGCAATCCTATTGGTCGATACCGCTTCGGCGCGGATCGGCAGCGTGGGCCGTCCGATCTCCTTTATAACGAGCGCTCGGGATTAAATAGATCTAGATCCCCAACGGTCCGAAAACGGAGACCACGCGCGGGCGGCGCGGTTCGCCGGAAAAACTCCCGACCGCGGCGGCGCCACGGCCGGCATTGCACGCGCTCGCATCCTAGGGACCTACGGGATGGATGGTTCTTACCGAAACGTGGAGAAGGTCGATGCGGGGACGGTGGCGGTCTCCGGCGTGAATTCCTCCTCGCGAAATCGCTCGCCGGAGTAGCACGAGCCGACGGTTCTCCTCGGGCGAGCACGGACACGGCGATGCGCTGCGGAAAGGAGTTCAAAACCGTGTCAAGAAGCTCCGCAAGGAAAAGTTAAAGCAAGAGGAAGCAACGATACGGCACGGGGTGGTTAGGGTTGCGCGCACGGCGAGGTTCTCACCGACGGCGACGACGGAAGAGCGGGGTCTCTAGCGGCCAGCCCAGGGGCTCTTTGGAGGAGTGGTTTGGGGCAAAACACGGAGGAGCTCGGGGGCTTTCAGTAGGGGAAAACCGCGAGGTAAATGGAGCAGTAATTCGCCATATTCAAACGAAATCAAATCGGGCGTTTCGGTCGGAGACGTGGGCGTGATTTGGGGACGAACGGCTCCGCGGGGAAGATGACAGGTGGGTCCCACCTGTCAGCGACTGCGAGCGAGCGCGCGGGGCGCTGGGCCGCTGGCGGGCTGCTCGGCTATGCGCGCGCGGCAGATAGTTACGGGCCACGGCCCACTTGCTCTGAAATTCGAATATTTTTATTTAAACCATTTTCTGTTTTTAATTACTGATTTCAAAAATGATTTTTAAATCTATTCAAAACATTTCAGAAAAATTCATAAAAATATGTTTTGGAAAGGTTATTGAAAATGGAACTTTTTAACATTATTCTTGCCCATATATAAATTGGTAAAATTTTATTTATTAATGGAGTTTTAAATAAACACTTTATGGAATTTGTATATTATTTATATTTAGATTTAAAGTTTTATTTAATATTTTTGTGAGGTATTCTTATGCTCAATGATGCATGATGCTTAAATGCAAGTTTTAAATTTTGGCAAAATTTGGGATGTTACAGACTAACCCCCTTAAGAGGATGCTCGCCCTCGAGCTTCGGAAGGATTAGCAAATAGGTGTGGATGGTCTTCTCGGAGGTGGTCCTCTCGTTCCCAGGCCGCTTCTTCCTCAGTGTGATGGTCCCATTGGACTTTACAAAACTTGATGGTTTTGGTACGGGTGACTCTTTCTACGGTCTGCAATATCTTGATAGGTTTCTCCTCGTAGGTCAAATCACTTTCCAATTGTACTTCTTCGAGGGGTACAGTATCCTTTAAAGGAACTCCCATCATTTCGGGGTGACATTTCTTCAGTTGACTTACATGGAACACATTATGAACCGCAGATAGAGCTTCTGGTAGTTCTAACTCATATGCCACCTCACCCTTACGAGACAGAATTTTAAAAGGTCCAATAAACCGAGGTGCTAATTTTCCTTTAATTCCAAACCTCTTCACACCCCTGAGTGGCGACACTCTAAGATAGGTTCTATCACCCACCTCGTAGGCGACTTCCCTACGTTTAGAATCCGCATAGCTTTTCTAGCGGGACTGTGCTACCTTCAATCTATCCTTAATTAATCTGACTTTCTCTTCAGCCTCTTGGATTATATCAGGTCCAAAGAAACTTTTTTGTGAGGTATTCTTATGCTCAATGATGCATGATGCTTAAATGCAAGTTTTAATTTTTTGCAAAATTTGGGATGTTACATGGGCAGGGACATGTCCTGTCTCTGACAGGGGGACAATGATGTTCCAGGACGGCGCCTGCCGTCCTTGCCGGAATGATGACGAAGGGGCTACGCCGGATAGCACGGCGACTAGGTCGCACTAGCCGGTGTCGACATAATGGTTAGGCCTGTCCGGTGGGGCCAAGCCGGATTAGGGTTTCCGGCCCTCCTGGTCGGAACTCTATAAAAGGCGCCATAACTGCTCCTGTGAAGGAGAGACCAACTTGGGAGCCAAAACTCTAGTCTCATTTACTCCTAGAGCATTTACTTCCTCCTCCCTTTAGTTCATCTAGTTCTTCGTGTTCTTCACCTCAAGAGCTCTAAGAGCAAGTTGTAGCCCTTGCTCCACATTTATATTGAGAGAAAAGGCAGGAGTAGGGGTGTTACCTCCCCACGAGGGCCCCGAACCTGGGTACATGGTGTGAGTGTTGTGTGCCTTCGTGCATTTGTTCGTGTTTGCTAGATCTTTCCCCTTGCGCTTTGATCTTGTTTCTTGGTCATGGGAGATCTCGGTTACTCCGGGATCCTCCCCGTGTGAGCTCTTCAGCTCGCTATCCCTCCCCGGATCCACCAACGTCCATCGGCCCGACACATTAGCCATCCTATGGCATCTACCGTGACACCACCACGACAGTTGGCGCCCACCGTGGGGCTGACAGAGGCGTTGGCTGGTGTACACATCCGGACGGGTTCCCCCGTTCGCTTCGACATCCGGGTTCTCTCTGGCCTTGTCGTCAGGCTGGGCGAGATGGATTTTGTCAGCGACAACGCCGGGTGCTTCCGGAAAAAACCCTTCCCGGTGAACGGATGCCTCATCGACTTAGGTGGCTTCACCACCTACATCGCCACCGAGGTTATCTGCAGCTACCCAGACGTTATCCTGGAAGCTGAGGATCCTCCCATGCTCTGCGCCAATCGGGGTCCGTGTGCCAGTCGCACCACGAGCTCCGTCGCGGTCATGATGGTCGGGGCAACCGAGGAGGAGTACCAGGACGCCGACGGCGATGCCGGTAGCGGCCATGTTCGCTTGGCCAAACCTCCTAAGGAGAGAGGTATGACCCGAGACGATGATCCGCAGCCGTCACAGCCCCGTCGTCGCCCGGATCCCCTCTCGGGTCTGGTGGCCAAGTTGGCTGTCCCCTTGACAGCTGAGGCAGACACCCAAGCCACCTCGGCTGACTTGGATGAGCAACGTAGGTTGCTGCTCGCCGAAGCGCAAGAGATCGTTGAGATCCGGCGTGAGCTCAGTGCTAGCCTCCGGGAGTACAATGCAGCTCACGGATTCCATATGATAGACTCCCGGGACAAGCGCATCGCGGATCTGCGCAAGAAAGGCAGAATGGTGAATGATGAGCTGGCGGGTGGGGCCGCAACCAGTCATACGGGTAGCATGATCTCGGCTGGGAAACCGGTATACAGCTCGCCGGCGAAAATTCTCAGGGCTGCTGAAGCCGCCATGGCGGAGCTGGCTGGGCTATCCGGTGAGGCTCTGCGCAAGCAGCATGAGCGGGTGAATGAGTTGGTCGTCGAGGCCAACCGGCAGAACCAGGCCTTCAAGAAAAAGAACCCTGGGGCGGGATCACAAGTGCATTCAGCTAGGGCTGACAGCCAGAGATCGGGCGGAGAGGCCTCCTCCCCGCATCCGAGCAGAAGCAAGCGCAAGAGCCGGAGCCGAAGTCGGGGCTCCGGGAAAAACAAGCAGTTGCAGACTTATGACCCGGCCTTCGCCGGTATCCAGCAAGCCGGGCGGCATAATTCCGGGCAGGCAGAGAGTAACCCTGGTGATGGCAACCGGGGTGTAGGAAACAATAACCGGCTAGCCGCGGTAATCCACCCCGGAATCCGCCACACGTTCAAGAAAACCTACGAAGGGAGGCCGCTTCTGTCCCGCAGCAAGCTGTGATCCCGGTACAGGACAGGCACAACGATGGCAACTCAAGGTTGCAGCAGCTTGGGTACCAACCCAATGAGAATCCTTTGGGATCTCGGATAAGAACCAGACAACTGGATCCGGCCGATGCCAGAATCCGGCTCGACCGGATTCACCAATCCGAGCTAGTTGAAGAGCAAGGACCTCCGGGACCTGCCTGCTTTGGACCCCGGATCATGCGGGAGCCGCCTGTCCGGAACTTCCAGCTCAACCGAGGTGCTAAGACCTATGACGGCAGCAAGAAGCCGGAGGACTGGTTGACCGACTATGTAACTGCAGTAAGCATAGCCGGTGGAAACAGACGCTGGGCGGTACGTTATGTGCCACAGATGTTGGAAGGACCTGCCAGGATCTGGCTGAACAACTTGAGAACCGGCAGCATAGACTGCTGGTTAGATTTCGAGGAGGCGTTCATCCGCAACTTCACCAGTACGTACAAAAGGCTCAACAGACCTCAACAGCTCGCCATATGTAGGCAAAGGAGCAACGAAACCGACCGGGAGTACCTTACCCAGTGGAGCAACATTCGCAATTCTTGCGAAGGTGTGGTAGAGGCACATGCCATCTCCTTGTTTGCGCAGGGATGTCGGCACGGCTCAATGCTTTGGCAGAAATTGCAGAGAAAGATGCCAACGACCTTGGCAGAGACCATGCGCATCGCCGATACCTACACGCTTGGAGATCCCATGCAACCCCTGATGGATGTCGGTGACTCCAACAGGAGGAATGCGGGACCTCAGCGTTCGGGATCGAGCAGAAGCCATGATCGCCAAGATTTTGGCCAGAAGAGGAATCAGCCCGAGTACCACCATGCCGCACAACATGTCGCAGCTGTGATCCGAGATCATGAAGATGCCGGCAACAGTCAGCGTCAAAAAACAAGTGGCCCGGCTTCGGGTCAGAGCCAGGAAGTACAGAAAACTTGGGTGGACCAGAAGAAGCCCCTGACGTATGAAGAGATGCTGAACAAGCCATGCTGTTACCATACCCTGGAAGCCAACAAGCCGGCATACCACTCCACTCGGCAGTGCAGTTGGTATCAGCGCACATTGCAGGAGGGCAGCACGGGGGCTACTAGGCCGAGTGCTCCGGCATCTCGTCCCAACATTCCGAGACCTCCCACTCCGGCTTCCGGAGCCAACGCGATCCGGATTAATCAACCTCACCGAGGACCCCCGCCCCGGCCGGTAAACGTGGTGCACACCCGGAACGACAATGGTGCAGGCCCCAGTAGTCAACCCGGACATCAGCAAGGTAACTACCGGGAGGCACATCAGAGCTATGTGGTCTTCGTGACCGAGCCCACTGACCGGAAGAGTGTGCGGCAAGTGCCCAAGTTCTTGCACTGGTCCGAGATGGAGATCACGTGGAGCCGGAAGGATCATCCCAAAGTTATGCCTAAGCTGGGGGCGTATGCCTTAGTGGTAGACCCAACCTTTGTCGGACCCAGCCTCAACGTCCGCTTCAGTCGGGTTCTGATTGACAATGGCAGCGCCATTAACATCATGTACAAGGATACTATGCTGAAGCTGGGGGTGTCCATGAACACCTTGCTACCTACCGAGACAACCTTTCATGGCATTGTGCCCGGAGTCTCTTGCTCACCCATGGGTAAAATCTGGGTTGAGGTGTTATTCGGAACGCGGGAAAACTGCCGAACCGAGAGCTTGGAATTCGAGGTCGTGGACCTCGAAAGCCCGTACCACGCACTGATCGGAAGGCCAGCCTTGGCCAAGTTCATGATCTCAACTCACATGGGCTACCTAAAAATGAAGATGCCGGGTCCTAAAGGCATAATCACCATCTCGGGGGACCACAAGCGCTCCATGGAGTGTGCTTCGGCCTGCTCGTGTTTAGCTGAGTCCTTGGTGATAGCTGAGGAAAAGAAGAGGATCCAGCAAGTGGTGGCGCTGGCCAAGACATCCCAACTCGGGATGCCCGGGATGGCGAACCCGGAGCAGAGCGCGTCGTTCCAGCCACCAAAGGAGACGAAGAAGGTGGGGGTGGACCCCAACAACCCGGAGCGTCAAGTCATCATTGGCAGCAACCTGGACAGCAAATAGGAAGGCGAGCTCGTCGACTTCCTCCGTGAGAATCGGGATGCTTTTGTGTGGTCAAGTGACGATCTGCAAGGTGTTCCGAGGGAGTTGGCTGAGCACTCTCTGTTTGTTAGACCGGATGCGAAGCCGGTGAAGCAACCGACTATGCGCCTCTCGGATGAAAGAAGAGCTGCTATCATGGAGCATCTCGCTATACTGCTGGCTGCCGGATTCGTGATGGAAGTGCTGCGCCCGGATTGGATATCGAATCCGGTCCTGGTAGAGAAGAAGAAAGATGATCCCCTCCTGCTTAAGGTGTGGTGCATGTGCATCGACTTCACCAACCTCAACAAGGCATGTCCAAAGGACCCATTTCCACTTCCCCGGATAGATCAAGTGATCGATTCCACTTCCGGGAGTGAACTCTTGACTTTTTTAGATGCCTACTCTGGTTTTCACCAGATACCTTTGAATCCGGATGATCAATTGAAAACTGCTTTTATTACCCCATATGGGGCTTATTGCTATAGTGTCATGACTTTCGGTTTGAGAAATGCTGGTGCTACGTACCAGAGGTGCATGCAGAAATGTTTGCATGACCAGATAGGCCGGAATGCCGAGGTCTATGTCGATGACATAGTCATAAAAACAAAAGAAAAAGCCTCATTGATCGATGATCTGAGGGAAACATTTAAGAACTTAAGAAGATTCCGGATGAAGTTGAATCCGGATAAGTGCACATTCGGCGTCTCGGCAGGAAAGTTACTCGGTTTCCTCATCTCAAGCCGGGGAATTGAAGTCAACCCGGGTAAAATACGTGCTATTGAAAGCATGAAATTGCCTATACGTCTCAAAGATGTGCAGAAGTTCACTGGCTGTCTTGCATCCCTAAGTCGGGTTGTGAGCCGACTAGGTGAGAAGGCCTTGCCCCTATACCAATTGATGAAGAAGAGCAAAACATTCGTTTGGACCCCGCAGGTCGATGCGGCGTTCAAAGATTTGAAGAGAATGCTCTCAACAGCACCCGTGTTGGCGTCCCCGTTGCCCAAGGAACCTATGCTGCTGTATATTGCTGCCACCAACCGGGTAGTCAGTGTAGCCATTATGGTAGAGAGGGAAGAAGGGGACAAGCTGATACAGAGACCGGTGTACTACCTCAGCGAGGTGATCTCGGAATCCAAGCAGAACTACCCGCACTACCAGAAGATGGCATATGGAGCGTACATGCCAGTGACCAAGCTCAAGCACTACTTCCAAGAGCACCCAATCACAGTGGTGTGCGAGGCTCCCCTCGCCGAGATCATCGGTTGCAAGGATGCTAGCGGCCGGGTTGCCAAATGGGCCATCCAGTTGTCTCCGTACGCTCCGGCATACGAGAGACGAGATGCCATCAAGTCGCAGGCGCTGCCGGACTTTTTGGTAGACTGGGCCGAGATGCAGTACGAACCTCCGATGCCGGATTACAATTTCTGGAGGATGCATTTCGATGGCTCCAAGGCCAAGATCGGGTTGGGTGCCAGAGTGGTTCTCACTTCACCAAAACAAGATGTGCTTAAGTACGTCCTGGAAATTCATTTCCGGGCATCTAACAATGTCGCTGAGTACGAGGCCTTGGTTCACGGATTGAATGTCGCCAAGAAGATCGGCATTCGCCGGATAGAGTGTTTCGGCGATTTCGACCTCGTGGTGCAGCAGGTGTCGGGGAACTGGGATGCACTGGATGCCAACATGGCCTTGTATCGGTTTCATGTGCATAAAATATCCGGATTTTTCGAGGGATGCGAGTTCAAGCACATACCCAGAGGAGAAAACGAGGCAGCAGATGTATTGTCCAAGCTGGGATCATCTCGGGATGCCATCCCTCCCGGGATCGCCCTTGAACACTTGAGGAAGCCATCTATTCAGCCCTCACCCGAGTCGGATTCTATCTTCATCCCCAAGGAGCCTGGTTCGGAAGCTGTACCCATGGAAGTAGAAGTCGGGAGCATCACATCGAACCCAGGGGCTGCACCACAGTGCTCAGAGAGGCAAAGAAAGATGATGATGGAGGTGATGTCGGCAGAACCAATGGACATAGATATTCCCGTGTTCCCGGTTCGACCTGTCCCGGGTTGGGCACAACCCATTATGGTTTACATCTTGGAAGGAACCCTCCCGGAAAGCAAAGTGGAAGCCCATCAGATAGTGCGGAGGTCGAAAGCATACACCGTCATCAATCAAGAGCTATATAAGAGGAGTGTCACCGAGGTACTCCAGAGGTGTTTGGAACCGGAAGAAGGCCAAGAGATGCTACTGGAAATACACCAGGGAGAATGTGGACATCATGCATCATCACGGGCCATGGTGGCGAAAGTGTTCCGGCATGGGTTCTACTGGCCTACTGCGTTACAACAGGCAGAAGACATTGTCCGTAAGTGTGGAGGATTCCAGAGGTTTGCTCACCGAATACATATGCCGACATCGGCACTGAAGACAATCCCTATCACTTGGCCATTCGCGGTATGGTGTTTGGACATGGTCGGGCAGTTCAAGCCAGCAAGAGGCAACATGACACACATACTGGTTATGGTGGACAAGTTCACCAAGTGGATAGAGGTCAAACCAATCCGGAAGTGTGACGGACACACCGCCGTGCAATTCCTGAAAGACATCATCTTGAGGTACGGATACCCACACAGCATCACCACGGATAATGGCACAAATTTTGCCGTGGGGGAATTCGCTCGATTTTGTGCTTAGAAGGGAATCCGGTTGGATGTAGCATCAGTGGCACACCCGGAAGCAAACGGGCAAGTTGAGAGAGCAAATGCATTGGTCTTGGCCGGCATCAAAGCCCGCTTGATCGAACCACTGCTGAGAACTCCGGGATGCTGGCTAGAGGAGATACCGGCAGTGTTATGGGGTCTCCGGACCACACCGAATAGGTCTACCGGGTATACGCCATTCTTCATGGTGTATGGTGCCGAGGCAGTACTCCCGACCGACATACAGTATGATTCCCCAAGAGTAACAATGTTCACCGAGACCGAGGCAAAAGAGTCCCGAGAAAATGATGTTGACTTACTTGAAGAAGCAAGAGAATTGGCATTGTCTCGGTCTGCAATTTATCAGCAAAATCTCCGTCGCTATCATAGCCGGAAGGTGCACCCAAGAGTATTCCGAGAGGGAGATCTTGTGCTGAGGCTCATCCAACGCACGGCCGGAATGCATAAGCTGTCACCTCCATGGGAGGGACCTTTTGTGATAAGCAGGGCATTGCACAATGATTCTTATTACCTTGTAGATGCACAGGAGGCTAGGAAAGGCGTAATGGACAAATCCGGTGAGGAAACCAAGCGTCCATGGAATGTAGCCCTGCTTCGACCCTTTTACACGTAAAGGGTGCAGTGTATGTTGTATTTCGGTTTTTATCTATCAATGAAAGTTTGGCACCACGGGAGGAACCCGGGGACTGCCTCGTTGTTTACCCCTTTATGTTGTTCCGTTTATTTATTGTTCCATGTCAGCAACCCGGGAAGGAACCCGGGGACTGCCTGATACCTATTTTTTATGTTCTCTATATGCCGGGAAAGTTCCGAGATCGATTCTCAAGTCAAAGTAATGTATGTCATGTGAAATAATCTTGTGACTCGACCGACGAACACCGAAATGGTAGTCAAGAGCAAAGAGCATCAAATGTGGGGAACACGAAAACGGTCTCGGGGACTCGGAGCAGGAACTTATCCGGCATATCTGTTCTACTAACCCGGTTATTTTTATGTCGGGAATTCGGCTAACTAGAACTCGGATATTCATAAGTAATGTATGCCGTGCATGGGATTTCGTGACTCGACTGTCGAACGCCGAAATGGTAGACAAGAGCAGAGATTGCTTAAGTACGGTAGACATGAAAATGAACTCGGGGACTCGTTGCAGAGTAAACCAACATAGCTCGTTTTTATATATAACATAGTGCAACGTACGAATTTAAAGAGTTTATATTACATGTTGCACCCGGCATCCCGGGGATTTAACGATTCTACACTTAAGAGTTTCTAGGGAAGAGGGGAAGCTGGCTTCTCGGCGGTAGCAGCAGCAGGAACGACGGTGACAGTCTCCTCCACGCCAGCAGCGGTACTCGGGGCATCCGGATGCGCCTCGGCCTGAGAGGCCTCGGGTGGCGATGGAGTGGCAGCATCCCGGGAGTCCCTGATCTTGGTGGCGGCACCGGAAGCGGCATCGTCTTCCTCCGGGATCTCGGCGTCCGCATCACCAGTTGCGCCAGTCTCGCCATCATCTTCATAATCTGACTCGGAGTCAGAAGTGATGAGGCTGGTGGTGAAGACGCCGATGTCGGACAAGGACGCGACGCGATACGCCACCTCTTGGCCCCGCTGGATCTTAGCCGGATCGGTGCACCACGGCGAGATGGTGCGCAGGCGCTGGATCACATCAAGATCGAGACCCTCGTACCAGCTAAGTACATGGATCAAGACTTGGTTGGCGCCAGCCCGCGCACCGGAGCACTTCCAAGCGTGAAGTCACTTGCCAGCATCTCGGAGCGCAGTCGCCAATTCGCTGACCGAGAGGGTAGCGCTGACGCCTGGCCATAGTGCTCCATGGACATGGACCGCCGCGCTGATCAGCTCGGTCCCGATCGACCGGAGAGGCACTATCCGGGCCTTCAGAGCAGTGAGGTGATCCTCAATGTCCCAGGAGTCCAAGACAGGGCCCTTCCCGCCACGCTTCTCCCGGGCGGCAGCGACTGCAAGGTTGGCGGCGTCGCGGGAGTGCTCAAATTGCCCTTTAAAAAGAAGAGCTGTCAAGCGGCTAGGTCATGAGGATGGTAGCAGTAAAGAAAGAGAGCAGGAGAAAAGGATGTCGGTAAACTTACTGTTCAGATCCCGGTTCAACCCGGTCAGCTCGGAGAGCCAGGTATCCGCCTTGGACCGGAGAAGCGCCAGCTCGGTCTCGGCGTGGTGCGCGCGCGCCTCGGATTGATCCAAGGTCTCCTTCTGCTTCTTAGACGCCTCCACGAAGCGCGTCTTCATTTCGGTCGCGACAAGTTTGGCCTTCTCGAGCTCGGCGCTTAGCCGCGCGATCTCAGATTGGGTCGCGGCAAGCGCAGACTTTTGCTCCACCGGGACTTTTCGCGCAGCATTCCGCTCCTCCCGGAGGCGCCCCTCACACTTCTTGGACTGACCAAAGTCAGCAAGAAGCCGGTGGAAGATGCTGCCACGTTTTTTGCTGCAGTCCTAAATTCAAACAGAGAAAGCAATGTCAATCTCGGGAAGGATCCCGGGGACTCGGGGTGTTCCGGGATCTCTGTCAGTTAAAACTACTCGGTACGCAGGATCTCGGGGACTCATGTTCAAAGTATTGTGATTTTTTCTAAAGATTGGAGCCAGTGGTCTGCTATTCGGTGGAATCTAGAGCACTAAGCACCAATCTCGGGGACTAGTGGGGATGGAACAATTGAATTTTGGAAAAGTTAAGGGAAAAAACTTACTTCGACCACCCGAGTGACGTCCAGCACGGTCACCTGGAGAGCGTGTAGAGCTTGGGCGCTGCGGCTAGGGCCGGCAGCGTTTAAATCCTCCACAATCTCGGAGGCATCGGCGGCGATCCAGGATTTGTTGTATTCTTCGACAACACGCATGTCGGAACCGCCAGGCGCGCTAGCAGTAACGACCTCCCAGGATCCTGAAGGCATAAAGGAGCTTACGGTTGCTCGCAGCGTCTGCAGTGCGGCAGTGGGGATCTCGGCAGGAGGTGGCGGTAATCGCGAAAACTTACCCGTGCTTAGGGCCAAGTCTTGGGCCGAAGATGTCGGAGGAGCAGTAGGTTTGGCGGAGGCTGTTTTCTGCCCGGCGACCTTGCTGCATGATTTCCCGGCAGGATGATCAGATTGCCGGGAAGCGGCCGTGGGCTGTTTAGGCGGAGGAATCTTGCCCGGGGCCTGCCGGGAGGAGGCTCCCGGCACGACCTGCCGAGGAGGACTTGCGATGTCCGTATCGAGTCCGGACACCCTGCGCGGGCTGTCCGGGAGGAGGATGTCTTCGGAGGCAGCGGTAGCCTGGGCCGGAATCTCATCCACCACGGGACGAACATCCGAAGTCGCAGCGGCAGCCTGCGCGGCACCAGGGGCAGGGTGCTCGATGTCTGCTGCGGAAGGGCGGGATGGAGAAGGAGCAGCCCGAGGCGGGCTAAGAGTGCGGGATCCCGGAGGTTGGGAACCCGCGGATGTCGGGACGTCAAGTGCATCTCTGAAAAAAGTATATCAGAAAAGACATCGGGAGAAGACAAAACCATGTAACTCAAAGCAAAAAGGTCTTACCCGGAATCGACGGTGGGAGGACCTCTCCTTCGGCGTGGAGGCTTCTCGGCCGTTTGCTTGTTCGGCCTGCTCTTCTTGGGGGTGATGCCGGGTGCACCGACAGGGGTGGTGTCGGAAGCCGCACGCTTGCGGGTCTCGGCGCGCTTCGTCACGGCCGTGGGTCTCGGAGCCACTGGCGAAGCCCGGTTGAGGGGAAGAGCGTCAATCACATCGAGTATTTGACAATCAAACTCATCCTCATCATCTGAGGAAACGGAAATAGCCTCTGAGGTTGAAGCGTTACCCAGAGCAGCAGCACGAGCTAGAGGAATAGCAAGGTGGTCCTCGCCGTCGGGATCCTCTCTCGGCATCTTATCCGGTGCCGGGACGTTCGTCACGAACTTCCCACCGGCATGCATCGCGTCCTCTTCGGTCTGCCGCTCGAATAACTGCACAAACAAGTCATTGCATGACAACCATGTCGGTTTCCAGCAGAATCCAGGTGCAAATGTAAGTTGGCGAAAGACAGACACAAGCACCTGCCGCAGTGGTTTTTTCCGGGAACCCCCGACAAGACCCCAAGTATAGTCATCCGGCATCTTCGTTCGAGCAATAGCTCGAACGCGCCGGGCAACTGCGGAATGGTCCAACCCGAAGATACTGGTCCTGGTGGGATCTAATATCCCATCCATATGGCAGATCTTGTGCACTCGGGTCTGTAGGGGGCAGACGCGGCGAATGATAAAGCAGCGCAGGAGGTCGTCGCCAGTCATTTTATCCGTCAGCACGTTGAGGACGACGTGCATGCATCTGACCTCCTTGGTATCTGGGAGCCGGTTCCAGAGGTCGAATTCGCGGAGAGGACCAATGGCGAACTCCGGCAGATTGATGAAATCCGGGTTCGAGGATCCCGGACCATCTCCCGAAACCTCCCGGTTCTTCACGTAGAAGAAGCTACGCTTCCACTTCCGGCAAGATTCTAGCCCCTGGACTTTGGGGAATCCGGAGTCAGCGTGGGGAATTATAGTGGCCGCCCCGCAGTCGACTAAGTCCTTGACCTTCTTATCCGGGTTGGGGACGACTTGGCGGCGGAGGATGAAATACTTGGCCCAGAGGTCCAAAAAAGTCCACACGCCGAGATACGCTTCCGCGTAGGTGGTGAAGACCGAGAGCATCATAATTGCATTGGCGGGGAGATGATGAGGTTGGAGGCCATAGGTGTCGAGGAAGTCGCGGAAGAAGGGGCTAGCCGGAAGCCCAAAACCACGCTCAAAATGCGTGAGGAATACAACGTATTCCCCGGGTTGGGGTTCCGGTTGGACCTCGCCCTCCGGAAGTCGACTCTCGACTTCTGGCGGAATCCGGTGCGTCCGGTACAGCCAGTCGAGATCCTTCTGGATGGTCTCCGACCCATCCCAGCACCCCCGAACACTCTCTTCACCCATCTCGGAGTGACCCGAGGATGTATCCGGGCTATTCTGCAGGCGGAGCGACGGTTAGTCGAGTTAGTCTACCGGGAGCTAAGACTCCGGATCACAAACTCCTAATTACAACCGGGTTCCTAGCAAATGAGATCTACCGCCCGCGAATAAAATGAAACTTATTCGACGCGAAATACACTCGGGTGAGATACGAAGATGGCCTAATGCAAGTGAAAGATGGAGTATGGAGGGCACTGTCGTCAACGCCGCACGGCTCGCGCTCGCCGGCGGCGGTGCAACCCACGGATGCGTGGCTTCACGGCCGAGCGCGTAGCATCGCCGTCGTGGTGAAGCTCGCCGTGGCGGGTGGAAGAACTCACCGGAGGGAATGAGGCCGATGGCGAGCGAGAGTAGCGCGGCCCGATGATGGAGACGAAGCGCTCCGGCGACGAACGGCAACGGCGGTGCTTGAGCTCCGAGGGCGGCGACGGCGAGGTGCTCGAGACGGTGGTGGGAGAAATGAGGAGTTGGGGAAGAGGAAGAAGAGACCGTTCCGGTCCCCTATTTATGGGGGAGATCCGGAGCGGTTTCCGAGTTTCCCGCCCACGATCTCTCCGATCGTGGGTGGGATCAGTTTTGTGCCGCGCGGCACGTGGCGTCCCCAGGAGCGCCCGATCCGGCCACACCGCGGGCCACAGAGCCCCAACGGTTGGACTTCGGATCGGTTGCGGCTCCCGGCGCACGAACCCGAGCATCGGCGTGCTCGGTCAGAAGCACTCGAGTGCATTTCTGACTCAACAAGACCTCGGGTGGGACCCAGCCCAAGATTTGGAATTCAATCGGGCGCGAACAGTAATATTCACTGACGTGGCACTATATATCCGGTTAGGAGCATGGCTGTAACGCCCCGGGATTTTTCCCAAATTAGATTTTGTTTGTTGTTGTTTTTGCATCATCATGACATCATCGGGCATTTAGTTATTTGCATATTTTATTACGACTCAAAATAATATTTTATGCAAACCTTATTTGTTTTCTTAAATAATAAATTTGTCTCCATTTTTTTTAAAAAAATACAAAGTCCCCAAAATAATATTGGGAAGGATTGTAAAATAATATTTGTAAATGTTGACAAAGCTTTCCTCCCTCTTTTTTTCTCTTATCTTTATTTCCTTTCTCTTTTCTTTTCTCTCTTTTTTCTCTTTATTTTTCCTGGTATTGGAAACAAGAGCAGCAGGCCCATTCGGCCCAACTCACCAGCCCACTTCTGTCCGTCCTCCTCCGTACACAGCACGAGATGTGCGTGCTCCTCCCCGCCATGGCCCCCACCTCCCACTTTCCCCTCCTCTCCTTAAGGCCGCCCCAAGCCTCCCCAAACCCTAGCCCTAGCCGCGTCCTCCTCTTCCCCCTCGCTGCGCCGCCACCATCTCCTCCTCCCTCTCCCTGTTCCTTGTCTCCCCAAGGCACCTCCATGGCTGAGAGTTGGAGCACACCGAACCGTCGCCATGGCCACCTTCGCCCCCCTCCAGCCTGCGGGAATGGAACCTCCTCGTCATCGCTGTCCTCTACGCAGAACATTGGAGCCGGAGAAGGTCCGGAGCAACGCCAAGGTTGTCGTCCCCGTCTCGTCTATGTCCGTTCGAGAGGAGTGCAGCGCACGCCTATGTCGCCTCCTTTTGTCCACGAGCCTGTTCGACGCCACCAACAACCCACCGTGAGGTCCTCTCCATGCCCCTTCCTCTTTCCCTTGCTCTGTGGGCTGGCCTTCGTGCGGCCGTGTGAATCGTCTCGCTGATCTCCCGCCCGTCTTGGTCGCGCTGAAACCTGAAGCCTGCAGCTTCTCTGTCGAAGTTCAGTTAACCTCGCCGTATCAGTTTACTTGTTGTAGGGCTCCCATCATACCATCAAACGGAGTCGCAGCCTAGTGGTTGATCTCTTTATCCCGCACCAAAGAGACCCGAGTTCAACTCCCTTTGCCGCATATATTCCACCCCATGTGTTTTTCCTTTTTTCAGTTCCTTGTAAATATTCAGTTAACCGAGTATTGTTCATAAAGGGCGACTTCAGAGACAAATCAACCACCACAGTTTAGCCCAATGGCTTCCCTCCCTGATCAGAACCAGTTACACCCAAGTTCGAATCCCTGCAAAACAATCTTCCACCTTTAATATGTCATATCTTTTGTTTTACAATTTCAAATAATACCAAGTTTATATCTATTTTTATCATAAAAATGCAATGAACAATGTTATGCCATTTGTATGTCATGTTGCATCTTTTATTTTAATGCTTAGTGTAATTTGTTGGTTGCACCTAAATAATTAAATATGGAATGTGTGGGGTAATTATTATATATAATGCCCTATTCCATTTAATTTAATTAGATCACACATGCCATGTGTTGCCATGTTAACCAACTTTTAATATTGTTGATAAATAAATAACTTACACCTAAATATTAATTGACGGGGTTGCTTTCCCGCTTAATTTGGATTACCTACATTGTGTTGCATCTTGACATGCCATGCATCATCCTTGTATGATCATGCTGAATCTTTTGCCGTAGTTGTAAAATGCATCTTTCACGCTTTTCAGTGTTTGTTGCTTCTTCGCGGATAAGACGTTGGGATGTGTGAGCAACGACAAGATCTCCTTCCATGCGGGATTCCAGGCAAGCAAAGTTTGCTTGTTTACCTATACATTGTCTTTCATTCCTGCCGTTGATCTCTGCTACCCTAGTTATCGATTCTTGAACTGCGATCCCATCACATGTTTATCCTGCAGCCCATACAGCTTTATCCCCACATCCTAATACCTGTTGCATGTTTATCTGTTGGCCTTGCGAGTCGTAGCGCATGCTTAGAGTTGTTTGTGCGAGTCGTCTGTATGTCTTATTTAATTTCACCTGCTTAGCATGATAGGTTATTCTACATTAATAAAATGTTGTCTTATAGTGGAGTATTATAATTAAAAGATAAGGCACCGGCGGAAGGCCTTGCGAGGTGCTTTGTTCTGCTAAGTGTCGACCTAGGAACTCAGTTCTTGTCCTCGGATCCAATTTTGAGCGCACTAACCGCTTGTGGGAGGCCCTATGGAGCCCCCCGCGGCTTCGATCTAATCCACCTCTTATCCAGGGCGCCGCAAGTAGTTCGAGCTTTCCATTTGATGCATGCATAAGGTTACCTAACGATCTCATGATGATGGAGTAGTCGATTCTCATATAGGGTGGCACGTTCTTAGAGTGCTATGAAGGTCGTATCCCGCGGGCACTGGACCTGATTAGCCGTGCACACAATCAAGCGGTTCCCTGGATGGGTTGTAGAGAAGATATTTGCCGTGTTGAGATGCCCTACCTTCTGGCTTTGCTTTTGGGGTTGATCGAACGAGTACGGGTCCAGTAGTGCACCCCTGCAGGGTATAATCTTATCGATGAGCCGTGTCCACAGTTATGGACGACTTGGTGATGATGGAGGCTAACAAGATCATAGACAACTTACACCTAATCATTGTTAATTAACCTGACTAGTAATATATAATTACTTTCACAATAACTGGTAACTAAAATTGTTCTGTAGTGTACCTGCACCTTAAATAAGGCAGATACCTGTGTATAGTGCAAATCCCTGGATCGATTCGTTTGCACACACAGTTTACGATGTAATATCACAAAAAAGTATCAATTTTACTACATCGATGATCCAGACTTACAAAAATATTCGGTACAAGTTGCATAGCATAAAGCTAGCATTGAAAAAGTACACAACGGAAATACAATAGCAGTGGGTCTCCAACAATTTCATGTTGCCACAGGCGAAAACATGTTGGTTTGTAGACTCGAAATCCCTTAACGAAACCTCACTCGTCATTTGAATAACCTGTAACAAATAAAATTTTGCAACAGAGTGGGTCAGATTCCATTAAAAATGGAGTCTGAGAAGTGACACTATGGTGGACACTTAATGGAATAACTCTACAGCCTATATGCATATTTGGCTGGTGGAGTTCAAGGCTATTTGCATAAAGCCAATTTTTCCTAACTCTTTGGAAAACTATTTTCTTCTATTCGAGACATCCGTGGCATGAAATCCACTGTCTCATTCTACCCTTGTTCACCCATCATGTTTTCATTTATAAGTTGGAATGGTGGAATCCTCCGTTGACGTCCTCGTTCAGCTGCTCAATTGTCCGTTTCCGAGGACATGGCTAAGTACTTAGATTTTACACTCTGCAGAGCTTGTGCACGTTCACCATTGTACCCATTCAACCCAAATTACCCTTTACACACCATTTGTGATAAGGAAAGGAAAGAATGAGACGAGATCTTTCAGAAGCATTTTCCCTCCCACTCTGGCCTGACGCGCTCCACCTACAAATCCTCTACCACCACCTGTCAGGCCGGGAAGAGTCCATGCAGCTTAGTTGATCAAGCCAGAGCCCATATTGGCAATGGCTGCACGAGAAGCAATCTTCACTTGGAGTTCTTCAGATTCCTTTTGCTCCTGGGTGGCCTTCCACAAGTGAATATTCCACAGGTAAATCCCCTGGGAACAACACTCAACTCATACAGCCAAGCAACCAATTTCCACCCAGGTGTTTGATTAAAACTTAGTAGACTTTATCTTTTTCATCAAAATAGTTTTTGCATAGCATCACTATTCTACTAAGTAATTTCATAGGAACCTAGACACAGGAATAAAGAGGTCTATCATGGCTTGCATAGCAATGCTATCCTACACATGCTTATAGAAAATACTCTACTCATGCAAAGAAAAATAATAGGACTTTTATGGGGGTGTGCCACTTGCCTTTGAATGTTGTCGTTGTTCACAAACTCTTTTCAACAACGAACGTTTGCTCTCCGTTCAATCTAAACAAAATAAGCAAACAACAATACAACAATCAACAAACAACAATCATCAAACATACATGCACATACATAGTGAACAAACCAGTTTCATAAACTTCTAAGGAAAACATGTCATGCATGAAATGTGAAATATTCTAAGGACTAGAAATGCATGTCATGCCATGAAAATATTTTAAGTTAATGCAAGGCAAATAGGTTGGTCCAAAAGGACTAAGGGCTAGGGTCATAAGTTGAATAAAATATTTTGTTTTATATCATCTTGAATAAGCACTCTAATGGCTTAGTTTTGATGTGCAAAATACTTAGAGAAAATACTAGCTCTATTCTTCGAGGTGATCAACAATTATTATCAACTCTTTGTAAATTGGATATTCACTATAGTGAGAGAGACAGACACCCGGCCAGCCGCTTAAATTGTGGAACAGGTCTCATGTACGTGGACTTGTAAGGTTTGTTCCCAGGCCGCTTCATCTCACTATGCCGCTAGGATCCAACAAACTTCAAAGATGATAACATCATGATCGAAATTTGTTTAAGTCTGAAAGACAAGATTAGGAAAGAGGGAAAAGAAGGAAAGAAAGATGTAGTTAGTCTTCCAGGCTTCATCTCCAGACTGGTAGCTTTCCCATTGGTGATGTCTTGAATGAATTTTTGTAGACTTGATAAATCTTCAGACTTGATGATTCTCATATCACCGAGGCTGGTCTTGGAATTAACTTAGTCTTTATGAAGTCTCAGATAAGAAGAAAGAAAAGGGAGAGAGCAAGAAAGACTTAGAGAATAAAGGGGTTAGTCTTCTTGAACTTCTTCTTGCTTTTCTTCTAAGTGCTTCTACTCCTTGAAGATACTTCTGAAGTCTTGTTTTGGCTAAGTACTTCAATGTCCTTCTAGCTCCATGTTGAAAATCCTAAGTGTCTAAGTGTATAGCACTTTACCAGAATGCTAAGTTGAAATGATCCTAACTTAGAGAAAATGGGGGAGGAGTTTTCTTATGGGAAATATAACTACAAAATAAAATATGCTATGAATGAAATGCAATTTTAAATCACAAGAAAACATCAAAATAACTTTTGTGATTTCTTTATAAATATGCATGAATTTGTAAATGCAATTTAATTAATTTCTATTTCTGGAAAATATGATAAAAGGAATAAATATAAGTTTAAAGTTTTCTATGATTAAATTTTTATAACAAAATTTAATAATTAGTATTAATATACAGGGGGCATTTAATTAGATTTATAGCAATTTGATTTAATCAAAAATAATATTTCTATTAATAGTTATGTTGAAAATACTTAAACTATTCAATTTAAATATATAACTATGAATTCTTTCAAATATTACTCAAAAATATATTATAGCAGTGGCATCAATTTACAAATATTCCAAGGTCTCTAAAACAATTTTATTTGCAAATTTTGGATTTATAGATTTAAAGTTATGACAAATATACTCAAATCTTCCATTTAAAATTTGAATATTTTAAACTAAGTCAAATTTGAATTTTGGCAGATCCAAAATATTCTACATATCGAGGGCTTTCCAAAAATATAAAGTTTATTAAATTTGGATAAGTGGTTAAAAAGTTATGACAGATCTAAGTGGCAGGGGCTTTTCTGCAAAACTGCCATTTAAACAATTTAAAAGAAAACAATTTCCACGTCAGCGCTGACTGGATGCTGACTGGGCTCCGACGTGGCGAACTCTGATTGGCTCGCATCTAGGGTTAACCTGGGCCGTACGATCTTAAGAGGATTGGGCGGTCCAGATCTGATCATACCTCTTCGGCCTGGATCTAATCTGGGTCGTTGGTGGGAGATCGAACGGCCTCGGCCGCGTCGACCAGGACGTGGCGGCGCTGCTCCGCTGGGGTGGAGGACGACGGCGACGTGGGCTCGGGCGTGGATGTAGCGTACCTGCACTTTAAATAAGGCAGATACCTGTGTAGAGTGCAAATCCCTGGATCGATTCATTTGCACACACAGTGTACGATGTAATATCACAACAAAGCGTCAATTTTTATTTCATCGATGATCCAGAATTACAAAATATTCGATACAAGTTGCATAGCATAAATCTAGCATTGAAAAAGTACACATCGGAAATACAATAGCAGTGAGCCTCTATCACTTTCATGCTGCCACAGGCGAAAACATGTTGGTTGTAGACTCGAAACCTATAAACGAAACCTCACTCGTCATCTGAACAATCTGCAATAAGAAAAATATTGCAACAACGTGGGTCAGATTCCATTAAAAATGGAGTCTGGCAAGTGACGCTATGGTGGACACTTTATGGAATAACTCTACAGCCTATATGCATATTTGGCTGGTGGAGTTCAAGGCTATTTTGCATAAAGCCAATTTTTCCTATCTTTTTGGAAACACTTTCTTCAAATCAAGACAAGTATGGCATGAAAACCATATATCTCATCTTCCCTTGTTCACCCATCAAGTTTTATTTATGTAGTTGGAATGGTGGAATCCTCTGTTGACGTCCGTGATCAGCTGCTCAAATTGTCCGTACCGGGGACACGGCTAAGTACTTAGTTTTACACTCTGCAGAGGTTGTGCACTTTCACCTTTAGACTCAATTTGTCCGAGAAATCCTATACACTCGGAGTGTGTTAAGGGAAGGAGAGAATTGAGACAAGAACGTTCAGAAGAAGGATGCAACCATACTAGCAAGACCCGTTCCACCTATCATCCCCCTACATCTGCTTGTCAAGCTGACAGGTTACACCTTCACAACTTAATTATTCTAGACAGAGCCCATTGTCAAAAGGTTGCACGGGAAGCAATCGTCACTCGGAGTTCTTCAGATTCCTCTGTTCCCTGGGTGGCCATCCACAAGTGCACTCTCAGGTTGACAACCCCCATGCTCATGGCCCCAAGTATAGTAGAAACTACCTTAGGCAAAGACAACCACAATCACAGTCCTGAGTAGCCACTCAACATAAACCATTCAACCAATCCACCCAGGTGTTTCATTAACTTAGTGGATGTGTACTCCCAGGTTGACAACCACCATGCTCACGGCCCTAAGTAGAATAGAAATTCATCCTAGGCGACGACAACCATGAGCATAGACCTGAGTAGCCACTTAATAATTTGTAAAACTTTTCATCAGTTGCATAGCATCAATATTTCTGCTGAGTATGATGTAGGAACCTAGACACAGGAGTAAGGGAATTCTACACAGGTTTAGCATAGCAATACTATCCTACACATGCATATAAAAATACACTAAGTGATGCATAGAAAATAATAGGAAGTTTATGAGGTGTGCCACTTGGCTTTGAATATTGTCGTTGTTCACAACTCTTTTCAACGATACTCGGGACTCTCCGTTCAATCTAACAGTAGAGACAAACAACAATACAACAATCAACAGCAAGCACAACTCCACAATACACACAAAACACATACTAGATGAATAACTAAGTTTTTATAAAACTTTCTAAGGGATTATGTTTATGCATGATGTGCAAAATACTTAGAGGAAAATACTAGCTCTATTCTTCGAGGTGATCAACAATTTTTATCAACTCTTTGTAAATTGGATATTCACTAAAGTGAGAGAGACAGACACCCGGCCAGCCACTTAAATTGTGGAACAGGTCTCATGTACGTGGACATGTAAGGTTAGTCTCCAGGCCGCTTCATCTCACCATGCCGCTAGGATCCAATAACTTCAAGATGATAACATCATGATCAAATTTGTTTAAGTTAAATAAGAAGGATAAGATTAGAAAGGAAGGGAAGAGATAGAAAGAGAGAGATGAAGTTGTCCTCCAGGCTTCATCTCCAGACTTGGTGGTTCTTGTATCTTCGAGGCTGGTCTTGGATTTACTTAGTCATCATGAAGTCTAACAGAAGAAGGAGGGAGAAAGATGAAAGAGGGAGAAAGACTTAGAAAATATTTCTGGTTGGTCTTCCAGCTCCATGTTGAATTTTACTAAGTGTCTCAGTGTAGCACTTTACAAAAATGCAAAGTTGAAAATATTTCTAACTTAGAGAAAACTAATGAAGAGGGGTTTTCCTATGATAATAAAATATGCTATGAATGAAATGAAATTTTTAGTCACAATAAACATCAAATAACTTTTGTGATTTCTTTATAAATATGCATGAATTTATAAATGCAATTTAATTAATTTCTAATTTTGGAAAATATAATAAAAGGAATAATTTTAGGATTAAAGTTTTCTATGATTAAATTTTTATAATATAATTTAATAAATAGTGTTAATAGACAGAGGTATTTTAATTAAATTTATAGCACTTTACTTTAATCAAAAATACTATTTTTATCATTAGTTATGTTGAAAATACTTCAAACCATCCAATTTTAAACACATAACTATGAATTCACTCAAAAATTAATCAAAAATATTTTATAGCAGTGGCACGAATTTACAAATATTCTAAAGTTTCCAAAACAATTTATTTGAAATTTTTTAATATACAGATTCAAAGTTATGACAAAAATACTCAAATTCACCATTTGAAATTTGAATATTTCAAACTAAGTCAAATTTGAATTTTGGCAGATCCAAAATATTCTACATGCCGAGGGCTTTCCAAATATATAAAAATATTTGAATTTGGATAAATGGTTAAAAAGTTATGACAGATCTAAGTGACAGGGGCTTTTCTGCAAAACTGCCATTTTCTCTAATTAAAAGAAATCAAAATCCACGTGGCTGCTGACTGTGCGCTGACTGGGCTGACACTCTGCCGCTGACGTGGATAAGGTAAAGAATCTGGGTCGTCAGATCTGGATCTGGCGGTCCAGATCTGTTCGTACCGCTTCGATTTAAAAGAATCTATCGTGGCCGATGGATGGAGATCTAACGGTGCAGATCGAGCGACCTAATCGGGCGGCGCTAGGTCACCGGGGACCTCACCGGAGACGATGCACGCGGCGGCGACATGCTCGGATAATCGTTCCCTACGGTCTACGGCTTACGGGGACCAACGAATCATACCGCAAGGAAGAGGAGACCGAGGCAGAGACGGTGGCGCGACACTGGTCTCCGGTGCGTTCCCTCTCGCCTCCTATTGCTCGCCGGAGATGCGCACGGCGGCGGTCCTCCTCGGGGTGCACGGACTGCTTGCTCTGGAGCGGAAAAATTAGGGAAAAGATGTCAGTGAGGTTCGTGCGGATGTAACAAGGAGAAAGAAAATGCAAGGAGGTCTCGGGGTCGACGGAGTTCACCGGAAACGAAGAAGTTCGCCGTCGGCCGTGGCGAAGCTCCGAGGACGAACTCGAGCAGCCTGGGGGCTCTCGGGCTAGGGTTTCTTGGGGAAAAAGGGAGAGGAGAGGTAGTAGATTTATAGGGCAGGGTCGGGGTGCTCATTAAGCCTCTTAATCGCGCGGAATCACGACGAGAAATTCTCGCCCGAAACTGTCGGGCGCGTGATCTTCGGCGCGAGCTTGAAGACGACCTGACGTGTGGGCCCCACACGTCAGTGAGAGGAAGAGGGGATACGGGCTGGGCGTTGGGCCGCTACGCGCCGCTCGCGCGCGATAGAAACTGGGCTTCGGCCCAGTTAGTTTTTCTTTTTGTTTTATTCCTTTCTTTTTTTTTCTGGATTTTAAATAACGTTTAACATATGAATCCAAATCAACTCAATTTAGTTTCTATATTTTGGTAAAAACAATCTATCATTTATAATACTTATGGTTATGTTTTGAACACTTTCAATTTTTTTTTTGAATTATTGCTTTAATACAAGTTTGATGCCTAAAGTCAATTTTATTAAGTTTAAGCTTATTTAATTTCATGTTGGCCAAAAATCATTTTATCATAATACAATACTTATATAAATTTGGAAGTAAGTTCATTAAACTTATTTTCCAACATTAAAACATTTTGGCTTCAGTACAACAATTAAATGACAAAACACATCTATTTGAAAATGAAAAAGGGAAAATATAATGTATTCATTTTAAGTCAAAATATTTGGTGCACCATTATATTTTATATTAGAAAAAATTACTTGAAAACTATACTAGATACCTTTGGAAATATTCTAGTTTTAATTCATTGTTTACACTGAATATATTCAGAAAATCATTTAATGTTTTGAAAATACATGGAGATCATTTAAGCTAATGGAATGATTATTTGTATAATTCATTAATTATATAATCTATGTAGTTTTAAGGTAATAAAAATAAAACTATAATTTTCAAAGCTAAACCTGGATTTAGTCTGATGTATGAACCTATTTGGCAATTATTCTATTTTAAATAGTTTTAAAATTTATGAATAGATATGACTAAGTGGTTGATTTAGCTTCTTATAAGAAAACTATTTTATTAAATATAAATGGTTTGAGGTATTTGCATCTTAGGGTTTTGAAATATTACCCTTTTTCATTAAGTTTGAAGTCTTTCATAGTTGGTTTTCTTATGCATTTAGCATTCCATTTTAATAAAAATAAAGTTTTAAATTTTTGTGATTTTTGAACATCATAAAATGTTGGGATGTTAGAGTGGACGGCGCCGGAGCTGCGGAGGCTCCCCGGTCTCGAGGAGGCCACGGCGATGTGCGGCGCGGGGTGCTGAAGACGATGGCGACGTCGGCCTCGAGCGGCGTATCTCGATGCGGTTCGGGCGCCGCCGAGCTCCGGTCGGACGTGCCCCGCACGTTTTACTGCAAGGGAAGAGCGGGCAAGACGTCAGGGGGTGCGGGGGAGCAAGGGCAAGGAAATGGAGGGGGAAAACGGGTGGGGCAGAGGCTCACCTCGTCGAGGATCGAAGAAACGCGGCGGCGGACCGACGAACTCCGGCGAGCAAAATGCTCAGCCTGGGGGCACGGTTCAAGGGGAAAAGAGAGGGGAAAAGTGGAAGAGGGTCGGGGCTACAAATAGGGCAGGAGAGGGAGAGGTTTAATGGCCTTAATCGCATGAATTGAAGAGGAATGAATCCGGCCGTTTTCGGGCGAGGTCGGGGGCGGGATTTTGGGGCGAGGTTGAAGACGACCCCCTGACAGGTGGGTCCCGCCTGTCAGGGATTTTTCTTTTTCCTTTTTTGTTTTTTTTCTTTTTATTATTTTCTTTATAACTTTTGATTTGTAACTCCAAATGAGGTCAAACAAATTTCTAAAAATTTGTTAAATTACGGTCTTTGTGTTAAACCGGTTGAATGAATGTTTTGAACATTTTTGAAAAATAAAATTTTGGAATATTGCTTAAATACAAATTTGACACCTAAAGTCAATTTAAAAATATATCTTAATTAAATTTTCTTTTAGCTAAATAAAATTTGTACAATATACACATTCCAATATGTTTAAATTTTAAGTCATTTAAACTCATTTTCAGATACTAAATTTCATTTTAGGCTTTAGTATAATATTAAATAGCATAAAACATACTAAATGAAAATAAAAGGAAAAAAATAATGTATTCATCTTAATTCAAAATAATTTGTGCACCATTATATTTTATATTAAGATAATTCAATTGGAAACTTCATAACAACATTTGGAAAGATTTTAGTTTTAATTTATTTCTTATTTAGAAGATATAATCCTGAAGTCATTTTATGTTTTGAAAATAAATGAAAAACATTTAAGCTAATGAAATGTTTATTTGGATAAATCATTAATTTTAATTTATGAAGTTATTAAAGTTATGAATTATAAACTTATAATTTCCAAAACTATAACTTGAATTTAGTTAAAGGAACGAAAACCATTTGGCAAATATACCCTTTTAATATTCTCTAATTTATGAATATGTATGGCTAAGTGGTTGGAATCAATTATTTATAAGTAAATTATTTTATTGGAATAAAATGGTTTGAAGTTTAATAAACCTTTGTCACAATACATATTAAGGTTTTTGAAATACAATGGGTAATAAAATGTTTAACCTGAAACAACTTTTGAAACATGATGATAACTGAGATATTTGAAATATTAAATCCTTTAAATATGTTTGAAATCTCTTATAGTTGGTTTTCTGATGCATATAATGTTTTATTTTTAAATAAAAAACAAAAGTTTTAAATTTTAGTGATTTTCAAACATCATAGCATGTTGGGATGTTACAGACTACCACCCTTAAAAGGATTCTCGTCCCCGAGATTCGGAGAGGCTAGAAAGACAAAGCAAATTCTTGAATGATTCTGATAACTCGGGATGTTTTGAGAAATGAAATTTCTGACATGGAAATTTGAAAACTTGTAAGGGATGATTTTTCTGACTGGGAAGGCTAGAAAGAAAGATAGTTTGGGATCTCTGGGTTTAAGGCAGCTGGGTTAGAATTATCTGGGTGGCTACCACCCTTAAAAGAAATTTTTGTGGTCAGTCTAGGAACTTTGTTTAATCTTGTTTAGTTCTCTGATGTAGAACGTACAAGTATTCAAAATACAATGGCCTATGGTGGATACGAAAAGTTTTAGCACTCACGTTTTCCACTCGGTCCTTGAAGAGATTTATCCTTCTTCCACTCAGGGCAGCCACTGGCATAGTGTCCCTTATCTTTGCACTTGTAGCATCTTATGTGGCTAAGATCTTTCTTGGATTCACCCTTTTGCCTTTGTTCCTCCAGGATCTTCATGAGAGACTGTCGCATTCCTTCCTTGGTTTGCTGGTTAGCTTGTTGCACCAAGGGATAAAGTTGACACTGAATTGGGACATGGTTTGTTCCTTCACACAGGAAGCAAGTAACCCGTCTTGTGCGGCATCCTTTAACTGGGCGTCTGGTATGACCATGGGGCCACTCATCAGAACATTCTTTGGACGTATGTCCTATCGCTCCACAAGTTTTGCATGCCTTTAGTTTGGTCATAAGGTTCTCTTCAAAATCACTATGGTTTTGATCAATCTTAGGCAGTTGGTCATTGATCAACTTCCACAACTGACTCTGGTTCTCTAATATTACTCGCATAGTTGTATGCAAATCATTGAAGTTGGTATTGGGGTGAGACATTTGTTTGGTTTAGAAAGCAATGAGTTGAATTATTTGTACTTATGGAGGAATCCTAGTTCAATAAAACAAAACAAGGCAACCAATCTATAACATAATCAATCAACATCTAACAAACATCAAGCAACAAGGTTCACAACAAACAATCTAGTATTGTCATATAGCCAAGTTGATATGATCAATACACTAACACGATATCGTTATTCTATTTAGGTGGTGGTCAAATCTACCTCCTTCGTGAGTGCTTCAAGTTCTTGTTCAACTTTATTGGATATCTTAGAAGTGTTGGCCGAATCCTGTTTCTTCAGTGGTCTTCCATGCATGTAGAACTTCATGTTGCATCGTAGCTTTTCCATATGAAGCAGCAGAATCAGACTTAGACTATAAGAACATGTTCATCTAGAAAAAAAGATAAGATGTTTTCAGAAGGTTGGTAGTAGATGAGAGTATGAGGAAGACAAAATAAAAAGTTTTGTTTTCAGAAAACTGAATAAAATAGATTTTGAATCCCATGGTCAAATCCTATTTCTATCCAAACCTAGGGTTTCGAACCTACAGGCAACACAGTGCTCTGATACCATATGTAGTGTACCTGCACCTTAAATAAGGCAGATACATGTGTATAGTGCAAATCCCTGGATCGATTCGTTTGCACACACGGTTTACGATGTAATATCACAATAAAGTATCAATTTTATTACATCGATGATCCAGACTTACAAAATATTCGGTACAAGTTGCATAGCATAAAGCTAGCATTGAAAAAGTACACAGCGGAAATACAATAGCAGTGGGTCTCCAACAACTTCATGTTGCCACAGGCGAAAACATGTTGGTTGTAGACTCGAAATCCCTTAACGAAACCTCACTCGTCATTTGAATAACCTGTAACAAATAAAATTTTGCAACAGAGTGGGTCAGATTCCATTAAAAATGGAGTCTGAGAAGTGACATTATGGTGGACACTTAATGGAATAACTCTACAGCCTATATGCATATTTGGCTGGTGGAGTTCAAGGCTATTTGCATAAAGCCAATTTTTCCTAACTCTTTGGAAAACTCTTTTCTTCTATTCGAGACATCCGTGGCATGAAATCCACTGTCTCATTCTACCTTGTTCACCCATCATGTTTTAGTTTATAAGTTGGAATGGTGGAATCCTCCGTTGACGTCCCCGTTCAGCTGCTCAATTGTCCGTTTCCGGGGACACGGCTAAGTACTTAGATTTTACACTCTGCAGAGCTTGTGCACGTTCACCATTGTACCCATTCAACCCAAATTACCCTTTACACACCATTTGTGATAAGGAAAGGAAAGAATGAGACGAGATCTTTCAGAAGCATTTTCCCTCCCACTCTGGCCTGACGCGCTCCACCTACAAATCCTCTACCACCACCTGTCAGGCCGGGAAGAGTCCATGCAGCTTAGTTGATCAAGCCAGAGCCCATATTGGCAATGGCTGCACGAGAAGCAATCTTCACTTGGAGTTCTTCAGATTCCTTTTGCTCCTGGGTGGCCTTCCACAAGTGAATATTCCACAGGTAAATCCCCTGGGAACAACACTCAACTCATACAGCCAAGCAACCAATTTCCACCCAGGTGTTTGATTAAAACTTAGTAGACTTTATCTTTTTCATCAAAATAGATTTTTCATCGCATCACTATTCTACTAAGTAATTTCATAGGAACCTAGACACAGGAATAAAGAGGTCTATCATGGCTTGCATAGCAATGCTATCCTACACATGCTTATAGAAAATACTCGACTCATGCATAGAAAAATAATAGGACTTTTATGGGGGTGTGCCACTTGCCTTTGAATGTTGTCGTTGTTCACAAACTCTTTTCAACAACGAACGTTTGCTCTCCGTTCAATCTAAACAAAATAAGCAAACAACAATACAACAATCAACAAACAACAATCATCAAACATACATGCACATACATAGTGAACAAACCAGTTTCATAAACTTCTAAGGAAAACATGTCATGCATGAAATGTGAAATATTCTAAGGACTAGAAATGCATTTCATGCCATGAAAATATTTTAAGTTAATGCAAGGCAAATAGGTTGGTCCAAAAGGACTAAGGGCTAGGGTCATAAGTTGAATAAAATATTTTGTTTTATATCATCTTGAATAAGCACTCTAATGGCTTAGTTTTGATGTGCAAAATACTTAGAGAAAATACTAGCTCTATTCTTCGAGGTGATCAACAATTATTATCAACTCTTTGTAAATTGGATATTCACTATAGTGAGAGAGACAGACACCCGGCCAGCCGCTTAAATTGTGGAACAGGTCTCATGTACGTGGACATGTAAGGTTTGTTCCCAGGCCGCTTCATCTCACTATGCCGCTAGGATCCAACAAACTTCAAAGATGATAACATCATGATCGAAATTTGTTTAAGTCTGAAAGACAAGATTAGGAAAGAGGGAAAAGAAGGAAAGAAAGATGTAGTTAGTCTTCCAGGCTTCATCTCCAGACTGGTAGCTTTCCCATTGGTGATGTCTTGAATGAATTTTTGTAGACTTGATAAATCTTCAGACTTGATGATTCTCATATCACCGAGGCTGGTCTTGGAATTAACTTAGTCTTTATGAAGTCTCAGATAAGAAGAAAGAAAAGGGAGAGAGCAAGAAAGACTTAGAGAATAAAGGGGTTAGTCTTCTTGAACTTCTTCTTGCTTTTCTTCTAAGTGCTTCTACTCCTTGAAGATACTTCTGAAGTCTTGTTTTGGCTAAGTACTTCAATGTCCTTCTAGCTCCATGTTGAAAATCCTAAGTGTCTAAGTGTATAGCACTTTACCAGAATGCTAAGTTGAAATGATCCTAACTTAGAGAAAATGGGGGAGGAGTTTTCTTATGGGAAATATAACTACAAAATAAAATATGCTATGAATGAAATGCAATTTTAAATCACAAGAAAACATCAAAATAACTTTTGTGATTTCTTTATAAATATGCATGAATTTGTAAATGCAATTTAATTAATTTCTATTTCTGGAAAATATGATAAAAGGAATAAATATAAGTTTAAAGTTTTCTATGATTAAATTTTTATAACAAAATTTAATAATTAGTATTAATATACAGGGGGCATTTAATTAGATTTATAGCAATTTGATTTAATCAAAAATAATATTTCTATTAATAGTTATGTTGAAAATACTTAAACTATTCAATTTAAATATATAACTATGAATTCTTTCAAATATTACTCAAAAATATATTATAGCAGTGGCATCAATTTACAAATATTCCAAGGTCTCTAAAACAATTTTATTTGCAAATTTTGGATTTATAGATTTAAAGTTATGACAAATATACTCAAATCTTCCATTTAAAATTTGAATATTTTAAACTAAGTCAAATTTGAATTTTGGCAGATCCAAAATATTCTACATATCGAGGGCTTTCCAAAAATATAAAGTTTATTAAATTTGGATAAGTGGTTAAAAAGTTATGACAGATCTAAGTGGCAGGGGCTTTTCTGCAAAACTGCCATTTAAACAATTTAAAAGAAAACAATTTCCACGTCAGCGCTGACTGGATGCTGACTGGGCTCCGACGTGGCGAACTCTGATTGGCTCGCATCTAGGGTTAACCTGGGCCGTACGATCTTACGAGGATTGGGCGGTCCAGATCTGATCATACCTCTTCGGCCTGGATCTAATCTGTGCCGTTGGTGGGAGATCGAACGGCCTCGGCCGCGTCGACTAGGACGTGGCGGCGCTGCTCCGCCGGGGTGGAGGACGACGGCGACGTGGGCTCGGGCGTGGACGGCGCCGGAGCTGCGGAGGCTCCCCGGTCTCGAGGAGGCCACGGCGATGTGCGACGCGGGGTGCTGAAGACGATGGCGACGTCGGCCTCGAGCGGCGTATCTCGATGCGGCGTGGAGGAGCGGCCGAGATGATTCGGGCGCCGCCGAGCTCCGGTCGGACGTGCCCCGCACGTTTTACTGCAAGGGAAGAGCGGGCAAGACGTCAGGGGGTGCGGGGGAGCAAGGGCAAGGCAATGGAGGGGGAAAACGGGTGGGCAGAGGCTCACCTCGTCGAGGATCGAAGAAACGCGGCGGCGGACCGACGAACTCCGGCGAGCAAAATGCTCAGCCTGGGGGCACGGTTCAAGGGGAAAAGAGAGGGGAAAAGTGGAAGAGGGTCGGGGCTACAAATAGGGCAGGAGAGGGAGAGGTTTAATGGCCTTAATCGCATGAATTGAAGAGGAATGAATCCGGCCGTTTTCGGGCGAGGTCGGGGGCGGGATTTTGGGGCGAGGTTGAAGACGACCCCCTGACAGGTGGGTCCCGCCTGTCAGGGATTTTTCTTTTTCCTTTTTTCTTTTTTTTTTCTTTTTATTATTTTCTTTATAACTTTTGATTTGTAACTCCAAATGAGGTCAAACAAATTTCTAAAAATTTGTAAAATTACTGTCTTTGTGTTAAACCAGTTGAATGAATGTTTTGAACATTTTTGAAAAATAAAATTTTGGAATATTGCTTAAATACAAATTTGACACCTAAAGTCAATTTAAAAACATATCTTAATTAAATTTTCTTTTAGCTAAATAAAATTTGTACAATATCCACATTCCAATATGTTTAAATTTTAAGTCATTTAAACTCATTTTCAGATACTAAATTTAATTTTAGGCTTTAGTATAATATTAAATAGCATAAAACATACTAAATGAAAATTAAAGGAAAAAAAATTAATGTATTCATCTTAATTCAAAATAATTTGTGCACCATTATATTTTATATTAAGATAATTCAATTGGAAACTTCATAACAACATTTGGAAAGATTTTAGTTTTAATTTATTTCTTATTTAGAAGATATAATCCTGAAGTCATTTTATGTTTTGAAAATAAATGAAAAACATTTAAGCTAATGAAATGTTTATTTGGATAAATCATTAATTTTAATTTATGAAGTTATTAAAGTTATGAATTATAAACTTATAATTTCCAAAACTATAACTTGAATTTAGTTAAAGGAACGAAAACCATTTGGCAAATATACCATTTTAACACTACAACAAAAACGTGCAATAGAGACAGTTTTCTAGAGACACACTCTGCTGTGTCTCTTAAATCCTAATCCAATTTATCGAGAGGCACTAAAAGAGGCACTTTAACAATGCCTTAGCTGTAAAGACATTTGTTTAAAGACATTCTGTAAATTGTCTCTTAGTTTACATGTAAAGGCATTGCAAGAGGCGTTTTTAGATTGCCTGAGTAATAGACTTCCTGTTGAAAACACACTATAATCAATAGTTGGACTTCTTGGCGCGAGCGGCAAATTTTTTGGAAACTTTAGTTTCCCCACTATCTCCTCTCTCACCGCCACAACTCCCCTTTCACCCACGTCGCCCACGCTAAACCAATCTAAAATTACACCATGAGCCGCTCAAGCACAACTCCTCTACACATGACGGCTCGTCTTTACCAACCAAACTGTAGGCGGCTGGTTGTCGCAGACCTCCGTCGGCCATCGGCGCCGGCATCGACACCTCGCCTCTTACCCAACGTCGGGGCCCATGGCACGGCTGCCGCGACGGCCAGGATGCACTACCGTCCAGGCCGCAGCTCCTTCTCATCCGTCGCGGACGGCAGCGGTGGCTTATCTGGTGGAGCAGAGGGAAGAACATAGTGCGCTCTTTCCCTGGCCCTAAATCCTTGCTTCTTCTTGCCCAGGTCCCTAATCGGGACGACGCCAGCGAGCACAGATTTATGGTGACAACACGCTCCTGTCTCCTGAACCTATTCTTCTAATTTCTTCTTTGAGTTAGAGCCTTAGAGGCCCAAATTAATCTAAGGTACTCTCTATTTTTTTTATTTCAGGTTGGAGTGCTGCTAGGACTGTCCTACCTTGGTTGCTGGATCATGTCGCCAGCCGCGTAGGAGCTGCTTCGGATTCAACTACAGGTGGGTGCTCTTGCTCTCAATCTCACTGTCTTAGCTGCTACTAAAATTCCTAGAATAAAACTCTAGAGCGACATATGGGTTTAAGCACAGATTTTACATATTCAGCGCCAAAGATCAGTTGTCGTGCAAGTACATCTGGTCGCCAAGTCCTCATGTTTTATGGTAATCCTAGAAGAGGAGGTCATTCATATATACAATCCAAATGACCGGTATTAGTTCTTCACCGTGTGGGTGAATGCTAGTTTTTCTTCTCAAATCCATGTACGTGTATCAAAAGGTTTATAGAGGACAATGACATAACACATGTTCTAAACGCAAAATTTCATGTCTATTACCAGTTAGAATTTTACTGCAGTTTAGCTCAGTAAACACATCAGTTTGAACTCAACTC
Organism: Poa annua; assembly: GCA_026929855.1. NCBI lineage: Eukaryota > Viridiplantae > Streptophyta > Magnoliopsida > Poales > Poaceae > Poa > Poa annua. The sequence continues at coordinate 306,021,986 of CM049426.1, read as the reverse complement.
CCTCTCTGTTTTCTTTTGCTCATCGATTGGTTGATCCAGTATTTGCTCCCCTCTCCTGTATGTTAAGATTGGTATGTTTGTAATCTTTTCAGATTTTCATGAAGAGATTCACCAAAATGCTGGTAGATTTCTGTTCCTACTTCTACTTTTTCTGTTATTTTTCTTGCAATGTTAGTCCTTCAGATTTGGAAAGTTACAGTATATATGCTTGAATAAGGCTCTATGCCTTGGATATGCCTATAAATTCATCTCCCATTAACTCTTTGATGTTTTAGTTTAATGTTAAAAATTCAAATGGCATCCAAAGGCTTATATGAGATCAAGGATAGAACGGGAAAATAGATGTACACACGGCAAGTACAATATCTTTTCTAAAGGATGTTTTGTATGTTTTGTATAGTACGCTGCCTGACGTTTGTTTACTTTTATGTGTGGTTTTGACACCTTCTGCGTTGTTGTGTTTATTGTAGGCCAACAGATGTGCAGCCCTTAATCCTTTCCGGGCGACAAAACAGAGTTCGCTCCAGTTCTCGGCCTATCTTGGGTGCAGCCAAAGAGCTCGTCATTCTCTCCCTCCAACGAAGAATTCTGAGACAAAAAAACAACGCTCATTGACAGCCAAGACAAGGCTACAAGGAAACCAGCCGTCCTATTATACCACTTTATTTTTCTGTTAAGTTTTAGTCATCAACTGTACTCTTATGTATTAAGAATATCTGTTGTATGTAACTGAGTCTCCTTGCAAATTAGCATCACTACTCTTAATAGATGGATTTGACTTTCTCAAATCATCACTTATTGCTACCCAAGTGCCAAATACGAGGCACGCGAAAACATCTAGTAGTTAGAAGGGAAAATATGTTCTCTATATTTATTGACCAAATAAAACTCTTTGGCTATAAGTATCTTGATTCTGGAGATGGTTACATTGACACAATAAAATGTTTCTCTTAACGTTACAGACGAGCTAAAATGTCTCATGGAAGTGCCTCTACAACATACAAACATATCTCAAGTGTATCTTTGAAGTGTCTCCATGTCTGTAGATACACAACCTATTGTCTCTACAAAGTGACCTCATGACATATATAGGCATTTTTAGAAAATGACTCTATAGTATAAGAGACACTGCCCCTAGTGACATTTTTGAGACACTATGATAATTGCCTCTACAACTATATAGAGACAATTTTAGTGTCTCTACGGGACCAGAATAATGCCTCTACGGGCCAGTTCTTTTGTAGTGTAATATTCTCTAATTTATGAATATGTATGGCTAAGTGGTTGGAATCAATTATTTACAAGTAAATTATTTTATTGGAATAAAATGGTTTGAAGTTTAATAAACCTTTGTCACAATACATATTAAGGTTTTTGAAATACAATGGGTAATAAAATGTTTAACCTGAAACAACTTTTGAAACATGATGATAACTGAGATATTTGAAATATTAAATCCTTTAAATATGTTTGAAATCTCTTATAGTTGGTTTTCTTATGCATATAATGTTTTATTTTTAAATCAAAAACAAAAGTTTTAAATTTTAGTGATTTTCAAACATTATAACATGTTGAGATGTTACAGACTACCACCCTTAAAAGGAATCTCGTCCCCGAGATTCGGAGAGGCTAGAAAGACAAAGCAAATGCTTGAATGATTCTGATAACTCGGGATGTTTTGAGAAATGAAATTTCTGACATGGAAATTTGAAAACTTGTAAGGGATGATTTTTCTGATTGGGAAGGCTAAAAAGAAAGATAGTTTGGGATCTCTGGGTTTAAGGCAGCTAGGTTAGAATTGTCTGGGTGGCTACCACCCTTAAAAGAAATTTTTGTGGTCAGTCTAGGAATTTTGTTTAATCTTGTTTAGTTCTCTGATGTAGAACGTACAAGTATTCAAAATACAATGGCCTGTGGTGGATACGAAAAGTTTTAGCACTCACGTTTTCCACTCGGTCCTTGAAGAGATTTATCCTTCTTCCACTCAGGGCAGCCACTGGCATAGTGTCCCTTATCTTTGCACTTGTAGCATCTTATGTGGCTAAGATCTTTCTTGGATTCACCCTTTTGTCTTTGTTCCTCCAGGATCTTCATGAGAGACTGTCGCATTCCTTCCTTGGTTTGCTGGTTAGCTTGTTGCACCAAGGGATAAAGTTGACACTGAATTGGGACATGGTTTGTTCCTTCACACAGGAAGCAAGTAACCCGTCTTGTGCGGCATCCTTTAACTGGGCGTCTGGTATGACCATGGGGCCACTCATCAGAACAATCTTTGGACGTATGTCCTATCGCTCCACAAGTTTTGCATGCCTTTAGTTTGGTCATAAGGTTCTCTTCAAAATCACTATGGTTTTGATCAATCTTAGGCAGTTGGTCATTGATCAACTTCCACAACTGACTCTGGTTCTCTAATATTAGTCGCATAGTTGTATGCAAATCATTGATGTTGGTATTGGGGTGAGACATTTGTTTGGTTTAGAAAGCAATGAGTTGAATTATTTGTACTTATGGAGGAATACTAGTTCAATAAAACAAAACAAGGCAACCAATCTATAACATAATCAATCAACATCTAACAAACATCAAGCAACAAGGTTCACAACAAACAAACAATCTAGTATTGTCATATAGCCAAGTTGATATGATCAATACACTAACACGATATCGTTATTCTATTTATGTGGTGGTCAAATCTACCTCCTTCGTGAGTGCTTCAAGTTCTTGTTCAACTTTATTGGATATCTTAGAAGTGTTGGCCGAATCCTGTTTCTTCAGTGGTCTTCCATGCATGTAGAACTTCATGTTGCATCGTAGCTTTTCCATATGAAGCAGCAGAATCAGACTTAGACTATAAGAACATGTTCATCTAGAAAAAAAGATAAGATGTTTTCAGAAGGTTGGTAGTAGATGAGAGTATAAGGAAGACAAAATAAAAAGTTTTGTTTTCAGAAAACTGAATAAAATAGATTTTGAATCCCATGGTCAAATCCTATTTCTATCCAAACCTAGGGTTTCGAACCTACAGGCAACACAGTGCTCTGATACCATCTGTAGTGTACCTGCACCTTAAATAAGGCAGATACATATGTATAGTGCAAATCCCTGGATCGATTCGTTTGCACACACAGTTTACGATGTAATATCACAATAAAGTATCAATTTTATTACATCGATGATCCAGACTTACAAAATATTCGGTACAAGTTGCATAGCATAAAGCTAGCATTGAAAAAGTACACAGCGGAAATACAATAGCAGTGGGTCTCCAACAACTTCATGTTGCCACAGGAGAAAACATGTTGGTTGTAGACTCGAAATCCCTTAACGAAACCTCACTCGTCATTTGAATAACCTGTAACAAATAAAATTTTGCAACAAAGTGGGTCAGATTCCATTAAAAATGGAGTCTGACAAGTGACACTATGGTGGACACTTTATGGAATAACTCTACAGCCTATATGCATATTTGGCTGGTGGAGTTCAAGGCTATTTGCATAAAGCCAATTTTTCCTAACTCTTTGGAAAACTCTTTTCTTCTATTCGAGACATCCGTGGCATGAAATCCACTGTCTCATTCTACCCTTGTTTACCCATCATGTTTTAATTTATAAGTTGGAATGGTGGAATCCTCCGTTGACGTCCTCGTTCAGCTGCTCAATTGTCCGTTTTCGGGGACACGGCTAAGTACTTAGATTTTACACTCTGCAGAGGTTGTGCACGTTCACCATTGTATCCATTCAACCCAAATTACCCTTCACACACCATTTGTGATAAGGAAAGGAAAGAATGAGACAAGATCTTTCAGAAGCATTTTCCCTCCCACTCTGGCCTGGCGCGCTCCACCTACAAATCCTCTACCACCACATGTCAGGCCAGGAAGAGTCCACGCAGCTTAGTTGATCAAGCCAGAGCCCATATTGGCAATGGCTGCACGAGAAGCAATCTTCACTTGGAGTTCTTCAGATTCCTTTTGCTCCTGGATGGCCTTCCAAAAGTGAATATTCCACAGGTAAATCCGCTGGGAACAACACTCAACTCATACAGCCAAGTAACCAATTTCCACCCAGGTGTTTGATTAAAACTTAGTAGACTTTATCTTTTTCATCAAAATAGTTTTTGCATAGCATCACTATTCTACTAAGTAATTTCATAGGAACCTAGACACAGGAATAAAGAGGTCTATCATGGCTTGCATAGCAATGCTATCCTACACATGCTTATAGAAAATACTCTACTCATGCATAGAAAAATAATAGGACTTTTATGGGGGTGTGCCACTTGCCTTTGAATGTTGTCGTTGTTCACAAACTCTTTTCAACAACGAACGTTTGCTCTCCGTTCAATCTAAAAAAAATAAGCAAACAACACTACAACAATCAACAAACAACAATCATCAAACATACATGCACATACATAGTGAACAAACCAGTTTCATAAACTTCTAAGGAAAACATGTCATGCATGAAATGTGAAATATTCTAAGGACTAGAAATGCATGTCATGCCATGAAAATCTTTTAAGTTAACGCAAGGCAAATAGGTTGGTCCAAAAGGAATAAGGGCTAGGGTCATAAGTTGAATAAAATATTTTGTTTTATATCATCTTGAATAAGCACTCTAATGGCTTAGTTTTGATGTGCAAAATACTTAGAGAAAATACTAGCTCTATTCTTCGAGGTGATCAATAATTATTATCAACTCTTTGTAAATTGGATATTCACTATAGTGAGAGAGACAGACACCCGGCCAGCCGCTTAAATTGTGGAACATGTCTCATGTACGTGGACATGTAAGGTTTGTTCCCAGGCCGCTTCATCTCACTATGCCGCTAGGATCCAACAAACTTCAAAGATGATAACATCATGATCAAAATTTGTTTAAGTCTGAAAGACAAGATTAGGAAAGAGGGAAAAGAAGGAAAGAAAGATGTAGTTAATCTTCTAGGCTTCATCTCCAGACTGGTAGCTTTCCCATTGGTGATGACTTGAATGAATTTTTGTAGACTTGATAAATCTTCAGACTTGATGATTCTCATATCACCGAGGCTGGTCTTGGAATTAACTTAGTCTTTATGAAGTCTCAGATAAGAAGGAAGAAAAGGGAGAGAGCAAGAAAGACTTAGAGAATAAAGGGGGTTGGTCTTCTTGAACTTCTTCTTGCTTTTCTTCTAAGTGCTTCTACTCCTTGAAGATACTTCCGAAGTCTTGTTTTGGCTAAGTCCTTCAATGTCCTTCTAGCTCCATGTTGAAAATCCTAAGTGTCTAAGTGTATAGCACTTTACCAGAATGCTAAGTTGAAATGATCCTAACTTACAGAAAATGGGGGAGGAGTTTTCTTATGGGAAATATAACTACAAAATAAAATATGCTATGAATTAAATGCAATTTTAAATCACAAGAAAACATCAAAATAACTTTTGTGATTTCTTTATAAATATGCATGAATCTGTAAATGTAATTTAATTAATTTCTATTTCTGGAAAATATGATAAAAGGAATAAATATAAGATTAAAGTTTTCTATGATTAAATTTTTATAAAAAAAAATTTATAATTAGTATTAATAGACAGGGGGCATTTAATTAGATTTATAGCAATTTGATTTAATCAACAATAATATTTCTATTAATAGTTATGTTGAAAATACTCAAACTATTCAATTTAAATATATAAATATGAATTTATTCAAATATTACTCAAAAATATATTATAGCAGTGGCATCAATTTACAAATATTCCAAGGTCTCTAAAACAATTTTATTTGCAAATTTTGGATTTATAGATTTAAAGTTATGACAAATATACTCAAATCTTCCATTTAAAATTTGAATATTTTAAACTAAGTCAAATTTGAATTTTGGCAGATCCAAAATATTCTACATATCGAGGGCTTTCCAAATATATAAAGTTTATTAAATTTGGATAAGTGGTTAAAAAATTATGACAGATCTAAGTGGCAGGGGCTTTTCTGCAAAAGTGCCATTTAAACAATTTAAAAGAAAACAATTTCCACGTCAGCGCTGACTGGATGCTGACTGGGCTCTGACGTGGCGAACTCTGATTGGCTCGGATCTAGGGTTAACCTGGGCCGTACGATCTTACGAGGATTGGGCGGTCCAGATCTGATCATACCTCTTCGGCCTGGATCTAATCTGGGCCGTTGGTGGGAGATCGAACGGCCTCGGCCGCGTCGACCAGGACGTGGCGGCGCTGCTCCGCCGGGGTGGAGAACGGCGGCGACGTGGGTTCGGGCATGGACGGTGCCGGAGCTGCGGAGGCTCCCCGGTCTCGAGGAGGCCACGGCGATGTGCGGCGAGGGGTGCTGAAGACGATGGCGACATCGGCCTCGAGCGGCGTATCTCGATGCGGCGTGGAGGAGCGGCCGAGATGATTCGCGCGCCGCCGAGCTCCGGTCGGACGTGCCCTGCACGTTTTACTGCAAGGGAAGAGCGGGCAAGACGTCAGGGGGTGCGGGGGAGCAAGGGCAAGGCAATGGAGGGGGAAAACGGGTGGGGCAGAGGCTCACCTTGTCGTGGTGGTGTCACGGCAGATGCCATAGGATGGCTAATGTGTGGGGCCGATGGACGTTGGTGGATCCGGGGAGGGATAGCGGGCTGAATAGCCCACACGAGGAGGATCCCGGTATAACCGAGATCTCCCAAGAACAGGAAACAACAACAAGATGATATAGGGAAGATCTAACAAACAAGAACAAAGGCACGAAGGCACATAGCACACACACGATATACCCAGGTTCAGGGCCCTCGTGAGGAGGTAACACCCCTACTCCTGCCTTTCCTCTCTATATAAATGTGGTACAAGGGCTACAGCTTGCTCGTATATCTCTCCAAGTGAAGAACAAATAGTACTAGAAGAACTCAAGGTATGAGAAAGTAAAAGCTCTAGGAGTGAATGCAACTATAACTTTGGCTCCCAAGTTAGTCCTCCTCTCACGGAAGCAGTTATGGCGCCTTATATAGGGTCTCGGCCAGGAGGGCCGGTAACCCTAAACTGGCTTGGCCCCACCGGACAGGCCTAGCCGGCATGCCGTCACCGGCTAGTGCGACCTAGTCGCCGCGCTATCCGGTGTAGCCCCCTCGTCATCAACTCGTCAAGGACAGCAGGCGCCGTCCTGGATCATCATTGTCTCCCTGTCAGAGACAGGACATGTCTTTGCCCATCCCGGATAGCCTTTTCCGGATTGCCGGGCTAGGCATGTCAGGTCTTGTCGTACCGTTGTCGTACCGGCTGACGCGCTCCTGTGTCAGGCGGGAAGTGACCATGCTTCCGTGTCAGGCGGGAGGTGACCATGCTTTCGTGTCAGGCGGAAAGGTACTTCCTCCCGCATCAGGCGGGAAAGCCTGCTACAGACCGTTGACGGCCTACCGGGATCCCGCATGCCGGCTACCTCCTTGCTTGCCCCCTAGAGCCTCTCCTGCATAAGATCAGGGCCGAGGTAGACATTCCGGTTAGCACTTACCCGGACCATCTATTCGGTAAAACCGAGTACAACTCCTTCCGGGAGTTTCCTCGGAGTCCAAGGCCCGAGATCCTTTCCGAAGGCATCCGAGTTCATCCGTGGATGTGCATCTCTAGGCCTAGCCTCCCGAAGATGTCTTAGCCTACCAGCAAAGACATCTTCGAGAAGCTAGTTCTTAGAGGAACCACCCGCTGATGCTTGTGCTGCCATTGTGAAGGCTGGGGGTGTCTATTTATAGCCGCCAGAGCTGACCCTTGCGACTGCCAGGAGGCACTTGGCACTCTACCAGCGCTCAAGGGTCAAGTTTCCCCTTCAGCACACCAGGGGGTGTCCCTTACTCCCGCCAAAGGTCAAGTACTGTTGGCACACTGCTGAGATATTCCGGGATCTGCCCCTACCCGGGGGGCAGCCCCCCGACACTAGTCCCCGAAGCTGGTGCTGCACAGCGACCTCAGATGATGTGCGGGATCAGCTTTAATAACAACCATCTTCTGAGAACATATGACACCATCCTTTTACTTCATGCCGAGGTCGATTCTTCCCGAGATCTTCCTACCGAGATTGTTTTACCCGGGAGATGAAGCCCTTAACCGGATACTGCAGTCATAGTGAATCTCGACCGTTGGCATCGTACTGAACTCGAGACTGCGGGCTGGGCCCCACCCGACGTCCCGTCTGAGCAGAAATGCACTCGAGTGCTTCTGCCCGAGCACGCCGTCGCTTGGGTTCCCGCGCCGGGAGCCGCCACCAATCCGAAGCCCAACCGTTGGGGCTGTGTGACCCTCGGTGTGGCTGGGTCGGGCGCTCCGGCTAGCGCCACGTGGCGCGCTCCGCAAAACGGATCCCACCCACGATCGTGGAGATCGTGGGCGGGAAAACTGGAAACCGCTCCGGAATCCCCCCCATAAATAGGGGACCGGAACGGTCTCCTCTTCTTCTTCCTCTCCTTCGCTTCTCCTCCATCGTCGTCTCGAGCGCATCGCTGCCGCCGTGTTCGTCGCCCGAACATCACCGCCCTTGCTATTCGCCGGAGCCCGAGCGCCGCCGCTCCTCGCACGTCACCGACCTCCTCTTCTCCGGTGAGTTGCGCTCTCCGCCCCGATGATCTTCTTTAGTATAATGATACCTCGCCTTCGGCCGTGCTCTAACACACGCGCGGTTGAGCCGCCGCCGGTGAGCACGACTCGAGCAGCGCGCACGGGGTGCACGGCAGGGATGCTAGTCGTTATAGGACTTATGCCTCTTGCTCCCATTCTGCGTCGTTTGAGTTTAGCCCGAACCTATTTTCCTCCTTTTAGTTTTGATTTATTGGCATACGGTAGATCTTGCTTGCCCTGAACTCGGTTATGTTTAGGAGTTTGCGATCCGGCATCTTAGCTCCCGATAGACTAACCCCGACTAACTGCCACTGCGCCTGCAGAGTAGCCCGGATACGTCTGCGGACTTCTCCGGCATGGGTGAAGAAGGTATCCGGGGATGCTGGGATGGATCCGAGACCAAACAGTCAGACCTGGATTGGCTATACCGGACTCACCGGATACCGCCCGAAGTTGAGAGCCGTCTTCCGGAAGATGAGGTTCAACCGGAACCTCAACCAGGGGAATACGTCGTATTCCTCACGCATTTCGAGCGCGGGTTTGGGCTTCCGGCCAGCCCCTTCTTCCACGACTTCCTCGAAACCTACAGCCTCCAACCCCATCATCTCCCAGCTAATGCCATTATGATGCTTTCGGTCTTCACCACCTACGCGGAAGCATATCTCGGCGTATGGCCATTTCTGGATCTTTGGGCCAATTACTTCATCCTTCGTCGCCAAGCCATCCCCAACCCGGATCAGAAGATAAAAGACTTGGTCGACTGCGGAGCTGCCACCATCATCCCCCGCGCTGACTCCGGATTCCCAATAGTCAAAGGACTAGAGTCCTGCCGAAAGTGGCAGCGTAGCTTCTTCTATGTGAGGAATCGGGAAAGCTCGGGAGACGCTTCGGGATCTTCGAATCCGGACTTCATTAATCTGCCGGAGTTCGCCATTGGTCCTCCGCGCAAATTCAACCTCTGGAAGCGGCTTCCCGACACCGAGGAAGTCAGGTGCATGCACGACGTTCTGAACGTGCTAAACGACAAGATGACCGGCGATGATCTCCTGCGTTGCTTCATCATTCGCCGCGTCTGCCCCCTCCAAACCCGAGTGCACAAGATGTGCCATATGGCCGGGAACTTAGACCCTACCCGGACCAGTATCTTTGGGCTAGATCACGCTGCGGTCGTCCGCCGCGTTCGAGCTATCGCTCGGACGAAGATGACGGATGACTACTCTTGGGGTGCCATCGGGGGATCCCGGAAAAAACCCTTGAAACAGGTGCTCATATCTGCCTTTCGCAAACTTCCCTTCGCGCCCGGGTTCTGCTGGAAACCGACATGGGTATCATGTGGTGATTTATTTGCGCAGTTATTCGAGCGGCAAATTGAGGAAGACGCCATCCACGCCAACGGGAATTACACGCCGAACTTCCCAGCACCGGAAGAGATGCCGAGGGAGGACCCCGACGGCGAGGACCATCTGGCCATTCCTTTAGTCAAAGCTGCCGCCCCGGGTAACCCTTCCACCTCAGAGGCTATTTCAATTTCTTCGGATGAAGAGGATGAGATTGACTGTCAAATTCTCGATGTGATTGACGCTCTCCCCCTCAATTGGGCTTCAGCAGTGGTTCCAAAACCTTCAGCGGCGACCAAACGCGCTGAGAGCCGGAAGCGTGTGGCTTCCGACACCGATGCTGCCGATGACTCCGGCCACCCCCCCAAGAGGAGAAAGCTGAACAAACAAACGGCCGAGAAGCCTTCTCGACGCCGACAGAGGGGTCCTCCCACTGTGGACTCCGGGTACATTTTCTTTGTCTTATGCTATCTGACTTTGCCTTTTCCATAAACTATTACTGAGATACTTTCTTTCAGGGACGCACTCGACCTCCCGTCACCTGCTGTTCCTTCTCCTCCCGGAACTCGGACTCCCAGCCCGGCTCGGGCTTCCCCTTCTCCACCTCGCCCTTCTACACGAGGAAACGAGGCTGCTGCCTCTGGTGCCGCACCGGCTACCGTTGTGACTCCGGATGCACGCCCGGTGATCGACGAGACCCCGGTGCAGACCACGACCACCTCGGGAGATATTCTTCTTCCGGAGAGTCCGCACCGGGTGCCCGGGCTTGAGGCAGAGATTCTGAGCCCTCGCCGGCAGCTCGCGGCAAGCGGCCCCTCCCGGCAAGCCGCGACCAAGACTGCCCCGGAGAAACGGCCCGCAGCCTCCTCCCGGCCAGCTGATCAACCTCCCGCGAAGTCGCGCGCCAAGGTTGCTGGGCAGAAAACAACTTCTGCCAAGCCTGCAGCTGCCCCGACATCCTCGGCCCAAGACTTGGTGCTGCGCACGGGTACGTTTTCATCGTTACCACCGCCTCCCGCCGAGATCCCTACTGCCGCTTTGCGGATGTTGCGAGCCACCGTAAGATCCTTTGTGCCTTCAGGATCCCGGGACGCTGTTGCTACCCGCGCGGCCGGCGGCTCCGACATACAGGTTGTTGATGAATACAACCAGGCCTGGCTTGCCGCCGACGCCTCCGAGACCGCGGGAGACTTGCACGCTGCAGGCCCAAGCCGCAACGCTCAAGCTCTGCATGCTCTCCAGGTGGCCGCGCTGGATGTTACTCGGGTGACCGAGGTAAGCTTGTTCTCTTTCTTTCATCAAAAAATATTTGTTCCTTCCACCACCACTAGTCCCCGAGATTGGTGCTTAGTGCTCTAGATTCCACCAAATAGCAGATCACTAGGCTCCAATCTTAGAGAAAATTCTAGGACTCAGACACCGAGTCCCCGAGATCCTCCCAATCGGGTAGGTTGCTTTAAAATTTGCTCCATCACCACTAGTCCCCCGAGATTGGTGCTTAGTGCTCTAGATTCCACCGAATAGGAGATCACTAGGTTCCAATCTTAGAGAAAATTCCAGGACTCGGACAGCGAGTCCCCGAGATCCTCCCAACCGGGTAGTTTTTTACGTGCTACAGATCTCGGACTCTCCTGATTTCCTTACATCCTTCCCAGACTGATCCCTCCTTCTTTGTCTTGATTTCAGGAGTGCACCAAGAAACGCTGCAGCATCTTCAACCGGGTTCTTGCTGACCTCGGTCAGTCCAAGAGGTGCGAGGGGCGCCTCCGGGAGGAGCGAGATGCCGCGCGCAAGGTCTCGGTAGACCAGAAGGCGCACTTGCTACCGCGCAAGCCGAGATCGCGCGACTCAACGGCGAACTCGAAAAGGTCAAGGGTGCTGCGACCGAGATGAAGACGCGCTTCGTTGAGGCGACGCAGAAGCAAAGGGAAACCTTGGACCGGTCCGAGGAGCGCGCACCTCTCGCGGAGACCGGGTTGGCTCTTCTCCGATCACGGTCCGACAGTTGGCTCTCCGAGCTAACTGTACTGAACCGGGACCTTAACAGTAAGTAGACCGACATCCCCTTTCTTCTCGTTGCTTTCTTTCTTTGTTGTTGCTTTTCTTATGACTTAGCCGTTTGACAGCTCTTCTTTTTAAAGGAGAATTCGAGCACTCCCGCGAGGCTGCCGCCCTTGCTGTTGCTGCCGCCCGAGAGAAGCGCGCCGGGAAGGGCCCTGTCTCGGATGCCTGGGACATCGAGGATCACCTCACCGCCCTGAAGGCCCGGATAGTGCCTCTCCGGTCTATCGGGACGGAGCTTCTCAGCGCTGCGATCCACGTCCACGGCGCGCTATGGCCGAGTATCCGCGCGACACTTTCGATCGCCGAACTCGCGAGCGCACTCCGGTGGGCCGGGAGGCGCATCCACGCCTGGAAGCGCTCCGGTGCGCGTGCTGGTGCCGACCAGGTCTTGACCCAAGTACTTAGCTGGTACGAAGGTCTTGATCTGGAGGCGATCCAGCGCCTGCGGACGATTTCGCCGTGGTGTAGCGATCCGGCAAAGGTCCAGCGCCGACAAGAGGTGGCGCATAGCATCGCCTCGTGGGCCAGCATCCGCGCCTTCACCGCCAGCGCCGTTCCTTCTGATTCCGAATCAGACTATGAGGATGACGAAGACACCGGCGCGACCGGCGACGCGGATGACGAGATCCCGGAAGAAGATGACGCTGCCTCCAGTGCTGCGCCCGAGACCGTGGTTCCCCGGGATGCGGCTACTTCTCAGACACCCGAGGCCTCTCAGACCGAGGTGCGCCCTGATGCCCCGAGTACCGCCGCCGGAACCGAAGCCACTGTTGTTGCTCCTGCTGCTGCTCCTGCTCCCGAGGTCGCTGCTTCTGCTGACACCTCCGTCGAGAAGCCGACTTCCCCTATCACTTGAAATACTTAAAACAATCCGAGTTCCGACTAACCGAATTCCCGACATAAAAAATAACTGAGTTAGTAAAAAACATGTATGCCGGATAAGTTCCTGCTCCGAGTCCCCGAGACCATTTTCGTGTTTCCCACCTTCCCTCTCTTAGCTCTTGACTACCATTTCGGCGTGTGTCAGTCGAGTCACTAGATGATTTCACATGACATACATTACTTTGACTTTGAGAATCGAACTCGGAACTTTCCCGGCATACAAATAATATAAAAGATAGCAACCCGGTAGTCCCCGGGTTCCTTCCCGAGATGCCGGTACAAAATAATAAATGAACTTGACAAAACAAAAGTAAAAAGGGCACAGAACTAGGCAGTCCCCGGGTTCCTCCCGGGGTGCCTTACTTCCATTAATACTGAAAACCGAGATACATCATACACTGAGCCCTTTATGTGTAAAAGGGTCGAAGTAGAGCTACATTCCATGGACGCTTGGTTTCCTCACCGGATTTGTCCACTACACCTTTCCTAGCCTCCTGTGCATCTACAAGGTAATAAGAGTCATTGTGCAATGCCCTGCTTATCACAAAAGGTCCCTCCCATGGAGGTGACAATTTATGCATTCCGGCCGTGCGTTGGATGAGCCTCAGCACAAGATCCCCTTCTCGGAACACCCTCGGGTGCACTTTCCGGCTATGATAACGACGGAGATTTTGTTGATAAATTGTAGATCGAGACAGTGCCAACTCTCTTGCCTCTTCGAGTAAATCCACATCATCTTCTCGGGCCTCCTTTGCCTCGGTCTCGGTGAACATTGTCACTCTCGGGGAATCATACTGTATGTCGGTCGGGAGTACTGCCTCATCACCATATACCATAAAAAATGGCGTGTACCCGGTAGACCTATTCGGTGTAGTCCGGAGACCCCACAAAACCGCCGGTAACTCCTCTATCCAGCATCCCGGAGTTCTCAACAGTGGCTCGATCAGGCGAGCTTTGATGCCGGCCAAGACCAAGGCATTTGCTCTTTCGACTTGCCCATTTGCTTCCGGGTGTGCAACTGATGCCACATCCAGCCGGATTCCCTTCTCAGCACAAAATCGAGCGAATTCCCCCACAGCAAAATTGGTGCCATTATCCGTGATAATGCTGTGCGGGTACCCGTATCTCAAGATGATGTCTTTCAGGAATTGCACAGCGGTGTGTCCATCACACTTCCGGATTGGCTTGACTTCTATCCACTTGGTGAATTTGTCCACCATAACCAGTATATGTGTCATATTTCCTTCTGCCGGCTTGAACTGCCCGACCATATCCAAACACCATACTGCGAATGGCCAAGTGATAGGGATTGTCTTCAGTGCTGACGCCGGCATATGTATCCGGTGAGCAAATCTCTGGCATCCTCCACACTTCCGGACAATATCTTCTGCTTGTTGCAGCGCAGTGGGCCAGTAGAACCCATGTCGGAACACTTTCGCCACCAGGGCCCGGGATGATGCATGATGTCCACATTCCCCCTGATGTATTTCCAGTAGCATCTCTTGTCCTTCTGCCGGTTCTACACACCTCTGGAGTACCTCAGTGACACTCCTCTTGTATAGCTCTTGATTGATGACGGTGTACGCTTTTGACCTTCGCACTATCTGCCGGACTTCCACTTCATTCTCTGGTAGAGTTCCTTCCAGGATGTAAGTTATGATGGGCTGCGCCCATTCCGGGACAGGTCGAACCAGGAACACGGGAGCGTCTATGTCCATTGGCTCTGCCGACATCACCTCCATCATCATCTTCCTTTGCCTCTCTGAGCACTGTGATGCAGTCCCTGGGTTCGATGTGATGCTCCCGACATCTACTTCCATGGGTACTGCACCTGCACCAGGTTCCTTGGGGATGAAGATAGAATCCGACTCGGGTGAGGGTTGAATAGATGGCTTCCTCAAATGCTCCAGAGCTATCCCGGGTGGGATGGCATCCCGAGACGACCCTAGCTTGGACATGACATCCGCTGCCTCGTTTTCTCCTCTGGGTATATGCTTGAACTCGCATCCTTCAAAAAATCCGGATATTTTCTGTACATGAAACCTGTATAAGGCCATGTTTGCATCGAGGGCATCCCAATTCCCCGACACCTGTTGCACTACGAGGTCGGAGTCACCAAAACACTCTATCCGGCGGATGCCGATCTCCTTGGCGACGTTCAGTCCATGAACCAAGGCCTCATATTCCGTGACATTGTTAGATGCCCGAAAATGGATTTGCAGCACATACTTCAGTACATCTTGTTTTGGGGAAGTGAGGACCACTCCGGCACCCAATCCGATCTTATCCTTTGAACCATCGAAATGCATCCTCCAGAAGTTGTAATCCGGCATCGGAGGTTCATACTGCATCTCGGCCCAGTCTACCAAAAAGTCCGGCAGCGCCTGCGACTTGATGGCATCTCGTCTCTCATACGCCGGAGCGTATGGAGACAACTGGATGGCCCATTTGGCTACCCGGCCGCTAGCATCCTTGCAACCGATGATCTCGGCTAGAGGAGCTTCGCATACCACTGTGATCGGGTGTTCCTGAAAGTAGTGCTTGAGCTTGGTTACTGCCATGTACACCCCATACGCCATTTTTTGGTAGTGCGGGTAGTTCTGTTTGGATTCCCAGATCACCTCACTGAGGTAATACACCGGCCTCTGTATCAGTTTGCCTCCTTCCTCCCTTTCTACTACCATTGCCACACTGACTACTCGGTTGGTTGCAGCAATATATAGCAGCATAGGCTCTTTGGGCAACGGGGATGCCAACACGGGTGCTGTTGAGAGCATTCTTTTCAAGTCGTTGAACGCCGCGTCAGCCTGCGGGGTCCAAACAAATGTTTTGCTCTTCTTCATTAGTTGGTACAGGGGCAAGGCCTTCTCCCCAAGTCGACTCACAAACCGACTTAGGGATGCAAGACACCCGGTAACTTCTGCACATCTTTGAGACGCACAGGCAACTTCATGCTTTCGATGGCACGAATTTTACCCGGGTTGACTTCGATTCCCCGGCTTGAGATGAGGAAACCGAGTAATTTCCCCGCCGGAACCCCAAATGTACACTTATCCGGGTTCAACTTCATCCGGAATCTTCTTAAGTTCTTAAATGTTTCCCTCAGATCATCTATTAGTGAGGCTTTTTCTTTTGTTTTTATGACTATGTCATCGACATAGACCTCGGCATTCCGACCTATCTGGTCATGCAAACATTTCTGCATGCACCTATGGTATGTAGCACCAGCATTCCTCAAACCGAAAGTCATGACACGATAGCAATAAGCCCCATAAGGGGTAATAAAAGCAGTTTTCAATTGATCATCCGGATTCAAAGGTATCTGGCGAAAACCAGAATAGGCATCTAAAAAAGTCAAAAGCTCACTCCCGGCAGTGGAGTCTATCACTTGATCTATCCGGGGCAGTGGAAAGGGGTCCTTCGGGCATGCTTTGTTGAGGTTGGTGAAGTCGATGCACATGCGCCACACCTTAAGCAGGAGGGGATCATCCTTCTTCTTCTCCACCAAGACCGGATTCGATATCCAATCCGGGTGCAGCACTTCCATTATGAATCCAGCCGCCAGCAGTATAGCCAGATGCTCCATGACGGCAGCTCTTCTTTCATCCGAGAGGCGCCTAGTTGGTTGCTTCACCGGCTTCGCATCCGGTCTAACAAACAGAGAGTGCTCAGCCAACTCCCTCGGGACGCCTTGCAGATCGTCACTCGACCACGCAAAAGCATCCCGATTCTCACGGAGGAAGTCGACGAGCTCGCCTTCCTATTTGCTGTCCAGGTTGCTGCCAATGATAACTTGGCGCTCCGGGTTGCTGGGGTCCACACCCACCTTCTTGGTCTCCTTGGGGGGCTGAAATGAGGCACCCTGCTCCGGGTTCACCATCCCGGGCATTCCGAGTTGGGAGGTCTTGGCCATTGCCACCACCTGCTGGATCCTCTTCTTTTCTTCCGCGATCACCAAGGACTCAGCTAAGCATGACCCCGCCGAGGCACACTCCATGGAGCGCTTGTGGTCTCCCGAGATGGTGATTACGCCGTTAGGTCCCGACATCTTCATCTTGAGGTAGCCCATGTGAGTTGAGATCATGAACTTGGCCAGGGCTGGCCTGCCGATCAGTGCGTGATATGGGCTTTCGAGGTCCACGACCTCGAACTCCAAGCTCTCGGTTCGGCAGTTCTCCCGAGTTCCGAATAGCACCTCAACCCAGATTTTTCCCATGGGTGAGCAAGAGACTCCGGGCACAATGCCGTGGAAGGTTGTCTCGGTAGGCAGCAAGGTGTTCATGGACACCCCCAGCTTCAGCATAGTGTCCTTGTACATGATGTTAATGGCACTACCATTATCGATCAGGACCCGGCTGAAGCGGACATTGAGGTTGGGTCCGACAAAAGTTGGGTCTACCACCAAGGCATACGCCCCCGGCTTAGGCATAACCCTGGGGTGATCCTTCCGGCTCCACGTGATCTCCATCTCGGACCAGTGCAAGAACTTGGGCACCGCCGGGATCACAGCATTCACTTCCAGGGCACGCTGCCGCACACTCCTCCGGTCAGTGGCTTCGGTCACAAAGACCACATAGCTTTGATGTGCCTCCCGGTAGTTGCTCTGCTGCTGTCCGGCTTGGTTACTGGGGCCTGCACCGTTGTTGTTCCGGGTGTGCACCACATTCACTGGCCGAGGTGGGGGTCCTCGCGGAGGCGGGTTGATTCGGACAGCGTTGGCCCCCGATGTCGGAGGAGGGGGTCTCAGGATATTGGGCCGAGATGCCGGAGCACCCGGCCGAATAGCTCCCGAGCTGCCTTCCTGTAATGTGCGCTGATACCAGCTGCACTGCCGAGTAGAGTGGTTTGCGGGCTTGTTGGCCTCCAGAGTATGGTAGCAGCATGGCTTGTTCAGCATTTCCTCATATGTCAGGGGCTTCTTTTGTTCCACCCAGGTCTTTTGCACCTCCTGACTCTGACCCCAAGCCGGGCCACTTGTCTTTTGACGCTGGCTGTTGCCGGCATCCTCCTGCTCCCGGGTCACCGCTGCGACGTGCTGTGCGGCATGGTGATACTCGGGCTGATTTCTCTTCTGGCCAAAATCTTGGCGATCATGGCTCCTGCTCGGTCCTGAACGCTGAGGTCCCGCATTCCTCCTGTTGGAGTCACCGACATCCACCAGGGGTTGCATGGGATCTCCAAGCGTGTAGGTATCGGCGATGCGCATGGTCTCTGCCAAGGTTGCCGGCATCTTTCTTTGCAACTTCTGCCACAGCATTGAGCCATGCCGACATCCTTGTGCAAACCAGGAGATGGCCTGTGCCTCTACCACTCCTTCGCAAGAGTTGCGAATATTGCTCCACCGGGTAAGGTACTCCCGGTCGGTCTCGTTGCTCCTTTGCCTACAGATGGCGAGCTGTTGAGGCCTGTTAGGCCTTTTGTACGTGCTAGTAAAGTTGCTGATGAAGGCCTCCTTGAAATCTAACCATCAGTCTATGCTGCCAGTTCTCAGATTGTTCAGCCAAATCCGGGCAGGTCCTTCCAACATCTGCGGTACGTATCGTACCGCCCACCGTCTGTTTCCACCGGCTATGCTTACTGCAGTTACATAGTCAGTTAGCCAGTCCTCCGGCTTCTTGCTGCCGTCATAGGTCTTGGCACCCCTGTTGAGCTGAAAATTCCGAACAGGTGGTTCCCGCATGATCCGAGGTCCAAAGCAGGCAGGTCCCGGAGGTCCTTGCTCTTCTACCAGCTCGGATTGGTGAATCCGGTCGAGCCGGAATCTGGCGTCTGCCGGATTCAGCTACCTGGTTCCTATCCGAGATCCCAAAGGGTTCTCGTCTGGCTGATACCCGAGCTGCTGCAGTCTCGAGTTGCCATCGTTGAGCCTGTTCTGCGCAGGGATCATGGCCTGCTGGGGAACAGAGGAGACCTCCCTCTGTGGGTTTCCCTGAACATGAGGAGGGTTCCGGGGTGGATTACCACGGCCGACCAGGTTATTGTTTCCTACACCCAGGTTACCATCCTCACGGGTACTTCCCGCCTGCCCCGAGTTACGCTGTCCGGCTTGCCCGGCTTGCTGGATACCGGCGAAGGCCGGGTCATAGGTTTGTAGCTGCTTGTTCTTCCCGGAACCTTGACTCCGGCTCCGGCTCTTACTCTTGCTCTTGCTTCTGCTCAGATGCGGGGAAGAGGCCTCCCCGTCCGATTTCTGGCTATTGGGTCTTGCCGAGTGCACTTGGGATCCTGCCCCGGGGTTCTTCTTCTTGAAGGCTTGATTCTGACGGTTGGCCTCAATTACCAACTCGTTTACTCGCTCCTGCTGCTTGCGTAGGGCCTCACCGGATAACCCCACCAATTCGGCCATGGCGGCTTCGGCGGCCCTAAGAGTTTTCGCCGGTGAGCTGTACACCGGCTTCCCCGCTGAAATCCGGCTTCCCGTGTGACTGGCTGTTGCTCCACCAGCCAGCTCCTCATTCACCATTCTTCCTTTCTTGCGCAGATCCGCAATGCGCTTGTCCCGGGAGTCTATCTTAAGGAATCCGTGAGCTGCATTGTACTCCCGGAGGCTAGCATTGAGCTCGCGACGGATCTCGGCGATCTCCTGCGCTTCAGCGAGTAGTAACCTCCGCTGCTCCTCCAAGTCAGCCGAGGTGGCCTGGGTATCTGCTTCCGCAGCCACAGGCACAGTTAACTTGGCCACCAGGCCCGTGAGGGGATCCGGACGACGCCGTGGCTGTGACGGTTGTGGATCGCCATCCCGGGCCGCATCTCTTTCCTGAGGAGGTTTGGCCAAACGAATGTGGCATCTCCCGGTATCGCCGTCAGCGTCCTGGTACTCCTCCTCCGTTGCCCCGACCATCATCACCGCGACGGAACTCGGGGGGCGACCGACACGCAGACCCCGAGCAACGCAGAGCATGGGAGGGTCCTCAGCTTTCAGGACCACGTCCGGGTAGCTACAGATAACTTCGGTGGCTACGTAGGTGGTGAAACCACCAAAGTCAATCAGACATCCGTTCACCGGAAAAGGTCTGTTCCAGAAGCATCCTGCGTTGTCGCAGACGAAATCCATCTCCCCTAGCCTTACGACCAGGCCAGAGAGAACCCGAACGTCGAAATGAACAGGGGAGCCCGTCCGGATGTGTAAACCAGCCAACGCCTCTGTCAGCCCCACGGTGGGCGCCAACTGTCGTGGTGGTGTCACGGCCGATGCCATAGGATGGCTAATGTGTGGGGCCGATGGACGTTGGTGGATCCGGGGAGGGATAGCGGGCTGAATAGCCCACACGAGGAGGATCCCGGTATAACCGAGATCTCCCAAGAACAGGAAAAACAACAAGATGATATAGGGAAGATCTAACAAACAAGAACAAAGGCACGAAGGCACATAGCACACACACGATATACCCAGGTTCAGGTCCCTCGTGAGGAGGTAACACCCCTACTCCTGCCTTTCCTCTCTATATAAATGTGGTACAAGGGCTACAGCTTGCTCGTATATCTCTCCAAGTGAAGAACAAATAGTAGTAGAAGAACTCAAGGTATGAGAAAGTAAAAGCTTTAGGAGTGAATGCAACTATAACTTTGGCTCCCAAGTTGGTCCTCCTCTCATAGAAGCAGTTATGGCGCCTTATATAGGGTCTCGGCCAGGAGGGCCGGTAACCCTAAACTGGCTTGGCCCCACCGGACAGGCCTAGCCTGCATGCCGTCACCGGCTAGTGCGACCTAGTCGCCGCGCTATCCCGTGTAGCCCCCTCGTCATCATCTCGTCAAGGACAGCAGGCGCCGTCCTGGATCATCATTGTCTCCCTGTCAGAGACAGGACATGTCTTTGCCCATCCCGGATAGCCTTTTCCGGATTGCCGGGCTAGGCATGTCAGGTCTTGTCGTACCGTTGTCGTACCGGCTGACGCGCTCCCGTGTCAGGCGGGAAGTGACCATGCTTCCGTGTCAGGCGGGAGGTGACCATGCTTTCGTGTCAGGCGGAAAGGTACTTCCTCCCGCATCAGGCGGGAAAGCCTGCTACAGACCGTTGACGGCCTACCGGGATCCCGCATGCCGGCTACCTCCTTGCTTGCCCCCGAGAACCTCTCCTGCATAAGATCAGGGCCGAGGTAGACATTCCGGTTAGCACTTACCCGGACCATCTATTCGGTAAAACCGAGTACAACTCCTTCCGGGAGTTTCCTCGGAGTCCAAGGCCCGAGATCCTTTCCGAAGGCATCCGAGTTCATCCGTGGATGTGCATCTCTAGGCCTAGCCTCCCAAAGATGTCTTAGCCTACCAGCAAAGACATCTTCGAGAAGCTAGTTCTTAGAGGAACCACCCGCTGATGCTTGTGCTGCCATTGTGAAGGCTGGGGGTGTCTATTTATAGCTGCCAGAGCTGACCCTTGCGCCTGCCAGGAGGCACTTGGCACTCTACCAGCGCTCAAGGGTCAAGTTGCCCCTTCAGCACACCAGGGGGTGTCCCTTACTCCCGCCAAAGGTCAAGTACTGTTGGCACACTGCTGAGATATTCCGGGATCTGCCCCTACCCGGGGGGCAGCCCCCCGACACACCTCGTCGAGGATCGAAGAAACGCGGCGGCGGACCGACGAACTCCGGCGAGCAAAATGCTCAGCCTGGGGGCACGGTTCAAGGGGAAAAGAGAGGGGAAAAGTGGAGGAGGGTCGGGGCTACAAATAGGGCAGGAGAGGGAGAGGTTTAATGGCCTTAATCGCATGAATTGAAGAGGAATGAATCCGACCGTTTTCGGGCGAGGTCGGGGGCGGGATTTTGGGGCGAGGTTGAAGACGACCCCCTGACAGGTGGGTCCCGCCTGTCAGGGATTTTTCTTTTTCCTTTTTTGTTTTTTTTGTTTTTATTATTTTCTTTATAACTTTTGATTTGTAACTCCAAATGAGGTCAAACAAATTTCTAAAAATTTGTAAAATTACTGTCTTTGTGTTAAACCAGTTGAATGAATGTTTTGAACATTTTTGAAAAATAAAATTTTGGAATATTTCTTAAATACAAATTTGACACCTAAAGTCAATTTGAAAATATATCTTAATTAAATTTTCTTTTAGCTAAATAAAATTTGTACAATATCCACATTCCAATATGTTTAAATTTTATATTAAGATAATTCAATTGGAAACTTCATTACAACATTTGGAAAGATTTTAGTTTTAATTTATTTCTTATTTAGAAGATATATTCCTGAAGTCATTTTATGTTTTGAAAATAAATGAAAAACATTTAAGCTAATGAAATGTTTATTTGGATAAATCATTAATTTTAATTTATGAAGTTATTAAAGTTATGAATTATAAACTTATAATTTCCAAAACTATAACTTGAATTTAGTTAAAGGAATGAAAACCATTTGGCAAATATACCATTTTAATATTCTCTAATTTATGAATATGTATGGCTAAGTGGTTGGAATCAATTATTTATAAGTAAATTATTTTATTGGAAGAAAATGGTTTGAAGTTTAATAAACCTTTGTCACAATACATATTAAGGTTTTTGAAATACAATGGGTAATAAAATGTTTAACCTGAAACAACTTTTGAAACATGATGATAACTGAGATATTTGAAATATTAAATCCTTTAAATATGTTTGAAATCTCTTATAGTTGGTTTTCTGATGCATATAATGTTTTATTTTTAAATCAAAAACAAAAGTTTTAAATTTTAGTGATTTTCAAACATTATAACACGTTGGGATGTTACATGTTCAATGTGTGAGTATTCCCGAATTGCTTCCTCCTTTTTGGTTGAGGGGGTTAATCCGAGAATGGGTTATGATTGGTGTTAGTTGTAGATGGTTCTCTTATGCGCTCTCTTATCCCTCTCTGATTAGACGGAAGTTGTAGCGTGTCTCTTTACGTTGCTAGTGCTGCTGCCGCTAAGTCTACCTCCCCTATATTTTGGGAGATGGTGTAGAAAGTAGGAAGTCGGTTCTGCTTGCCAGGGAGTGCCCTGACCCTCTTTTGGGATGTGCTTTATGTGCAGTCAACAGGTTTGAAGTCTGACGACGTTAGCTTGGGAATCCCTCCGGCTTGGCTGGGCAGGGATATGGCGCCATTGCTTATCTTCAGGACTCTTAGTCCAATTTGCATCTTATCCGTAGTCGGATACTATTTTGCTTCCGCTGTCATTTGAATCTTTGTATTGTATCATTTGTATCTTGACTCGTTCGAGTCGTTGTTGTATATTACTTATCTTCTGTTGTATTTGTGGATGTATCGGAACTGTTGTGATGTTATCACAATTCCACCCACATAATGCGCATGTTTCGGCGTGCACATTATGTCTGGTGGGCGACCTAAAATCGTTATTATGCGGATTTTGGCGGGAACGCTTAAATCTACATAGTACCGATTTGCGGGCGTCACAATGGCCTTCCGGTCAAAAGGATCTCGGTGCGAGGATCTCGGTAAAAATCATCTCGGCATCAATTCCAAGGATTGTCTCTTGTTTCCTTGGGTGATTGTGGTTATTAAAGTTGATCCCGCACATCATCCAGGGTCGCTGCGCAGCACCAGCTTCGGGGACTAGTGTCGGGGGGCTGCCCCCCGGGTAGGGCAGATCCCGGCACAATTCGACAGTGTGGCAACAGTACTTGACCTTTGGCGAGAGCAAGGTCCACCCCCTGGTGAGCTGAAGGGGCAACTTGACCTTTCGGAGTTGGTAGAGTGCAAGGTGCCTCCTGGCAGGCTCAAGGGTCGTCCCGGGCGGCTATAAATAGCCACCCCGAGCCCTCATAACAGCACAAGCATCAGCGGGTGGTTCCTCTAAGAACTAGCTTCTCGAAGATGTCTTTGCTGGTAGGCTAAGACATCTTCGAGAGGCTAGGCCTAGCGGTACTCATCCTAAGAGGAACTCGGGTGCTTCCGGGAGAGACCTCGAACCTTGTGGCTCCGAGTAGACTCCCGGAAGGAGAAGTACTCGGAGGTACTGGATAGGCAATCCGGGTAAGTGCTAACCGGAACGTTTATCTCAGTCCTAGCAGGTTACTAGGTGTGTGCAGGAAGGACTCACAAGGTCGAACAAGGAGGTGACCGGCATGAGGGATGCCGGTAGGCCGTCAACGGTCTGCA
The DNA here is from genome assembly GCA_026929855.1 of Poa annua. Lineage (NCBI taxonomy): Eukaryota > Viridiplantae > Streptophyta > Magnoliopsida > Poales > Poaceae > Poa > Poa annua. The sequence goes on along the minus strand of CM049426.1, from coordinate 305,998,053 downwards.
GCAGGCTTTCCCGCCTGATGCGGGGGGAAGTACCATCCCCCCTGACACGGAAGCATGGTCACCTCCCACCTGACACGGAAGCATGGTCACCTCCCTCCTGACACGGGAGCGCGTCAGCCGGTACGACAACGGTACGACAAGACTGGACATGCCTAGCCTGGAAATCCGGAAAAGGCTACCCGGGATGGGCAAGGACATGTCCTTTCTCTGACAGGGGGACAATGATGTTCCAGGACGGCGCCTGCCGTCCTTGCCGGAATGATGACGAAGGGGCTACGCCGGATAGCACGGCGACTAGGTCGCACTAGCCGGTGTTGACATAACGGTTAGGCCTGTCCGGTGGGGCCAAGCCGGATTAGGGTTTCCGGACCTCCTGGACGGAACTCTATAAAAGGCGCCATAACTGCTCCTGTGAAGGAGAGACCAACTTGGGAGCCAAAACTCTAGTCTCATTTACTCCTAGAGCATTTACTTCCTCCTCCCTTTAGTTCATCTAGTTCTTCGTGTTCTTCAGCTCAAGAGCTCTAAGAGCAAGTTGTAGCCCTTGCTCCACATTTATATTGGGAGGAAAGGCAGGAGTAGGGGTGTTACCTCCCCACGAGGGCCCCGAACCTGGGTACATCGTGTGAGTGTTGTGTGCCTTCGTGCATTTGTTCGTGTTTGCTAGATCTTTCCCCTTGCGCTTTGATCTTGTTTCTTGTTATTGGGAGATCTCAGTTACTCCGGGATCCTCCCCGTGTGAGCTCTTCAGCTCGCTATCCCTCCCCGGATCCACCAACGTCCATCGGCCCCACACATTAGCCATCCTATAGCATCTGCCGTGACACCACCACGACACGCTTTGCCTGGAGGGGCTCAAGTAGCTCTGCGGCATCGCGAATGGCTCCGTCGCGGATTTCCTTGGCAAAGCTGATGGCCTCTTCGCGGGCCGCCCGCAGCGCCAAGTCCTCCAGCCGGCGCGCTTCGACAGCCGCATGGAAGGACGCCCATGATCTCGCAAGTTCCTCCTGCTGCTGAGCGAGCCGTATGTCGCCAAGGGCGAGGTGGGTCTCCAGGACCTCCAAGGACTCCCGCACAAGGCCAAATGCCACCTCGCGGCGCCCCGCGCTCCAATCCCAGCCTCGGAGGACCAGTTCCTAGCTAGATGAGGGCCTAGCTGCAGCGGCTGGTGTGAGATCCTAGCTCAGATGTGAGATCCTGGCTCGGGGCTTAATAGGATTGATAGAATACTCATATAAACAAGTTGCAACTTCTTTTCCGAAAGCTCATCTGGAAAGAACTCCGAGGTTAAGCGTGCTTGGCCTGGAGTACTCCAAGGATGGGTGACCGACCGGGAAGTCCTTCCCGTGTGCGTACGAGTGAGGACAAAGTGCGCAGAAAAGACTAGTGTTGATCTACGGGGCCAGTCTAGAGATTCTAGAGAGCTGCCAGGCGTGATAGGCTCGGTCCAAGGGTGGCCCGGGGTGTTACAATTGGTATCAGAGCCTTGGTTTCGATCTCCTTGTTGTTTTGATACGATTGGTTATCGAAGCAGCGGGTCCGCAAAAGCCTGTAGGATAACCTCGCTAACAGTCGTTGTTTTTAGAATGTCTAAACTATTTGACTTAAACTATTTTTGAAAAATATCTCAATAGGTTTCTATTTACTCCTTACCTCAATTCTATTTCTCCTCTTATCTTATTTGTTTTGGGAGTCTCTTCTCTTATCCAGACTTTCAAAGTTTTAGGATCCTACGTGTGGGTGGACGATTTCTTGCTTCTTATACTATTAGGTTCGACCTTTCGGAGTCATCTTCATCGTGAGCAACAATCACTTGTTAGTAGTGTCGAGAATTTCAAGGTGGAGAAACAATCACTTGTTAGTGGTGTCGATGAGTTCATCACGAAACCGGAAGACTCAATAGTTACCCCTCTCTTCTTGTGGTCTCGAAGTGGATCGCGGGACGCGATCCCTTGTTAGTGGTGTTGATTGTAACGCCCCAGAGATTTCTCCAGTTAAATTTTATTTTTTATTTTTGCATAATCATTTCATTGCATTTTTCATCTCATAAACTTAAATTGTTGCATTTAAATCCAACTCCATTTAAATTCTTTTCCACTCTTAATTTCAAATGCAAATCAAATCAATTTAAATGTGGTATTTAAAATTCTTTTCAAATATTCAAATTTATATATTAATTGTGTACTTTTGAAACTATAAATATTGTTCAAAAATTCTATACATCTTTTCTGTTCTATTTTGTTTTAAAATACTAAAACATAAAAGAATGAACAAAAGAAATAAAAAAATATATAAAACCAGAGAGAAACTTACCTGGCCGAAGCCCACCTCTGGCCCACTCTTCCTCCTCTCTGTCCTCTTCCTCGCTTTACAGCGAGGCAGAGAAGAGGCAATGGTGATCCCCGCCATGTGCTCCCTCCCCCTCCCCTCTACTTAGCCGGCCCTCTCCCTCTGCCCAAACCCTAGCCTCTCCTTCCTCCTCCCCCCTTCGGTGCCGCCACCATCTCCCTCAGTCCTCCCCTGTTCTTCCCCATCTCCTTCTCTGCTTTCTCTTTCACCACCGTGTTATACACCGGAGCACCTCACCGTCGCGCCGATGCTCGGGGGCTGTCGAAGGAACGCAGAGGAGCCCTGGCGCACCGCGACGTCGCCGCCAACCTCCTCCCCGGTAGGAATCGCGCCGGGCACCCGAGGGAGCGACGAGCTCCTCTCCATCTTTCCCAACACCGGCGACGGCCGCCGCTGGAATTCGACGCCTCCCGACCTCCCCGAGACGAACAACTCCATTGAGCACCTCCACTGTGAGTTCTTGGTTCCATTTCCCCCCTCTCCCCACTCGTTTTCCTTCCCCATCGACTCGCCCGTCCTCGTCCTTCTCGTCTCCGCCATGGATGGACGAACTGAGCTCCAAGCTCGCGGTTTGGGCCTCCTCCCTTCTTCCCCGGCCCCGATCTACTTGCTCCTAACTCCCACACACAAATCCGCACGCCCGCACGCCTCCAGCGCCGCCCGAACGGGGTCGCCGCCGTGGAATCCATCGCCGTCACCGTCTCTGTCTCCGGCGGGATTTCAGTTTTGACAGAAACTGACGGCGCGCAACAGTTATAAAAACAAATATGTTTCCTATCCTATCACATACCCCCGCTCGGCCCAGTGGCTAGCGCAGCCGACCGGACCTCCTGCGCGCGCGAGACGCGGGTTCGATCCCCAGCTTGGTCGAATAAAACCCCTTTTTTTCCCATTTTTCTCACGCACACTGACAGGTGGGTCCCGCTGGTCATTGACCGCGGGAACCCGCACTGCACACACACGCCTGCGTGTCGCCTAGGGCCCGCGTGTCATCCGCTGTGGCTAGCCCACCTCCGGTGCAGAAAGCCCAGATCCAGATCTGGATCTAGATCCTTACACCGAGCCCCCTGCCTTTCTGGTTTTCACACAGAGGTCCCCAGAGACTTTGTTCCCATCACAGACAGGTCCCTGCAATTTACAGAAACACCCCAAAACTTGTTTTGCTAATAACTTTAATTCTATAACTCCAAATAAAATAATCTTTATATGTATTTGTATCAAAAAAATGCAAGGAATATTAATATGCCATTTGTATGTCTTTTTGCATCTGTTATTTTAATTGTTTAGTATAATTTGTTAACTGCAACTAAATAATTAAATATGGAATGTTAGGGGTAATAAATATATAATGCCCTATTCCATTTAATTTAATTAGATCACCCATGCCATGTGTTTCCATGTTAACCAACATTTAATATTGATGGTAAATAAATAATTTGCACCTAAATATTAATTGCCGGGTTGCTTTCCCGCTTAATTTGAATTACCTGAATTGTATTGCATCTTGCCATGTCATGCATCATTCTCATGATCATGCTGGATCTTTTGCCGTAGTTGTAAAATGCATCTTTTACGCTTTCCAGTGTTTGTTGCTTCTTCGCGGATACGACGTTGAGATGTGTGAGCAACGACAAGATCTACTTCCATGCGGGATTCCAGGCAAGCAAAGTTTGCTTGTTTACCTATACATTGTCTTTCATTCCTGCCTTTTGATCTATGCTATCCTAGTTACGATTCTTGAATCGGGATCCCATCACATGTTTATCCTGCAGCCCATACAGCTTTATCCCCACATCCTAATACCTGTTGCATGTTTATCTGTTGGCCTTGCGAGTCGTAGCGCATGCTTAGAGTTGTTTGTGCGAGTCATCTGTAAGTCTTATTTATTTTTCACCTGCTTAGCATGATAGGTTATTCTACATTAATAAAATGTTGTCTTATATTGCGGTATTATAACTAAAAGATAAGGCACCGGCGGAAGGCCTTGCAAGGTGCTTTGTTCTGCTAAGTGTCGACCTAGGAACTCAGTTCTTGTCCTCGGATCCAATTTTGAGCGCACTAACCGCTTGTGTGAGGCCCTATGGAGCCCCCCGCGGCTTCGATCTAATCCGCTTCTTATCCAGGGCGCCGCAAGTAGTTCGGGCTTTCCATTTGATGCATGCATATGGTTACCTAACGATCTCATGATGATGGAGTAGTCGATTCTCATATAGGGTGGCACGTTCTTAGAGTGCTATGAAGGTCGATCCCGCGGGCACTGGACCTGATAAGCCATGCACACAATCATGCGGTTCATAGGATGGGTTGTAGAGAAGAGATTTGCCGTGTTGAGATGCCCTACCTTCTGGCTTTGCTTTTGGGGTTGATCGAACGAGTACGGGTCCAGTAGTGCACCCCTGCAGGGTATAATCTTATCGATGAGCCGTGTCCATGGTTATGGACGACTTGGTGATGATGCTGGCTAACAAGATCATAGACAACTTACACCTAATCATTGTTAATTAACCTGACTAGTAATATAGAATTAACTTCACAATAACTTGTAACTAAAATTGTTCAATGTGTGAGTTTTCCCGAATTACTTCCTCATACTTGGTTGAGGGGGTTAATCTGAGAATGGGTTATGTTTGGTGTTAGTTGTAGATGTTTATCTTATGCGCTCTCTTATCCCTCTCTAATTAGACGGAAGTTGTAGCGTGTCTCTTTAGGTTGCTAGTGCTGCTGCCGCTAAGTCCACCTCCCCTATATTTTGGGAGATGGTGTAGAAAGTAGGAAAGTCGGTTTTGCTTGCCAGTGAGTGCCCTGACCCTCTTTTGGGATGTGCTTTATGTGCAGTCAACAGGTTTGAAGTCTGACGACGTTAGCTTGGGAATCCCTCCGGCTTGGCTGGGCAGGGATATGGCGCCATTGCTTATCTTCAGGACTCTTAGTCCAATTTGCCTCTTATCCGTAGTCGGATACTATTTTGCTTCCGCTGTCATTTGAATCTTTGTATTGTATCATTTGTATCTTGACTCGTTCGAGTCGTTGTTGTAATTTTATCTTCTGTTGTATTTGAGGATGTATCGGAACTGTTGTAATGTTATCACAATTCCACCCACATAATGCGCATGTTTCGGCGTGCACATTATGTCTGGTGGGCGACCTAAAATCGTTATTATGCGGATTTCGGTGGGATCGCTTAAATCTACATAGTACCGATTATAGGGCGTCACAGCTGGTCCCGTGAGCCCTGCCCCTGGTCGAGCTCGGGGGCTGGGTGTGGCTCCACCTCCATCCATGCCGGTCTCCGCTGCGGCGCTCGAGCCATTGAGACGCTCATTTTCTGCGGCAGGGCGAGGTGGCGAGGAAGCACCCCCTCGTGCGGTCGCGCTTGCACCTACGGTGTAGCGTACCTGCACTTTAAACAAGGCAGATACCTGTGTATAGTGCAAATCCCTGGATCGATTCGTTTGCACACACAGTTTACAATGTAATATCACAACAAAGTATCAATTTTATTACATCGATGATCCAAACTTACAAAATATTCGATACAAGTTTCATAGCATAAAGCTAGCATTGAAAAAGTACACAGCGGAAATACAATAGGAGTGGGTCTCCAACAACTTCATGTTGCCACAGGCGAAAACATGTTGGTTGTAGACTCAAAATCCCTTAACGAAACCTCACTTGTCATTTGAATAACCTGTAACAAATAAAATTTTGCAACAGAGTGGGTCAGATTCCATTAAAAATGGAGTCTGGCAAGTCACACTATGGTGGACACTTAATGGAATAACTCTAAAGCCTATATGCATATTTGGCTGGTGGAGTTCAAGGCTATTTTGCATAAAGCCAATTTTTCCTAACTCTTTGGAAAACACTTTTCTTCTATTCGAGACATCCGTGGCATGAAATCCACTGTCTCATTCTACCCTTGTTCACCCATCAAGTTTTTATATTTTTGAAGTTGGAATGGTGGAATGCTCCGTTGACGTCCGTGATCAGCTGCTCAAATTGTCCGTACCGGGGACACGGCTAAGTACTAAGATTTTAACTATGCAGAGGTTGTGCACGTTCACCATTGTACCCATTCAACCCAAATTACCCTTTACACACCATTTGTGATAAGGAAAGGAAAGAATGAGACGAGATCTTTCAGAAACATTTTCCATCCCACTCTGGCCTGACGCGCTCCACCTACAAATCCTCTACCACCACCTGTCAGGCCGGGGAGAGTCCACGCAGCTTAGTTGATCAAGCCAGAGCCCATATTGGCAATGGCTGCACGAGAAGCAATCTTCACTTGGAGTTCTTCAGATTCCTTTGCTCCTGGGTGGCCTTCCACAAGTGAATATTCCACAGGTAAATCCCCTGAGAACAACACTCAACTCATACAGCCAAGCAACCAAATTCCACCCACGTGTTTGATTAAAACTTAGTAGACTCTATCTTTTTCATCAAAATAGTTTTTGCATAGCATCACTATTCTACTAAGTAATTTCATAGGAACCTAGACACAGGAATAAAGAGGTCTATCATGGCTTGCATAGCAATGCTATCCTACACATGCTTATAGAAAATACTCTACTCATGCATAGAAAAATAATGGGACTTTTATGGGGGTGTGCCACTTGCCTTTGAATGTTGTCGTTGTTCACAAACTCTTTTCAACAACGAACGTTTGCTCTCCGTTCAATCTAAACAATATAAGCAAACAACAATACAACAAACAACAAACAACAATCATCAAATATACATGCACATACATAGTGAACAAATAAGTTTCATAAAACTTCTAAGGAAAACATGTTATGTATGATATGCAAATTATTTCTAAGGACTAGAGATGCATGTCATGCCATGAAAATCTTTTTAAGTCTTAAGTGAAAGACAAGATTAGGAAAGAGAGAAAAGATAGAAGATGTAGTTGGTCTTCCAGGCTTCATCTCCAGACTTGTAATATTCTCCTTGGTGATGTCTTGATTGAATTCTTGGTAGACTTGAATAATCTTCAGACTTGATGATTTTTGTATCACCTGGGCTGGTCTTGGATTTACTTAGTCTTCATGAATTCTCAGAGAAGAAGAAAGGACAGACAGAAAGACTAAGAGAATAGAAGGGAGGTTGGCCTTCTTGAACTTCTTCTCACTTTTCTTCTAAGTGCTTGACATCTTGGAATGCTTACAGAGTCTTTTTTCTTCTAAGTCCTTCATTGGTCTTCTAGCTCCATGTTGAAAATCCTAAGTGTCTAAGTGTATCACTTTACCAAAATGCTAAGTTGAAAATATTTCTAACTTAGAGAAAATGGGGAAGGAGTTTTTCCTTATGGGAAATATAACTACAAAATAAAATATGATATGCATGAAATGCAAGTTTTAATCACATGAACAATTATGCTAATGCAATTTAATTATTTTCTATTTTCACAAAATATAAGAAAGGAATAAATATAAAATTAAAGTTTTATGTGATTTAATTTTTCTAACAAAACTTTATAATTAGTATTAATAGACAGAGGGGATAAAATTTATAGCAATTGGATTTAATCATAATTAATGTTTCTATTAATAGTTATGTCAAAAATAGTCAAACTATTCAAATTAACACATACAACTATTAAATCATGAAAATAATGCACAAATTTTTTTATAACAGAGGCATCAAGTTACAATATTCTAAAGTTTCCAGAACAATTTTATTTACAATTTTTGGATTTATAGATTTAAAGTTATTACAATTATACTCAAATCATCCATTTAAAATTTGAATATTTTACACTAACTCAAATTTGAAATCTAATAGATCTAAAATAATCTACATGTCAAGGGCTTTCCAAATATATAAAAATATTTGAATTTGGATAAACAGAGAAAAAGATATGATAGTTTGAATAGGCAGGGGTTTTTCTGCAAAAGTACCAGATCTGTTGACTGTGCACTGACTGGATCCGACGTGGCGCTGACTGTGCATGCTGACTCAGAGCTGACGTGGATAAGTGATTTGATCTCGGCCGTAGGATACAGATCCAACGGATCTAATCTCACCGTACCGATTCGCATAAAAACTTCTAATCTCAACCGCACGATCTAGATCGGATGGCTCAAAGTGATTACCAGAAGGTGGCGGCGGGATTCCGCCGGAGATGGCGACGACGACGAGGACGGCGCTGTGGTGCTCCCCCGGACGCGCGGATGACGCCCTCGGGTGCGGCTCGTCGCGAGGAAGACGATGGAGGCGGCGTCGCCTTCTCGTTCGTCCTGGAGCGGCGTGGAGGCGCGGGCGGAGCTACGGTAACTCCGGCGAGCTTCCTCCGTGCTCGGATTGGGCGTTCGGCTGCGGAAAAGGAAGGAGGAGGGGTCAGGGAAAAGCGCAAGGACAAGGGGAGGAGGATGGGGGAGGTCTTGGACTCGGGGGAGGCTCACCTCACCGGGGAACCAGGAAAAACGGCGGCGGGTACCGAGGAGCTCCGGCGAGCTTTTCCGGCAGCCTGGGGGCACGGTTTTGAGTGGGATGAAAGTGGAATCCGAGCGGAGGAGGAGGGGGTTAAAAGGGGTCGATGGGGACGTTGATTTCTCCCTTTAATCGCTCGAATTGATGTGAATTGAATACGGCGGTTTTGGGCGAGGTCGGGGGCGGGATTTGGGGCGAGGTTGAAGACGGTGACGTCAGCATGACGTCATCGGGTTTTTTCTTTTTCTTTTCTGATTTTTCTTTTAATTCATATCTTTTGATTTAATTGTCCAAATGATGTCAAACAAATTTCTAAATATTTGTAAAATTATTATCTTTGTGTTAAACCAGTAGTGGGCATGTTTTGAAATTTTTTGAAAAATAATATTTTGAAATATTGCTTAAATACAAATTTGACACTTTATGTTAAATTTAAAACTAGGGTTTAATTAATTTTATTTTTGGCTAAAATAAATTCTATGAAATACCCACATTCAAAATGTTTGAAATTAAGTTATTTAAACTTATTTTGCTGAAATCATTCATCTTTATTTTGGCATAATATTAAAGAACTAAATATAAATAATTTTAAGGAAATGGGAAATATAAGGTATTCATTTTTAATTGAAAATAATTTGTGCACCATTATATTTTATATTTTGATAATTCATTTGAAAACCTTATAACAACTTTGGAAAAGATTTTAGATTTTAATTCATTTCTTATATAGAAAATATATTCATGAAAGTCATTTTATGTTTTGAAAATAAATGAAAATCCTTTAAGCTAATGAAATATTTATTTGGATAATTCCTTAATTGTAAAACCTATGAAATTTTAAGGTTATGAACTATAGGCCTGTAATTTATAAAACTATGTTTTGAACTCAGGTGAAAGATTGAAACCAATTTGCAAGTATACCATTTTTTATTTTTTATTTATGAGTTTAAGAAAGATATGACTAAGTGGTTGGAATCAAATACTTATAAAGAAACCTTTTATTTCATGAACAAGGTTTGAATTTTGTAATTTATTTGACAAATTAGATATTGAGGTTTTAATAATTACAATGGAAAATAAATTGTTTAACTTGAAACAACTTTTGAAAATAATGATAAACTGAGATATTTTAATTATTAAATTCTTTCAATATGTTTGAAGTCTTTCATATTTGCTTTTCTTATGATTTTTAATGTTTTATTTTAATCAAAACAAAAGTTTTAAAGTTTAGTGATTTTTGAACATTATAAAATGTTGGGATGTTACATACGGGAACCTCGGTCGCTCCCTCCAGAGGTGGCGAAGCCGCACCCCCTCCTGTGGCCGCGCTTGCGCCTGATGAAGCCTCAGTCGCTCCCTCCGGAGGTGGCGCGGGCACCGCGGGCGAGCATGGTGGAGGTGACGCACGCGTTGGCGTCACTGCGCGCGGCGATGGCAGCGTGCGGAGCAAAACTTCCTCGTGTGGTGACGTAGCCGCCCCAGGAGGAGTCGGAGCATGAGGTGACGCGGGAGCCGTCTCCTCCGTGCTGTCCACTAGCAGAGGCTCGGGAGGCGCTGCTTGAGGCTCGGGCGCCCCCCTTAGTGGCACGCCCGCTTCCTCCTGAGGCGCCTCCTCCATTGGGCCTGGAGTGGACGTCTCCACAGGCTTCAGGCGCTCGCTAGCCGCCACCGCAGCTGCGGCTCTCTTCACACCTGCTGCCTCGCGAAGCTTGCGACGCTTTGTAGACACCAGATCGCTGCCAAAAGCCCAAAGAAGATTGTTCAGGAGAAGGCGGAGCAGGGGGACAACGAAAGCCAAAAATAACCAAGTGGTGGGAATACTCACCATGAAGGAGAAGCACCGGCGTCGACCCACGACAGGCTGGGAGAGCGCCAGGAAGGTGTAGGCTTGGCGCCTGATCCCTCCATAGGCGTCGCCGCTTTTCTTTTGGAGGGAATGTCTGAGGGCCTCGCCCCAGAGCGGTCCACCATCGCCTTGGTACGAGGCTCGCGCCTCCCCGTCGAAGCACCTGTCTTAGAGGCCGTCCCCGCCTCGGGCGCCTCCTCCTCAAGGCGCGAAGGCGCCATAACGAAGGCGTCGTCATCGCCCGACGAGATGTCGCAAATCTCGTCGGTGAAGGGCTCATACCTCGCAGGGGACGCCCCTCCTGTCGCGGCCTCTTCCTCGCCGCTCCAGGCAGTGGAGGCGGATGAAGATTCAACATCGATGAATGCACGCGCCGGTGGAGCAACCTCCTGATCCGACAAGCCCGCCAGGCCATAAGGAGTAAAATCCGGCATTCCTTCCAGGATGTCCACGCGGTCACTCAGGGGAAGCTGGTGCAGAGGACGCACGGAGCCGGCGATCTTCCCAGGCAAATCCAGACTGGCAAAGAGGATGTTTAGGATGGTGTCGACCACGTCCGAACCAAGGTCCTCCGAATGAAGCCGCATTGGGTCGGAGGGGCTAGCATACATCCACATCGGCTCCGAGTGCGCCTGAAGGGGGGCGATGCGGCGTGTCACGAAGTCCGCCGCGACCATCTGACCCGTGAGACCCTCCTCGCGAAGAAATCTCAAACGCCCCTCCAAATAAGCGTTGTCAGCACCGCGAAGAGCGGACTTGCACAAGTGGGTGTTCTTCACGGGCAGCGCCTCCGGGACGTCCAGGAACGCACAGGGTGACGAGACGCCGATGAGCAGCCACTTCTGGCGAAAGTCACCCACCTTCTTGAGCAGGGCCTTTACATGCTTATCCCCACTCCAGGACATGGGGATATATACGTGCCCCATGCCGTCCGCAATGCGGAAGGAGACGCACCCCGACCTCTCGCCACCAGCCGTGCACCGCAGCGAGTAGAAGGTCCTGAAGAGCGCTACCGAAGGGTGCACGCCCAGATAAGCCTCACAAAGGTAGGAGAAGATGGACAAGATGAGTATGGAGTTTGGGTGAAGATGGAGGAGTTGAATTTGGTAGAATTCCAGTACTGCCTCCAAGAAAGGCGAGTACGGCGGCACCAGCCCGGCGGTGATGGCGTGGAGGAAAATGGGGTAGAACCCTTGAGGAAATCTCCCGAACCGGGTGGCTTGGAGTTTGCTGGCACCGTGCTCGTTAGTCGGCCCCGCAACCAGGTGGCGGATCTTCCCCAACGCCAAAAGATCGGTGCGCGCCCCCTCGAGTGCCGCGCCCCGCACTACCTCCATGGCTGCCGCCCGGGAAGAAGACCCCACTGCGGCCTTACTTTTGCTCTTCACCGGGCCCATCGGAGAGGACTTGAGTTTTGGCGAAGACGAAGATGGGAGACTCGCAGGGGAGAGCGGAGGCGGAGAGCTCTGAGAAGCGGAAACTTCTACAAGAAGAACTAGAAACGGTAACGGCTCTGCACGGCAACGCCTGGGCTTTATGTCCCCTCCAAGAGCAGTTACCGGGGCGTGGTGGGACCCACACAGACTCACGCCCCAGATCGTGCGAAGCCGTTAATCGTCCAAGTGCTGCGTGGCTCGGGCCGGCTGGGCACTAAGGGCCCACGACGCTTCGCCTAAGCCCATGGGCTCAGTCGTGCCCATCATGGGCTCGGGGGCTACTGTCGGCCCAGTGGGAACTGGGGTATCAAGAGCCCATTCCCCCCAGGCCTCGCTCGCGGGCTGGACGGACGAAACGACTAAGGACCAGGCGTCACCGCCTGGGGGGACCCTCGAGAGACAACTCCCCTCGAGGGCCTGAAGAGGAAACGAGGGCCTCAAGGGACCCCTCGCCTCAGGGGATCCTCCCCCCGAGGAATCAACCCACCTGAGGGAAGTCCGACAGGATTCTCCCCTCAGGCCTGAAGGGAAACGTCGTCGCCAAGAAAGCCCGGCAGAGCGCACGTGACCTCTGCCACGCTCGTGCAGTGGCGCGCACACCTCCGTCGCTGTCCCTGGCGATAAAGCGGTCAACAAAGTAGATCCGCCTACTGCACAGCTGTGAGGACCTTCTACTCTAGAGATAAAGCAGGTGGATGGCGCAACCCTCCAACGGAGATCGTCATCGTGGGCTCCACCTCAGAGACTGCCGGCTCTGCGGATAGTACGAGCGCGTCGGTCGCCTGTCGGCCACGACGCCACCTTTATTAACAATGGACCGAGTCCATGGACGAATGGAGCACGGTGGACTCGTGCTCCGCCCGCCACTGGCAAGTGGGACCCACCCTGAAGGCCAAGCCGAAGGAGAAGGCCTGAGGCGCCTATAAAAGAGAGAAGACATCCATCGTAGCAAGGGTCGGCCCTTTGCGTGCAAAACACCCTTGTAAACCCTAGCAACTCTGGTTAGGTTAGCCTCTGACTGGAGGAAGAAGAAGATCATCGCTTCCCTCCCCAGGTTGGAACTGCCTCAAGGGGGCTTCCGGCAAGCTCAATTGTACTGTAACCTTCCACATATAATACAGACAGGCAGGAGTAGCGGTCTTACCTCCTCACGAGGGCCGTGAACCTGGGTAAAGGACGGTGTCTTCCTTGGTCGGGTGTGCGTCTTCTTCGGGTCCGGCGAGCAACGTCGCGGAGCCACTTGAGGGTTTTAGACCTCCACGTTCAATCCCCTTTCGAACTACACTTCAGGAAGTGACTACCCCCGATTCCTGGCAGTCATAACCCGACATCTGGATGGACAAATCCCACTTCTTGATCCATGAGCCTCAACTAAAACTTTCGGAATACCCAACGCCACCTTTATAGTCACCCTGTTACGGTGTGACGTTTGATGTCATCAAAGCATTCTTCTGGTGTTAGTGATTGACATGATCTCATGGTCTAAGGATTAGGGTTACTTCGTATGCTCAGTACAACAATATAAATTTAATGACTTGATCGTATTGATATACTTAATTTGGGTGTGTGTTCATCATATCATTCTCCTAATGACGTGATCCCGTTATTAACAACATCCAATGTTCATGATCAGGAAACCTTAATCATCAGTTAATCAACGAGCTAGTTAAACGAGAGGCATTACTAGGAACTCTTATTTGTTCATTAGTCACACATGTATTAACGTTTCGAGTTAATACAATTCTAGCATGAAAAATAAACATTTATCATAAACATGGAATAAGATAATAACCACTTTATTATTGCCTCTCGGGCATATTCCTTTCAGTTTTAGGATCCTACGTGTGGGTGGACGATTTCTTGCCTTTTACCCTATTAGGTTCGATCTTTTGAAGTCGTCTTCGTCGTGAGCAACAATCCCTTGTTAGTGGTGTCAAGAATTTCCAGGTGGAGCAACAATCACTTGTTAGTGGTGTCGAAAAGTTCATCACGGAGCCTGAAGACTCGATAGTTACCCATCTCTTCTTGTGGTCTCGGCGTGGATCGCGGTACACGATCCCTTGTTAGTGGTGTCGGTTGTTACGCCCCCGGATTTATCCCCTTTTAGTTTTGTGTGTTTTCTTTTTGCATCAACATGGCATCGCATTGTATCTCATTAATTTAATCTGTTGCATTTAAATTCATTTCCCATAATTAAATTCGAATGCATTTCAAATTAATTAAAAATGTGATATTTAAAAATCTTTTGTAAATGTTAAAATTAGTTTATTAAATTGTCTATTTGAAACTAAAACTATGTTGTAAAGGTTTCGTGTTAAAATTCTTTTTTTGTTTTGTTTTAAAAATATATAACCAAAAAGAATAAAGGGGAGAGAAATAAGTCCCAAAGCCCACCTAAGCAAACCCTAGGGTTTCCCCCTGAAAATTCTTTCCCACCCCTGCCTTTTTGCAGCCACCCTCCTCCTTTTTCGGATATTTGCAAAATAATCTTCCCCCTTCTTTTTTCCTTTTCCCCCTCCTTTTTCTTTTCTTTTACTTCTTTTATTTTTTTCCCTTCCTTTTCTCTCCTTCTTCATCCCGCACGGGAGAAATCCTCCCGAGGCCGTGCTCCCCAGCCCGCACCCGACGCCCGAGCTCCTCCCGTACCGAGCCGCTGCTCGCGTCCGGCCACCATCCCCGCCGCCGGCCGTCGCCCCTCTGCTCCGCCGCCACCGCCTCCCCCGCTCGCGCCGCGCCTTCCCGAGCTCGCCCCGCGCCTTCCGGCCGCCCGTGCGCGCCGTGCCCTAGCCGCCGCCGCCGGCAGCGCCCTCTGGGCGCACGCGCGCCAGCGCCGCCGCATCACCGCGCCCGCCGCGCGCCTCTGGCTCCCGCAGCCGCTCGCTGCCGCCGCCGTGCCGTCCCGCGCGCTGCCAGCACCCACAGCATGCCGGCCGCCTCCACTCCAGTGCCAGCGCGCGCCGTCGCCCCGCCCGCTCCTCCACGCCGCCGCGCGCCGCCAGCCCGCCGTGCCGCTGCACCCACGAGCTCCACCGCCGTGCGCGCGCCGCACTCCACTTCCGCCACGCGCGTCCGCGCCCCCGCCGCCCACGCAGCGCCTCCACCCGCGCCGGTTGCCGCCACCGTACACATCCGCTCCGCATCTCCGCTCCGCTCTGCCGGTTTGTCCGTCCGGTGGTGTCCTCGTGTCCGCCGCCCACAAGGTGCTCGGTGAAATGCCCGCAAGACCCTGTCGTCACTTTTGTTGTCCGTGTTTGTCCACCCTTCAAGGTGCTGCCCCGTGCGCGTGCGCGTGCTCCTTCCGGTGTCCGTTGTCGTGCTCCTCCGTGTCCGTGAACCGCTTGTGTTGCACGCCTTCGTGCGTGACTTGACCGTTGTCGTGGCCCCGAAGACCGGATACGACAAGTGCGCCACCGACCCCGAAGCTGGTGCTTCGAACAACGACCACCCGGACAACTACCCGACCACTTAAACGACACCGATAAACGACGATGCCCCGGTTTTGCGACGACTACTTCCCCGACGGCAACTACTTCCTCTACGGACCGAAGACGTCGGTTTCGAACCCTAGTTCACCCGATCCGACGTACGGACCCAAACCCTAACCCTATACCTATTTTATTAAATGGCATCTATCTTGTGCATATTGCATCATAATTGCATGTGTTGCATCTCTTGGGTTTGCGGGTGTAGCAAATCACCTAAATATTTCAATATGGAATGTGTGGTGTAATAAATATGTAATGTTCTATTCCATTTAATTTAATTAGATCACCATGCCATGTGTTGCCATGCTAACCAACATTTAATATTGCATCAACATGGCATCGCATTGCATCTCATTAATTTAATTTGTTGCATCTAAATTCATTTCCCACAATTAAATTCAAATGCATTTCAAATTAATTAAAAATGTGATATTTAAAAATCTTTTGTAAATGTAAAATATTAGTTTATTAAATTGTCTATTTGAAACTAAAACTATTTTGTAAAGGTTTCGTGTTGAAATTCTTTTTCTATTTTGTTTTAAAAATATAAAACCGAAAAGAATAAAGGGGAGAGAAATAAGGCCCAAAGCCCACCTAAGCAAACCCTAGGGTTTCCCCCTGAAAATTCTTTCCCACCCCCTGCCTTTTTGCAGCCACCCTCCTCCTTTTTCGGATAATAATCTTCCCCCTCCTTTTTTTCCTTTTCCCCCTCCTTTCTCTTTTCTTTTCTTTTTCTTCTTTTTCTTTTTTTCCCTTCCTTTTCTCTCCTTCTCCATCCCGCACGGGAGAAATCCTCCCGAGCCCGTGCTCCCCAGCCCGCAGCCGACGCCCGAGCTCCTCCAGCACCGAGTCGCTGCTCGCGTCCGGCCACCGTCCCCCCCGCCGGCCGTCTCCCCCAGTGCTCCGCCGCCGCCGCCTGCGCCTCCCCCGCTCGCGCCGCGCCTTCCCGAGCTCGCCCCGCGACCTCCGGCCGCCCTTGCGCGCCGCGCCCCAGCCACTGCCGCCGGCCGCGCCCACCGGCCGCGCGCGCACCCGCTCCTCCGCAACACCGCGCCTGCCGCATGCCTCCGCCTCCCGCCGCCGCCGCGCCGTCACGCGCGCCGCCAGCGCCCGCAGCACGCCGGCCGCCTCCACTCCGCCTCCAGCGCGCGCTGTCGCCCCACGCGCTCCTCTATGCCGCCGCGCGCCGCCAGCCCGCCGTGCCGCTGCGCCGCCGAGCTCCATCGCCGTGCGCGCGCCGCGCTCCACTTCCACCATGCGCGTCCGCGTCACCGCCGCCCACGCAACGCCTCCACCCACGCCGGTCGCCGCCACCGTACATATCCGCTCCGCGTCTCCGCTCCGCTCCGCCGGTTTCTCCGTCCGGTGGTGTCCTCGCGTCCGCCGTCCGCAAGGTGCTCGGTGAAATGCCCGCAAGACCCCGGCGTCACTTTTGTTGTCCGTGTTTTTCCACCCTTCGAGGTGCTGCCCCGTGCGCGTGCTCCTTCCGGTGTCCGTTGTCGTGCTCCTCCGTGTCAAGGAACCGCTTGTGTTGCACGCCTTCGTGCGTGACTTGACCGTTGTCGTGGCACCAAAGACCGGATACGACAAGTGCGCCACCGACCCCGAAGCTGGTGCTTCGAACAACGACCACCCGGACAACTACCCAACCACTTCCACGACACCTACAAACGATGATGCCCCGGTTCCGCGACGACTACTTCCCCGATGGCAACAACTTCCTCTACGGACGGAAGACGTCGGTTTCGAACCCTAATTCAACCGATCCGACGTACGGACCCAAACCCTAACCCTATACCTATTTTATTAAATCTCATCTATCTTGTGCATATTGCATCATAATTGCATATGTTGCATCTCTTGGGTTTGCGGGTGTAGCAAATCACCTAATTAATTCAATATGAAATGTGTGGGGTAATAAATATATAATGCCCTATTCCATTTAATTTAATTAGATCACCATGCCATGTGTTGCCATGCTAACCAACATTTAATATTGTTGGTAAATAAATAACTTGCACATAAATATTAATTGTAGGAATCCCGGTTCCGCTTAATTTGGATTAAGTGCATCTCGCATTGCATCTTGCCATGTCATTCATCTGTCCCATGATCATGGTGGATCTTTTACCGTAGTTGTAAAATGCATCTTTTGCGCTTCCAGTGTTTGTTGCTTCTTCGCGGATAAATCTGCTTCCATGCGGGATTCCAGGCAAGCAAAGTTTGTTTGTTTACCTATACATTGTCTTTCATTCCTGCCGTTGATCTCTGCTACCCTAGTATTCGATTCTTGAATCGCGATCCCATCACATGTTTATCCTGTAGCCCATACAACTTTATCCCCACAACCTATTACATGTTGTTTGTTTCTCTGTTGGCCTTGCGAGTCGAAGCGCATGCTTAGAGTTGGTTGTGCGAGTCGTCTGTTGGTCCTTTATTTCATATGCTTAGCTTGATAGATTATTCTACCTTAATAAAATGTTGTCTTATATTGGGGTAGTATAATTAAAAGATAAGGCACCAGGCGGAAGGCCTTCCGAGGTGCTTTGTTCTGCTCAGTGTCGACCTAGGAACTGAGATTTTGTCCTCGGATCCAATTTTTAACGCACTAACCACTTGTGGGAGGCCCTATGGAGCCCCTATCGACTTTGAACGGCTCTACAGCTTGTCCATGTGCCGCAAGTAGTTCGGGTTTTCCATTTTCTCATATGCATGTGCATGATGATGATGATGATGAGAGGTTATGTGATACGGGGGGGGGGGGGGGGCATATAGGTGCGGTACAACACGAAGCGGACAGTTCCTAGTGTGGTTTGAGCCGCATGGTGGCGTAGTCGCCAACTAATGAGTCCGCAATTGAGATTCGGCCGGACTCCTGACGCGGGTAACAACTCATATGGGTGGCACTTGGACTTGCTGTAGTGAAGGAATGAGTCGTGTTGAGAGGCCCTGATGCTTGCTTGGGTTGATCATACGAGTATGGGTGCAGTAGTGCACCCCTGTAGGGTATAATCTTATCGATAAGCCGTGTCCATGGTTATGGACGACTTTGGTGATGATGCTGGCTAACAAGATCTAGACAACTTGCACCTAATTAAAGTTAATTAATTTGACTAGTAATATAAAATTACTTTCACAATAAATTACAATTAAAACTACTCAATGTGTGAAATTCCCGAATTGCTTCCTCATACTTGGTTGAGGGGGTTAATTTGAGAATGGATTATGTTTGGTGTTAGTTGTAGTTGTTTACTTATGTGCTCTCTTATCCCTCTCTGATTAGACGGAAGTCGTAGCGTGTCTCTTTAGGTTGCTAGTGCTGCTGCCGCTAAGTCCACCACCCCTATATTTTGGGAGATGGTGTAGAAAGTAGGCAAGTCGGTTTTGCTTGCCAGGGAGTGCCCTGGCCCTCTTTTGGGTTATGCTTTATGTGCAGTCAACAGGTTTGAAGTCAGACGACGTTAGCTTGGTAATCCCTCCGGCTTGGCTGGGCAGGGATATGGCGCCATCGCTTATCTTCAGAACTCTTAGTCCAATTTGCTTCTTATCGGTAGTCGGATACTATTTTTGCTTCCGCTGTCATTTGAATCTTTGTATTGTAATATTTGTATCTTGACTTGTTCGAGTCGTTGTTGTATATTATATATCTTCTGTTGTATTTGTGGATGTATCGGAACTGTTGTAATATTATCACAATTCCACCCACATAATGCGCATGTTTCGGCGTGCACATTATGTCTGGTGGGCGACCTAAAATCGTTATTATGCGGATTTCAGCGGGATCGCTCATGGAGGAGATCGGCCAGGCGGGCCAGCAAAACCGCAGCGCGCTGCAGCACGGGGTCGCCACGTATTCCACAGGCTGCATGGCGTTCACCCGCTCTCTGCGTCGCGTGGTTTGGCCCCAGAAGTTCAGGGCGGCTCTCCCTAAGGGCTACGACGGCTCCAGCAACCCCATCGAGTTCCTGCAGCTCTACACCACCTCCATCAAATCTGCAGGTGGAGACGACAAGGTCATGGCCAACTGGTTCTCCCACGCGCTTCGCGATTCTGCGCTGTCGTGGCTTTTGAGGAGCACTGGAAGCAGTTCGTCTCCAACTTCAAGGGGACGTACGAGCGCGCCCTCACCCACAACGACCTGCGCGCTGTGGTGCAGAAGAAGGATGAGACGCTGCGCAAGTACATCCAGCGCTTCAGCCAAGTGCGCAAAAAGATCCCAAACATCCCTGACACCCAAGTCATCGCCGCATTCCGCGAGGGCGTCACAAACAGCAGGATGCTCGAGAAGCTGGGCATCCACGACAAGCTTACCTCTATGGTGAAGTTGTTCGACCTGGCGGACAAGTGTGCCAAGGCGGAAGAGGGACTCCTCTTCGTCAAGATGTCCTCGAGAGGGGACGAGCACGCTGAGTGGTCCAGGAGCCAGAAGAAGAAAGAGGAGTCTAAGCGCAAGGCCACCACGGTCCTCGCGGCTTAGCCTGACGCGAAGGGCACCCGCAGGGACTCCCCTGAGCCCGGCGAGAGGAAAGCTGACCATCGCCCATTCTGCATCTACCACAACAGGCGCGGTCACTCTACAGAGTCTTGCTTCGACCTCAAGAGGTTGAGCAAGGAGCGCGAGCAAGCAGAAGGCAGTGGCAGCCGTGGCTACCACGGAAGCGGACGCAAAACCGGCTACAAGAAGCCACCTGGCAATCAGGCCAACGCTGCGGAAAAGAACGACAATCTCCCTGATGAGGAAGATGGCGGCTACCAAGCCCCACGAGGCGCCATCCGCTGCATCCTTGGTGGGGCGCAGGCGCCAAAGTCGAACAATCAGTTCAAGCAGTTCGCCCGCGAGCTCAACGCCGCCCTACCAAGCACAGAGACCTCCAGACCCCTCAAGTGGTCGCAGTACACCATTGCCTTCGACGCTCAGGACCACCCAAAGTCCACCAAGACTGTTGGAACCCTCCCGCTGGTCTGCAGCCCCACCATCGACAATGTTGCTGTCTCCAAGACTCTCATCGATGGTGGAGCAGGCCTAAATGTTATCTCCACAGATACGTTTGAAGCGCTTCAAGTGCCCTACAATCGGGTCATGTCGTCCAGGCCCTTCACGGGAGTCACCAGCGGTTCGATCGAGCCTCTGGGCCAGGTCAGGCTTGTCATCACCTTCGGAAGCGAGGAAAATTACCGCACCGAGCACATCGACTTCGATGTCGCGCACATCGGCCTGCCGTACAACGCCATCCTCGGCTACCCCGCGCTCGCGAAATTCATGGCCGTCATGCATCATGCCTACAACATGGTCAAGATCTCCGGCAGCGCTGGCACAATCACCATCCGTGGACATGTCCTGGATGCCACGCGCGTCGTCGAGACAGCCTACAAGACCGCCGCCATGGCATTCCCCGCAGACGAGGACATGGAGCCTCTAGAGAGACCCAAGACGAAGAAGCAGTTGTTCTCCCAGGAGAAAGCCGCTACGAAGAAAATCTCCCTAAGCTCCAGCAGCTCGGGGGCTGAAGGCTCGGGGGCTAGCGTCACCATTGGCGCCGCGCTGCCTCCCAAATAGGAAAGCGCGCTCGTCGCCTTCATCCAGGAAAACTCTGACATGTTCGCATGGACACCGTCAGACATGTCTGGTGTACAGAGGGAGGTGATCGAGCACCACTTAGCCGTGTGCCCAAACGCGCGCCCCATCAAGCAAAAAGCAAGAAAACAAGCCCCCGAGAAGCAAGCATTCATCGTCAAAGAGGTCGAGAAGCTCAAAGCGGCGAAGGTCGTCCGCGAAGTCGCGCATCCCACTTGGCTCTCCAACGGCGTGGTAGTCCCAAAACCCACCGGAGGAGGCCGCCTCTGCATCGACTACACTGATGTAAACAAGGCCTGCGCCAAGGACCCTTATCCCATGCCAAGAATCGACCAAATCATGGACTCTACGGCAGGCTGCGACCTCCTCTGTTTCCTCGATACTTTCTCTAGTTATCATCAGATAAAAATGGCTAAGGAGAACGAGGAGAAGACGGCTTTCCTCACTCATTGCGGTGTGTATTGCTATGTCTGCATGCCGTTCGGCCTATAAAACTCCGGAGCCACTTTCCAGAGGCTAATGAGGGTAGCACTTGGCGGGCAAATGGGAAGAAACGCCGAGGCATACGTCGATGACATCGTCGTAGAATCCCGAGAGGGAAACACTCTCCTCGGGGACCTTGAAGAGACTTTCGCCAACCTGCGTAAGGTGAATATAAAGCTCAACCCCGCCAAGTGCGTCTTTGGAGTACCTTCAGGAAAATTGCTTGGGTTCCTCGTGTCCCATCGAGGCATAGAGTTAAACCCAGACAAAATCAAGGCAACAAAGGGCATGCAACCTCCACGCAGGCTTATGGACACGCAACGCCTAGCAGGCTGCATGACCAGCTTGGGTAGATTCATCTCCAAGTTTGGTGAAAGAGCCCTGCCGTTCTTCAAGATCATGAAAAGAACGGGCACTTTCAAGTGGACCCCTGAAGCTGAAAAAGCGTTTGAGGACTTGAAAAAGTACCTGGCTAGCCCACCAGTCATGGTCGCCCCAAGGCCTGGCGAGCACCTGAAGCTGTACTTATCAGCTACTCCACAAACAGCCAGTGATGTCCTTGTGGTGGAAAGGAAAGAGCCAGTACTCCGCAAGAAGAGTGCAACCACTCCAGAGCATAAGCCTCCTGATCAGGAGCTCGTCGAAAGGGCAGCCCTCACAAACCCACAGCCAGGCCCAACGCCCCAAGAGAGGCCCGCCCCAAGTCAACCGCTGCAAGAAAATACCGCCAGGGAGCCTGAGACGCCTCAGGAGGCCAACCCCCTCGAGGCCCACGACAAGCCTTAGGAGGCCAACCCCCTTGAAGCCCAGGACAAGCCCCTTGAGGCCAACCCCCTTGAGGGCCAAGCTGAGCCCCCTCAGGCCAAAGATGCCCAGGCTACAGGAATTACCCTCGTCGAGCATCCAGTCTACTTCGTCAGCACAGTACTGCGTGATGCTCGCGAGCGGTATACAATGCAGTAGAAGCTTCTCCTCGCACTCCTCATCGCCTCAAGAAAGCTGCGACACTACTTCCAGGGGCACCCCATCAGGGTGGTCACCTCTTCCCCCTGAAGCAAATCCTGCGCAACCCAAACGCAACAGATCGTGTCGCAAGATGGAACATAGAGCTACAGCCATTCAATTTGCGCTTCGAGACAACAAGGGTAATCAAAGGAAGAGCGCTGGCAGACTTCGTCGCCGAATGGACTGACCCAACCCCTGAAGAGCCTTTGGGAGAAGAGCAAGAGCCCTCTGGAGCCACAATGGCAAGCCACTGGACCATGAAGTTCGACGGAGCTTTCGCTTGTCGCCACGGTGGGGCAGGCGTAATCCTGATCTCACCCAAAGGCGACAAGGTGTATTACGCGGTCCACCTGTGCTTAGGAATCGACAAGATCTCCAACAATATCGCCGAGTATGAAGGCCTGCTGGCTGGCCTACGCGCCGCAATCGCCCTAGGCATCAAGCATCTACTCATCAAGGGCGACTCCCAGATGCTCGTCAACTTCTCTAACAAAAGCTACAAGCCTAAGGACGGCCACATGGCCGCATACCTTGAAGAGGTCCGTAGGCTTGAGAAGCACTTCATGGGAATGGAGCTCATGCACATCCCAAGAAAGGAAAACCAAGAGGCGGATGACAACGCCAAGCGCGCATCAAAGAGGCAAGCTCAGCCACCAGGCGTATTTGAAGAAAGGCTCGTCAAGGCGTCCATAAAGCAGCCTGTCGTGGTGGTGTCATGGCAGATGCCATAGGATGGCTAATGTGTGGGGTCGATGGACGTTGGTGGATCCGGGGAGGGATAGCGAGCTGAAGAGCTCACACGGGGAGGATCCCGGTGTAACCGAGATCTCCCAAGAACGAGAAACAAGATCAAAGCGCGAGGGGGAAGATCTAGTAAACAAGAACAAATG
Organism: Poa annua; assembly: GCA_026929855.1. NCBI lineage: Eukaryota > Viridiplantae > Streptophyta > Magnoliopsida > Poales > Poaceae > Poa > Poa annua. The sequence continues at coordinate 305,974,549 of CM049426.1, read as the reverse complement.
CACGAAGGCACACAACACACACACGATATACCCAGGTTCAGGGCCCTCGTGAGGAGGTAACACCCCTACTCCTGCCTCCCCTCTCTATATAAGTGTGGTACAAGGACTACAACTTGCTCTTAGAGCTCCTGAAGTGAAGAACACAAGGAACTAGATGAACTCAAGGTAAGAAGAAGTAAATGCTCTAGGAGTAAATGCGACTATAGATTTGGCTCTCAAGTTGGTCCCTCTCCCACAGAAGCAGTTATGGCGCCTTTTATAGAGTTCCAGCCAGGAGAGCCGGAAACTCTAAACCGGCTTGGCCCCACCGGACAGGCCTAACCGGTATGTCGTCACCGGCTAGTGCGACCTACTCGCCGCGCTATCCGGCGTAGCCCTTTCGTCATCATCCCGGCAAGGACAGCAGGCGCCATCCTGGAACATCATTGTCCCCCTGTCAGAGACAAGACATGTCTTTGCCCATCCCGGATAGCCTTTTCCGGATTGCCGGGCTAGGCACGTCGTGTCTTGTCGTACCGTTGTCGTACCGCCTGACGCGGTCCCGTGTCAGGCGGGAGGTGACCTAGCTTCCGTGTCAGGCGGGAGGTGACCATGCCTCCGTGTCAGATGGAACGGTACTTCCCCTCGCATCAGGCGGGAAAGCCTGCTACAGACCGTTAACGGCCTACCGGGATCCCTCATGCCGGTTATCTTCTTGCTCGACCTTGCGAGTCCTTCCTGCACAAGTCCAGGACCGAGATAAATGTTCCGGTTAGCACTTACCCGGATTGCCTATCCGGTAAGACCGAGTACTTCTCCTTACGTGAGTCTCCTCGGAGCCCAAGATCCGAGATCCTTTCCGGATGCATCCGAGTTCGTCTCAGGATGAGTGTCTCTAGGCCTAGCCTCCCGAAGATGTCTTAGCCTACTAGCAAAGACATCTTCGAGAAGCTAGTTCTTAGAGGAACCACCCGCTGATGCTTGTGCTGCTATTGTGAGGGCTCGGGGTGTCTATTTATAGCCGCTAGAGCTGACCTTTGCGCCTCCCAGGAGGCACCTTGCACTCTACCAGCACTCAAGGGTCAAGTTGCCCCTTCAGCACACTAGGGGGTGGCCCTTGCTCTCGCCAAAGGTCAAGCACTGTTGGCACACTGCTGAACTACTCCGGGATCTGCCCTACCCGGGGGGCAGCCCCCCGACACTAGTCCCCGAAGCTGGTGCTGCGCAGCGACCCCGGATGATGTGCGGGATCAGCTTTAATAACAACCATCTTCCCAGAAAATATGAGATTATCCTCCGACTTGACGCCGAGACTAGTTTTTGCCAAGATCCTCATACCGAGATCGTTTCGACCGGAAGGCCATGCTCGTAACCGGATAGTGCCACCTGAGTGAATCTTGATCGCTGGCTCCGCATTGAATTCCAGATCCTGGGCTGGGTCCCACCCGAGGTCCTGTCGAATCAGAAGTGCACTCGAGTGCCTCTGACCGAGCACGCCGCCGCTCGGGTTCGCGCGCCGGGAGCCGCAGCCGATCCGAAGTCCAACCGTTGGGGCTGTGTGGCCCCCGGTGTGGCCGGATCGGGCGCTCGGGTGGACGCCACGTGCCGCGCTGCACAAAATGGATCCCACCCACGATCGGAGAGATCGTGGGCGGGAAATTCGGAAACCGCTCCGGAACCCCCCCCCCCCATAAATAGGGGACCGGAACGGTCATCTCTTCTTCTTCCTCAACTTCACACTTCCGCCACCGTCGTCTCGAGCGCGCCACCGTAGACGTGCCCGGAGCTCAAATGCCGCCGCTCTCGTTGGTCGCTGGAGCCCTTCGCTTCCACCATCGGTTCGCGCCCTTCTTGCCCATCACCGGCCTCGCTTTCTCCGATGAGTTCTTCTCTTCGCCCCGATGAACTTTTTTACGGGAAGGATAGGGCTCGAACCGGTGGACATGGCGTTGGGGTGGTCCAGGGGAGGCTAGGGCTCGCCATAGGGGAGGTGGCGGGGCGGCTATGGTGTCGGGGCGCAGAGGGGCAAGGATGGTGGCGTGGAGACGAGCTGCGCGTGCTCGGGTGGGGGACGGCCGTGAGGTCGCTCGGGCGGTGCACGACGTGCACAGCATGGCGCGAGGGCATCGGGCGCGGGCTCCTGCTGGGTGCCTTGCTGCGGTGCGAGGGAGCAGAGGGGTGAGGGAGAGCGAGGGAGGGCACATCGCGGCGTCGTCGCGGCCACAGTGCCGACCATGGCGACGTGCGCGCGGCCGCTGCTGTCGCCGGCGGTTCCTCGGCGCTCCCGGGCCCGATTCCTCATGTTATCGAGTGCGGTGAGGCTAGTGGAGTGAGGCAAATCGAGTGGGGGCAGTGGCTTGCATCAATTTGATCAAAATTGATCAATTCGTCCAAGGATTCTGGTTCGGCTTGGGAAGAACAGGGTGGTGATCATCAGGTGTTTGATTCACCTAGGTTTATCACGATTTATGGTGCTGTTTGGTTAGTTATTGGACAAGTGCAACATAGCACATTTTGTGATTTGAATAAGATAAAGAAAGAAATATAATTTAAATTTAGGTTTTTGAAATTAATATTTGGAGAGATAAAAAGTGGTGGAAATAAAATGGGAGTGTTCATAATATCACTCCACTGAATTTGGTTTGAAAATAAATGGGTTTCTCACTTTGAGAAATAGTGTGACATTGGTCACATTGTTTGTATTGTTTCTATATTTTGTTTTGTTTATTTTCTTTTCATCAAGTAATTTAAGTAGAGCTAGCAAACAACACCTTCACAAGAATTACTTATCACAAGCAACAATAAGACATCAACACACATTAATTCCTAAAAGTTTATGTTGGCCCACATTTTTGGATATAATATTTCATAATATAAATTTGGGATGTTACAGATCCTTCCCCCCTTAAAATAAATCTCGTCTCGAGATTTGCTAGGTCTGGACACTAAAGAGGTTTGGTAATTCGCTTCTAAGATAGTCTTCGCGTTCCCAAGTTGCTTCATCTTCAGAGTGGTTAGTCCACTGGACTTTGTAGAACTTGATCGTGCGCCTTCGGGTAAGACGAACATCTTCGTTGGGAATCTTGAGGGGCGTCTCACGAAAACATCAGGCTGGTCAGGAATTTCAAGACATTTCCGGAGCAAGGAAATGTGGAAGACATCGTGGTAATCTGCTACTCGTGAGGCAACTCCAGTTGATAAGACACCTCTCCTCGACGGGCAAGGATCTTGAAGGGTCCAATATACCTTGGCTCTAGTTTTCCTTTGACATGGAAACGCTGCATTCCTTTAAGGGGTGTCACTCGGAGATAGACATAATCTCTGATACTGAAGGTGACATCACGACGCTTGGGATCAGCGTAACTCTTCTGACGGGATTGGGCGGTCATGAGTCGCTCACGGATAAGCTGGACTTGCTCTTCAGCCTCACGGAGGGTATCTGGTCCAAACAGTTTGCCTTCTCCGGTGTCGGACCAATTCAGGGGTGTACGACACTTCTTGCCGTAAAGGGCTTCAAAAGGGGCCATTTGCAGACTAGACTGGTAACTATTATTGTAGGAGAACTCTGCAAACGGAAGACAATCTTCCCACTTGGATCCATAGGATAGGACACATGCGCGAAGCATGTCCTCTAATATCTGGTTCACCCTCTCAGTTTGGCCTCCAGTCTGGGGATGATAAGCTGTGCTGGATGCTAACTTGGTTCCGAGGGCTTTGTGTAGGGCTTTCCAGAACCTTGAGGTGAATTGTGTGCCCCTATCCGACACAATCCTCTTAGGCACACCATGCAGGCTTACTATTCTGGAAATATACAGGTCTGCTAACTGATTTCCCCGATAGGTGGTGTTGACGGGAATAAAATGGGCAACCTTGGTAAGTCTATCAACTATGACCCAAATTGAGTCATGGCCTCGGTTGGATCTTGGAAGTCCGGTGATAAAATCCATTCCAATCTCATCCCACTTCCACTCGTGAATTTTCAAGGGTTGAAGCAATCCAGCGGGTCGCTGATGTTCAGCCTTGACTCGCTGAGAATTATCACACTTGGCTACAAAAACAAAAATTTCTCGCTTCATTCCGTGCCACCAAAATCTCTCACGAAGGTCTTGGTACATTTTGGTTCCGCCGGGGTGGATTGAATAAGGGGTCTCGTGGGTTTCCTTTAGGATTAACTCCTTGAGTTCCGAGGTATTGGGGACACAGATACGACCATTGAATCTCAACACTCCTTCAGCATCCTCGGTAAAACCAGGCGCCTTACCGAGAGAAATCTTCTTCTTAATTCCTTCTATGCTCTCATGACCTTTCTGGGCCTCCTTGATTTGATCTATCAGGGTTGGGGCTAACTCTAAATGGGCGAGATAGCCGCGGCTAACAAGCTCTAGTCCAAAATCTTTGAACTCTTTGAACAGGGCTGGTTGTTCTGCTTGGATCATGGCATTCAGGGTGCAGGGTTTGCGACTAAGGGCATCGGCAAATACATTAGCCTTTCCAGGGTGATAATGGATACCGATATCATAATCCTTGATTAATTCCATCTACCTTCTCTGTCGCAAATTTAACTCCTTCTGGGTGAAGATATACTTCAAGCTCTTATGATCCATATAGATCTCGCAACGATGTCCCGCAAGATAGGAGCGCCACGTCTTCAGAGCAAGAACAACAACGGCTAACTCCAGGTCATGGGTTGGGTAGTTCTCTTCATGTGGTCGCAACTGCCGAGACAGATATGACACCACTTTGCCTTGTTGCATCAGAACACAACCAAGTCCGAGACGTGATGCATCGCAATACACGTCGAAACTCTTGGTGACGTATGGCATAATCAGGACAGGGGTTGAGGTCAGTCTCTTCTTCAACTCCTGGAAACTCTCTTCACACTTCTGAGTCCATTTAAATTTCTTGTCCTTTTTCAGCAGTTGGGTAAGGGGTTTGGCTATACTGGAGAATCCCTCAAGGAACTTGCGGTAGTATCCCGCTAGTCCGAGAAAGCTTCGGATTTCAGTCACACTAGTTGGGGCTTCCCAGTTCACAATGGCTTGGATTTTCTCTGGGTCAACAGAAATTCCTCCCGCAGACACAACATGTCCGAGAAATGCTACTTCACTGAGCCAAAACTCACACTTGCTAAACTTGGCATACAACTGATGCTCTCGGAGGGTTGCTTAAACTAGACGCAGGTGTTCAGCATGCTCTTCTTCAGTTTTGGAGTAAATAAGGATGTCATCAAGGAAAACTACCACGAACTTGTCAAGATACTCCATGAAGATCTTGTTCATGAGATTCATAAAATAGGCTGGGGCATTGGTCAGACCAAAGGACATTATGGTGTATTCAAATAAAACGTAGCGGGTGGTGAAGGCAGTCTTGGGAATGTCTGTCTCTCGGATTTTTAACTGATGATACCCTGACCGAAGATCGATCTTGGAAAAGACTCGGGCTCCGTTCATTTGATCGAACAGATCCTCGATCTTTGGGAGAGGGTACTTGTTCTTAATGGTCACATCATTTAACTTGCGATAATCCACACACAGGCGTGTGGTACCATCTCTCTTATCCACAAAAATAATGGGTGATCCCCAGGGTGAAGCACTTGGGCGAATAAGTCCTTTGCTGAGCATATCTGCTAACTGCTTCTTCAACTCAACCAGTTCTTCCGGATTCATCCGATAAGGTCTTTGGGATATAGGGGTTGTCCCTGGGATAAGTTCAATGATGAACTCAATATCGCGGTCTGGCAGCATACCAGGCAATTCTTCAGAAAAAACATCTTGGAACAGGTGAACAAAACGGATCTCATCTAGGGTGGGTCGAGCTATGCTCTCATGGCATCCTGGTTGGGGTCGACTGGTTTCTGACACATACTCCACTTCTACTTCTTTGTCGGTGGTGAGGGATACAACTCTTCTGGCACAGTCAATTCGACCACGGTACTTGGCTAGCCAATTCATACCCAGTATGACATCAATTCCTTGGGTTCCTAGAATGATTAAGTCGACTAGGAACTTTTCCCCTTTGATCTCAAGGGAAACGTCCGGGCAAAATGACTTGGTATCTATGGTGGATTCTGGGATTTGGATGACCATGGGTTTGGGTAAGAGGTTTCCGACTAAACCTCCCTTAGCAACAAATTCTTGGGTAACAAAAGAATGAGTAGCACCAGAATCAAACGGAACAGTTGCAGGTACTGAGTTGACAAGGAACGTACCCAGCACAACATCCGGCGCATCCATGGCCTCTTCAGCATTGATGTGGTGCAGGCGTCCCTTGGCAGCAGCAACATTTGCGCGGGGTGCGGGGTTCTTGCCATTTCCATTACGGCCTTGGCCATTGTTCGGCACCTGTGCATCGGGGCGTGGACCATTCTTCTTAGGATTGGGGCATTCTTTGGAGTAATGACCTTTGGTGCCGCAATTAAAACAGACAACATTGGCATTGCATTTGAGGTTGTTAGAGTTCCCTCCAGGACGGGTGTTGTCATTGGGACGGTTGAAGTTGTTTGGGTTGTTTGGGTGATTAGGGTAATTGGGGCGTGGGTTTGGTGGCGGTCGATAGGCTGGCTTGGGGTTTTGTGGGTAGGTGCGAGGCTTCTGGCTGCTTGAACCTTCCTGGGCAATCATTCTCCTCTTATGACCTTCAAACATGGACTTCCGCTTGGTCTCCAACTGGATGGCCTTGTCCACAAGTGACTCCAAATCAACAAAGTCATGGATAACCAAAGCGCATTGCAGTTCATCATGAAGTCCGTTCATGAAACGCTCCATCTTCTTTCTCTCGGCGTCGGTGTCATCAGGAGCATACCGAGACAAGTCAGTGAACTCATCCAGGTATCCGACCACATCTCTACTTCCCTACCGCAACTTGCGGAATTCATCCTTCTTCCGCTCAATGAGTCCGCGGGGAATGTGCTTCTTGCGGAACTTCTCCTGGAACTCAACCCAGTTGATAACATAACCAGCTTGCTGGAGAGCCTTGGTAGCTTCCCACCAAGACCGTGCAGGTCCTGCAAGATAGTGGGTCGCATACAGCACCTTCTCAGGTTCTCCCACGGCTGCAACTTCCATGTTGTTGTTAATGGTGCGAAGCCAATCATCGGTCTCAAGTGGGTGAAGTCCCTTGGAATAGGTGGGTGGGTTGGTCTTTTGAAAGTCGCTCAAAGTGGACCGCTGATTTCCTTCACCATTGCCATTGCCATTGTTGTGGTTGTTGTTGTTTTTTTGTTGTTGTTGTTGTTGTTGTTGTTGTTGTTGTTGTTGTTGTTGTTGTTGTTGTTGTTGTTGTTGTTGTTGTTGTTGTTGTTGTTGTTGTTGTTGTTGTTGTTGTTGTTGTTGTTGTTGTTGTTGTTGTTGTTGTTGTTGTTGTGAGCGGCAGCGATCTGTTGCAGGGCAGCGATATGAGCTTGACGCTCTGTCCGGGCAGCTTGGCGTTCCTCCATGATAAGCGCAAGAAGTTGGGCGGTGGTTGGTTCCGGTGGGGGTGGTGGTCCTCCATCTGTGTTGGAGCGACGAGTGTCCACCATCCTGAAGCACACCGGGTATAAGGGGCAAGCAAAAGGGTTTTGACCAAGGAAAAGGTTGGTTTCGCGTAGGGATTGATTAACTAAGGATTATTGGAGAAACATTTTACACAGATTAACAAGACTAGCACACACTTATATAGCACAACCATTACATCAAGAGTTCACCATATCAAGCCTACAACATTTTCCCTTAAGCTAATGTACATAGTGAAAGTTCCAAAAGAACCACAATTTCGACTCTACTAGTGATAGGGGGTCGACCTAATCCTGCGTTAGTACTCAAGTCACTCGCCTACTGAGGTGGAACCTTAGGCTCTGCTACGTCAGCGTCGGACTGGTAGGGTGGCTCCTCTGGATCCTCCTCCTCGTCATCCTCCTGCTCATAGTTCATCTCCTCCAGATAGTCGTCATCGTCGCTGAGGAAAGCGTTGTTCTCCTTGCGGAGATCCTCGCCCTCCTCCTCCATCTCGTCAGTACGGAGCTCCAAATCCTCGATCAGCTCGTCCTGCTCTGCAACCTTCTTGTGGAGCTTCGCTATGGTCTTCCTCATCTGGGTTCCCTTCTTGAGAAGAGAGACCTTCTCCTCCTTCAGTTGTGCCTCACTCTCGCGACTCTCCTTGAGCGAGAGGCGCTCAAAGTGAGACCGAAGTCTAGCGCACCTCAGAACCTCCTGGGTGCGAAAGAGCATAATCTCCATGTCCAAGATATACTCTCCGAACGTCGGGTGTAGAGGGGACTGAATAGGGTGTCCATCGATGGTGCGCCTCCCGTAGAACTGGAAACGAGAGTTTGCCAACTCCGCCTTGTGCTCCTCACAAAGCCGGGATAGCATCCGCTGCATGGAACGACACAGTCCGTCGTCCCAGTGGACGTCCATGGTGGTAAAGGTGAGTGTCCTGGATCCGGGGGACTTGATGTTCCCACGAACAGACGCCTCGACCATCCAAGACAAGTTCCCGTTACCGGGAGTGTCCACCTGGGCTCCCTTAAACTCAGGAGTGGGGCGACCTAACAGCTTGGTCAACTCGAACAGGTCTTTCTTGAACATCAACTTGCCGTCCTTCTCCAGCTGAACAAACTCGGTGAAATGGATCGCCATCTATAATTTTTAGTCAAATTTTTAAGTTAGTGATATGACAAGTGAATCAAAATTTTAAATGTAGTGAAGCAACAAGTGGGCAAGATTTTAAGTTTTATAGTGTGACGAGTGTGCCTAATTTTTTTAAGGATATAAGGGAAAAGTAATATTTAGTGAGAGTAGAATTTTGCATAAGTGAGAGGGTTAGAGATAAGCATGTTTCGAAAATACTTCATTCCTTTATCCCTTTAGAATTTAACTTTTGTGATTCCTACCTAGCGACCATGCTAAACTAAGGTTTCTAAAGTCGAGATGGCTCTGATACCAGGTTTGTGGGGACCCCGGACTAGCTGTTCGAAATACCCGATTATGCTTAACACAACGATCCCGTGATCAGTCTGTCGTTGCACATAATCCGAACTGAATACCAAAGTTTACATCCATTACAATACCAAATTAAAGTCTTACATAAATGGTGATTTAGACCAAGTCTTACATAGGTGCCTTCATGGGCCAAACCAAATTAATCATTGGAACTAAGGCGTAGTAGACGTCACATCCTAGCGATGACCCGGCAGGCAGTCGACTTATGAAGATCCTCAGTTGGCATAGATATCGCCATACTCTTCCTGGGCGTAGGGCCCCTCGAAGTCTGGCTACGACAATAGCCAGGGACAAAACTAGTATGAGTACATTTGAATGTACTCGCAAACTACTCCAACATGAGTGCACTAGTCTCAATTTTAGTTTCACACTTTTATTTATTTAAAACATCTATGTATCTTTGTTGAAGAAGATAAGGAGATTATAACTACTCTTAATATCTCAATTTTATTAGTTTTCTCCTAAAACTCCTCCTTTTCCGACCATAAACCATCATGGTAATTAATCTCCAACTACCTCATACCGATCCGTTGGTATAGGTGTATGGAACATTCCCCACCTCCTTTCCTTTTTAGAACTCAAACCTTTAACTTGCACATGGTCAAAGTAGGGCCTCTCAACTGTCCATATCCGAGGACTCGGCTATTCGAATTGTTTAATTACCCTCTGCAGAGGTAGCACGCTTTTCCCACACTCATCCGATAACTCATCGTGTCAGCCACGTTTCGCCATACCAGTGGTATGCGAAGTTGAGTCACCGACCCTAGTCTTTCCTTTGCTCATGCTAGTATAGGATCCTGCCCATATGATACTTTCCATCGACACTTAACCCAGCCCGTCGGGATCTAAGTGTGAGGACTCACAGGTTTTATCTGGCGGTGTATAGGGGACATCCTTCTATCCTCCTCCTTATCTACTCATAGAGTTTGAGCGAGGACCCAGGTCAGGGGTAGGTCATTAAACCATCCCCTCATGCAAAACGGAGTTATCTCCGTTGATGAGGTATCCCACACTAATATGAGCAAACTATATGACTAAGCCCTTTCCCATATGTGGGTAAATGTGGTCGCACAGAGTATCGGCTGATTGACGTAAGTACCAAGACACAATGTGCGTTTTATCAAAACCACCATTTTCCTTCTTCTCCGCTTCAGCACCGACATCTCGGTGTTTCATAGCCACATAGGTTTTCAAAGGGTTTTGAATAAAACAATCTTTATTTTTCCCATCCTATAATTTATCATATATTTCTACATAAGGTGGCAAAATAATTTCGATATGCTTGTTGAAAAGATTTTATAAGAACCTTTGCTTTAAAATGATTTGGTAAAAATAGATGCATGTATTAGGGTGCAAGCTCAGAGAGTAGCTTGCCTTGCTCGGCAAAGTGATCCTGGTCTTGATCTTCAGGTTCCACAAATCCTTCCTCCTCGATATATCCGGCAACGTTCTCGTCTAATACACAATCAAGCAAATACAAACAGTCACAAACCTACTCAATCAATCACCACAACAATTCAATCTCAATTGCTCTGAATAGCCACTTCATATATCTAACAATACAATTGGGTTTCAATTTAATTGATTTAACCATTATTCAATTATATTTTAATTAGGGCAGAAACTAGTTGCACATGTTTAATTACCCAACTTAAGTTCTGTTGGTCACAAAAATACAAACTAAATTTCTACAGAAAGCTAATGATATGTAGAAGATGACCCAATTGGATTTGAGTCATTTGGGGTTACCAAACTCCCTACACAATGTTTTGAATCCAGAAGCTAATTAATAAAGTTTTGGCCATTATTTAAATTATGTTCATCTAAAAATTAAACCCTTTTAGGGGTGACTAACCATGGTTAAATGTGATCTAATAAAATTAGTTTCAACTAATTTGGATTAACAGAGTATCAGAAACAAACAAGTTTAGAATTTAAACCTTTTATGGTATTTTGAATAGTGTATTTTTATTATATATCCAAATGGAGTGAAACCGGTTGGCTTGGATAGATAATTTCATAAGCTTTCCAGAACAGTTGGATTTGATTTATTTGGAGTTATAAATTTCAGAAGCTTTCCAAAACAGTATGGGGAAGAGGTGGCGGCCAGAGAGGAGAGAAGGGGAGGGGCAGCACGGCCTGGCCGTGGTCGTTGTCTACCTCGGGCACGGCGAGCTCGAGGAGACCACGGGTGGCCGGGGCTTCGCGGCTACGGCTCCGCCCTCCTGGCGGTGCACGAGAGGCGGTGGTTGAAGGGAATATGCCCTAGAGGCACTTAATAAACATAGTTTATTGGCAATATCCCAATCGTTCATTATATGTTTTATACCATGCTATAACTATATTAAGCGAAAACATTAATACAGGTGTGGTAGATAAACAACCAGGTCCCTAGTAGCCTCTACTAAGACTAGTTTCGTTGCGCGATTGATGATCGAGGTTTTCCGATCATAGGGCATGGCGCCGGTCGGCAATGGAAGTCATATCGTTAGGTGTAACGATGTGATGGACATACCCAGTATTTATAGGACATAGTCATTACGCCTTAAGACCGTCAGACCAACTCTTATTATTATTCCTGGAAGATACTTTGATCGCACCAAACGTCGTATCTTATTTAGTATGACAATAACGGTGATACTTTTGGGTATCGGAAAGGAGTAGTTGAGACGAGGGGTCAACAGCGGGATTTGTCAGTCCGCATAGCCGGATACATACTCTAGGGCCCACTCGGTGAGATTATGTCAAATGAGTTTGCAAACATGTGACTAGGTCACTAGCTGACATAATATCATAGACGAGTAGAAGATAGCGATGTCGGTAACGATATCATATCTGAGAATGATACTCGGACACGCTAAGTATCGCCATGACAAAGGGTTTAAGACTATACGTCCAGGTTTGATAGATGAAAGTCATTCGTTATATCTCAGGGATTAATTCATGGGGTCCAGGCCTACGAGTTAGTCGTTGATTATTGAGGAGTCTTGATCATACCTGATATTATATCGAACCGCTAGGGTAACACACTTAAGGGGTTTCGACAAGACAACCGGAAAGGAAAGAGATCACCGGGAGCGTCCCGGGAGGGGTCCGATGGAGATCGGGCAGCGACGAAAGAGTTTTCGGAGCTAGGAAAAATTATATATATTATGTTTGATATTAATTAGTGTAATTAATATGCAAATATGATTTTATATTTTTATTTTCGAATTTATTTAGACTGATTTCACTAAATGGGCCTTCTGGTCGAAAGAAGGCCCATGGGGGGGAAAACCCTCAAGGGAATTTTGTGGGGGAGGCTTGGCCGGCCTAGGTGGGCCAAATGGGGCCCACCTAGGGCCGGCGCACCTGTTTTGACCGAACCAGGCAATGGGGGATAGTCCCACATTGCCTGGCTGGCAAGGTTGGCTCCCCCTGGGAGCCTATATAAGAAGGGGCACCCCTGGCCTTTTAATTCACCAATTAATTCCTGATTTCTCTCTCGATCTCGTGGTTCGCAAGTCGGAGCCGCGCCGAGCAAGAGAAGTCGGGGATCTCCTCCACCATAGCCCGCTGCCGCGCTGCTGGTGTTCCGGTCCAAGTCTTCCGCTGCTCGTCCTGGACTGGAGCTTCGGAGGCGTCGTCTCCACCGTACGTGTGCGACTCCCTGCGAGGTGCTGCGCTAGCGGTACTCGGAGGCCTGCTTCCTCTACACGACCTTGAGGTCGGCTACGTCGGTCTTCATCGACAACGTTTGTGCGGGAACGTAATCCCCGCTTTCGGTCTACGAGGGTATGTATTCCGATCTCCGCCGTACTTCTATATCTGCATAGTGTAGATCTTGGCTAGTTTAAGGATATCGTTGGTAGGAAAAATTTTGTTTTCTGCACACGATCCCCTTCAGTGGTATCAGAGCCGATCTATCGTAGATATAGCTGTACGCTGTTAGAACCCGTGTTCTGCACGGGGGCACCGTTCCTGTTATTTGCTACCCTCTAGCGTGCACTTGTGATTCCAGCGGCATCGATTTGATGAAGCGGCCCGGACCGACTTTACGCGTACGCTTACGCGAGACTGGTTCCACTACTGACATACGGCTTGTACCGTATCTGTGGCTGGCGGGTGCCTGTTTCTCTCTCTTTAGTTGGCTTTGCATTTTCAATGGAGGGCCCAAAAGGGATGCTTAAACATGCAATTATTGGATCGTTGTTGTGGTCATAAGGTTCGTAGGTATGAAGCGGTTCTATTTACGAAAGCCCCGAGCCACTTAAAATATGCAAAAAATAAAGTAGAAGCGTCTAACTTTATTTTGCAGGGGCTATGTGATATGGTCAAGGTAGGTTTATTAAATTGTTTATAAACTGCGAGCGCCAAGAAGACCATGGCGCAATGGACTATATCACATTGCATTACATTTGATGTTTTGTGTGCATCTTATATTGTGTGATTGTGTGTATAGTATACATTAGTTACACGGCGGTAGTTATATAAGATGATCCCTTCAAAATACCACCAGTGTTCTCCCTCCAACGCGCACCACCAAGAAAGTTCTACGTTATGAGGCAGGCCGTGATGATCGGGTGTCAGACATATCTTCGTTCGCATACGGTGGGTGTAAGCCATGTTGCACAAGCGTCAGCGTGGAGGTTATGGTGGCGAGCCTAGCATATTCAGAAATATGGCCTCGGAACAGGGAGACCGAAAGGTCGAGCACGAGTCACAAACTTGGTGTGGCGGAATTTTGTCTACTCTTGAAGTTGTGCCGCCGGCTCTGATGATGAGGGGTGGTGCAATGGATGGGGGTCGTGTAATCGCTTAAAACGACCAGGAGGGATGTTCGTTTGAGTGGGAGTTCGGATAGTTATTTTCTAAAATACTAGAACTCAGAATATAATGAACAGCGTCTGTTTTGCAAACCTTTGTAGATATTAACAATTGTGATAGCATCTTTTCAAATTAGGCGCATTCCTGCGATTGAGAAACTTAAAAGGTTGGGTCCAAACTTCATAGTTTTATACTTTAGCTTGAGGATACTCCTTGTTTAAACCGTTAGCTCTTTGTGATACAATACCCGCTAGGAGATAAACCCGGAGATTCCGCTAACAAAAGATAATTTTGATTATCAGATTTTGTGCGGATGATATCATCATAGTCCAGTGTATGCTATGATCTCTGCCATAAAGAACCAACGATGGGTACGAGTTTTTAGATCGCGAACATATGATATGGTCGCTAAACTCGGGGTACCCGAAACGTTGGGTTGATGAAGTTTATCAGTACGTTGACTGATTGTCTTCTCAACCAAGATGGAAGAGAATACACACATTGAGGGAGCACGTGGCGGTCATACTTAATGACGTATGTTCATGATTAATGAACATTGAGACGCCTCGCTTAGCTCAATCACTGGATGACAGACATCGTTGCCAAGTGCAAATCCTCTGTCATAGACTATGTCATGCAAGGGGAATCGTTCACCTTCATGGTTCTTGATTACGGTGGAAGTATCAAGAAGATGAAACAGATCGTCGGAAGTCATCAATGATGATGGTGTATATATGATATACATGTTATGAATGTTTTAGCTAAGCAAGTGCTCACAGTAGTGACTAAGTCTTGAACTAGTCATGTTTTGTGAAAAACCAGGTTTACTGCTTGAGTAGCTTGAAAGGATGAGGCGACATTGCGTGTTGATAACGGCAGTCAAGTTGTTGTGACGGCCATAGACACTCTCCCTCTAGATCTACCATTTGAATAAATTCTTTATGATCGGATGTTGGTATGATCGTTACAAGTGTGTCTCCTCTAGCGAGACACTTGTTCATACATGATAGTGACAAATTGGTGTCCTATATTTATGAAGTAATGATCATATGCCGGTTTGAATTTAGATGGTAGAAGCTCCCACATTCATAATATTAATGCCAAAGGATACAAACTTAATAAAGACACCACATATGTGTGGCACTACCGTTTAGTCATGTCAATGTTATATGCATTAGCTCCACACTGGATGGACCTACAAGTCCTAAGATTTGATCTTTTGACACTTGCAAAATAACTGTGACACCGTTTTCGGAAAACGGGCATATAACTTATTGATAGTCATACATAGAGATGTATGTGGTTCAATAAAGTAATTGACGGGTAGTGGAGACCTTTATTTCGTGAACTTCACTGAACATTTTGAGTATAGCTTGTTGAGAATCATGCATATGGGTGTATGTGAATCAATGAAGTACTTTAACGTGTAGTGGAAGTCTTTATTTCATAGACTTCATGAATATTCCGAGTAGATATATGGATATCCACTCCGGGGAATGTTAGTCTGAATTTTTGATTCGATCAAACGAAGTTCAGAATGAAGTAGGAAATAAACTTAACAAGAAAATCAAATTCCCGCGATGCAAATCAAGGAATGAAGATTTGAGTTATAATGTTGGCACATCATTGGAAGACTTGTGAGAAGAGTTCCACAAATTACGTCGCATGGAACACCATAGTGTTATGGTGTGTTAGGACGTCGTAATCGCACCCTATCGGATAGTGTATGGAAAATAGATCTCTTACCGAATTATTGTGATCATTAGAGTCATATGGTAGAAACGTAAACACTCACGTTAGCAAATAGGTAAACCATTTGAATCCATGGAGACAATGCCATGGCTTTTAGCCTGGATTGTCGTTTCAGCAATTTAGTGTTTCGATGTAATCGAACCTAAAATGGATTAATCTTTGTAGTATACCCTACCTAAAGAGTTAGTTGGGTACATGTCTCACGACATAGGCAAAATCTTTGCCGGGATATACCTTGCGAAAGAAATAGTTTCTTGTCCGAGGGTATAAGTGAGAAAGAAAGTAGAGCAAGACGAAGTTGGTGAACTTCCTCTCCAAACATCAGAGTGGCGCAATCGAAAGTGTTTTCGGTGTCAGGCTCCACAGCTTGAAAAAGCTGATGATTTAAAATCATGATGTTCTGAGCTCATACTAAGAGCGTAGGCATACGAGGTTGTGTTCCACACTGTGTGTTACGGCAATCTTGTTATGAAGGTCATATTAATGGAATATGATAGACCTACGAACTACAAAGAAGAGATGGTGGACCTAAGTCCGAGAAATGGCTATGAGTCATTTATGATCCAAAATAAAATCCATATACGATTACCAGGTAATGACTTGGGAGATCTTCTTGATGGCATCTAGGATGTTGATAGTATATGGAGTTTTATGAGAGAGTAGACATTGAGCAGATTCGATTTGTCGTGAAACAGTTCCGACAGACCACATGAGAGTTTGTCTCAAGTGGCGAAGCCTAAATCTATTCTGGGTCGTTTAGCACTTACTATAATTTCGAATGAGAAATTGATAGATGGATGAGAAAACCATGGTTCTTAATAGTGTAATTAAGAATGGTTTGTAATCCTGAGGATGCTAAACATGTATGCAAACTTCGGTTGTCCATTCATGGGCAGAAGTAAGCATATCAGAGCTGGAATCTTCACTTCGATAATGTGATCAAAGGATTTTGGAGTTGTCCAAAATAGTTGAACAAACCTACATTTGCAAAGTTTTGAGTGGGAGCTAAGTAGCTTTTCCTTGATCTTATATCTGGAAGGCATATTTGAGTGGGAGCTAGGTGTCATTTGTGATTCTGTATGTAACGACATATTGAATGACACAGATCCTCTAGTAGAGTGTAAAGGATTATTTAAGTGATTAAATTTTCTATGAAATGAAGTTAGGAGTATTAGGCATCCGATTTATAATTGCATAGATCAGAGGGGGCTTAATAACATTAAGTCGGAGTATTTCCTCAGTCAGGATTCTGAAGTGTTTCAGAAAAGGACAAGCGAAGAAAGAGGTTCTTGCTTGTATGACTAGGTAAAAGATTAAGTTAATCTTGGCTTTTTCAGTGATAGAAAATGATGTTCGACATTCTCTATGTATCACACATAGAGTCTATCAGGCTGAAAGCTCGACTTGGTGTGACCCGAGTTCTTGGTTCAAGAACAGGTTCTAGAGTGATCCTTGTGTGGATCAGTGAACAAACGTTAAGTTTTTTCTTTAGTGTCTATGAGAACTGAAGATAGGTTTTCTAGTAACGGGTAAGAGTGGAATGGCAACTTGCCGTAAAGCGGTTATGATGATGCAAGTTATTGCACTGACCCATACGACTAGAAATCTCATATAGGAGATGTCCTTTATTTTGAAGATAGACATGGTTAGTTTGCGAAGTCGCATATGAATGCACTGTCGCATAATCTACATAGGTATAGAAATATATCGCGACTTTAGAAGTAGCAAGTGTGATTGGACTGAGCAGTTTTCCGAGCGTAGGTGGTCCCTTAATAGATCTTTCAGACTTTTAAGGCGCATGCTACGCGAATGCTCGAGTCTCACTCCATCCACTGGGATATATTTCACCGTCATCGTAAGATACGGGATGATGTCAAACTAGGTGACATAGAAGTGTTGCAAAGCACATATAGGTCTCAATGTGTGAGGTCTATTGACTGTATTCCTCTTCCACGAGGCGAGCAGGCACCAAGATGCTATGGGTGTTGAGCTTCTACCAGGTTGTAAACTAGATTAAGTGTTACTCTAGTGCAAGTGGGAGACTGAAGGGAATATGCCCTAGAGGCACTTAATAAACATAGTTTATTGGCAATATCCCAATCGTTCATTATATGTTTTATACCATGCTATAACTGTATTAAGCAAAAACATTAAAACAGGTGTGGTAGATAAACAACCAGGTCCCTAGTAGCCTCTACTAAGACTAGTTTCGTTGCGCGATTGATGATCGAGGTTTTCCTATCATAGGGCATGGCGCCGGTCGGCAATGGAAGTCATATCGTTAGGTGTAACGATGTGATGGACATACCCAGTATTTATAGGACATAGTCATTACGCCTTAAAACCGTGAGACCAACTCTTATTATTATTCCTGGAAGATACTTTGATCGCACCAAACGTCGTATCTTATTTAGTATGACAATAACGGTGATACTTTTGGGTATCGGAAAGGAGTAGTTCAGACGAGGGGTCAACAGCGGGATTTGTTAGTCCGCATAGCCGGATAGATACTCTAGGGCCCACTCGGTGAGATTATGTCAAATGAGTTTGCAAACATGTGACTAGGTCACCAGCTGACATAATATCATAGACGAGTAGAAGAGAGCAATGTCGGTAACGAGATCATGCTAGGTATGGAGATATCTGAGAATGATACTCGGACACGCTAAGTATCACCATGACAAAGGGTTTAAGACTATACGTCCAGGTTTGATAGATGAAAGTCATTCGTTATATCTCAGGGATTAATTCATGGGGTCCAGGCCTACGAGTTAGTCGTTGATCATTGAGGAGTCTTGATCATACCTGATATTATATCGAACCGCTAGGGTAACACACTTAAGGGGTTTCGACAAGACAACCGGAAAGGAAAGAGATCACCGGGAGCGTCCCGGGAGGGGTCCGATGGAGATCGGGCAGCGACGAAAGAGTTTTCGGAGCTAGGAAAAATTATATATATTATGTTTGATATTAATTAGTGTAATTAATATGCAAATATGATTTTATATATTTATTTTCGAATTTATTTAGGCTGATTTCACTAAATGGGCCTTCTGGTCGAAAGAAGGCCCATGGGGGGAAAAACCCTCAAGGGAATTTTGTGGGGGAGGCTTGGCCGGCCTAGGTGGGCCAAATGGGGCCCACCTAGGGCCGGCGCACCTGTTTTGGCCGAACCAGGCAATGGGGGATAGTCCCACATTGCCTGGCTGGCAAGGTTGGCTCCCCCTGGGAGCCTATATAAGAAGGGGCACCCCTGGCCTTTTAATTCACCAATTAATTCCTGATTTCTCTCTCGATCTCGTGGTTCCCAAGTCGGAGCCGCGCCGAGCAAGAGAAGTCGGGGATCTCCTCCACCATAGCCCGCTGCCGCGCTGCTGGTGTTCCGGTCCAAGTCTTCCGCTGCTCGTCCTGGACTGGAGCTTCGGAGGCGTCGTCTCCACCGTACGTGTGCGACTCCCTGCGAGGTGCTGCGCTAGCGGTACTCGGAGGCCTGCTTCTTCTACACGACCTTGAGGTCGGCTACGTCGGTCTTCATCGACAACGTTTGTGCGGGAACGTAATCCCCGCTTTCGGTCTACGAGGGTATGTATTCCGATCTCCGCCGTACTTCTATATCTGCATAGTGTAGATCTTGGCTAGTTTAAGGATATCGTTGGTAGGAAAAGTTTTGTTTTCTGCACACGATCCCCTTCAGTGGTGTGAGGGGGAGAGGAAGTGGGGAGGTGTGGAGAAATGGCGAGGCTCGGGTGGGGTATTTATACCGGCGGTCCGGCGCACGGTGGACATGGCGTTGGGGTGGTCCAGGGGAGGCTAGGGCTCGCCATAGGGGAGGTGGCGGGGCGGCTATGGTGTCGGGGCGCAGAGGGGCAAGGATGGTGGCGTGGAGACGAGCTGCGCGTGCTCGGGTGGGGGACGGCCGTGAGGGCGCTCGGGCGGTGCACGACGTGCACGCCAAGGCGCGAGGGCTGCGGGCGCGGGCTCCTGCTGGGTGCCTTGCTGCGGTGCGAGGGAGCAGAGGGGTGAGGGAGAGCGAGGGAGGGCACAGCACGGCCGGCACGGCGCGGCGTCGTCGCGGCCACAGTGCCGACCAAGGCGACGTGCGCGCGGCCGCTGCTGTCGCCGGCGGTTCCTCGGTGCTCCCGGGCCCGATTCCTCGTGTTCTCGAGTGCGGTGAGGCTAGTGGAGTGAGGCAAATCGACTGGGGGCAGTGGCTTGCATCAATTTGATCAAAATTGATCAATTCGTCCAAGGATTCCGGTTCGGCTTGGGAAGAACAGGGTGGTGATCATCAGGTGTTTGATGAAATGCTTATACCAGAAGTAATTTCAATTTTTTTGAATTTTATTTTTATAATTTGCTTCACCTAGGTTTATCAAGATTTATGGTGCTGTTTGGTTAGTTATTGGACAAGTGCAACATAGCACATTTTGTGATTTGAATAAGATAAAGAAAGAAATGTAATTTAAATTTAGGTTTTTGAAATTAATATTTGGAGAGAGAAAAAGTGGTGGAAATAAAATGGGAGTGTTCATAATATCACTCCACTGAATTTGGTTTGAAAATAAATGGGTTTCTCACTTTGAGAAATAGTGTGACATTGGTCACATTGTTTGTATTGTTTCTATATTTTGTTTTGTTTATTTTCTTTTCATCAAGTAATTTAAGTAGAGCTAGCAAACAACACCTTCACAAGAATTACTTGTCGGGGGGCTGCCCCCCGGGTAGGGGCAGATCCCGGAATAACTCAGCAGTATGCCAACAGTACTTGACCTTTGACGAGAGCAAGGGACACCCCCTGATGTGCTGAAGGGGCAGCTTTACCCTTGAGCGCCGGAAGAGTCCAAAGTGCCACCTGGCAGGCGCAAGGGTCGGCTTTAACACCTATAAATAGACACCACGAGCCTTCGCAATGGCAGCAAAAGCATCAGCGGATGGTTCCTCTAAGAACTAGCTTCTCGAAGATGTCTTTGCTGGTAGGCCAAGACATCTTCGGGAGGCTAGGCCTAGAGATACGCATCCACGGACGAGCTCGGACACCTCCGGAAAGGATCTCGGATCTTGGGCTCCGGGGAGACTCCCGGAAGGAGATGTATTCGGTTTTACCGGATAGATGGTCCGGGTAAGTGCTAACCGGAGTGTCTATCTCGGTCTTGATCTCATGCAGGAGAGGCTTGCGGGGGCAAGCAAGGAGGTAACCGGCATGAGGGACCCCGGTAGGCCGTCAACGGTCTGTAGCAGGCTTTCCCGCCTGATGCGGGGGGGAGTACCTTTCCGTCTGACACGGAAGCATGGTCACCTCCCGCCTGACACGGAAGCATGGTCACCTCCCGCCTGACACAGGAGCGCGTCAGCCGGTACGACAACGGTACGACAAGACACGACATGCCTAGCCCGGCAATCCGGAAAAGGCTATCCGGGATGGGCAAAGACATGTCCTGTCTCTGACAGGGAGACAATGATGATCCAGGACGGCGCCTGCTGTCCTTGCCGAGATGATGACGAAGGGGCTACGCCGAATAGCGCGGCGACTAGGTCGCACTCGCCGGTGACGACATGCCGGCTAGGCCTGTCCGGTGGGGCCAAGCCGGTTTAGGGTTTCCGGCCCTCCTGGCCGAAACCCTATAAAAGGCACCATAACTGCTTCTGTGATAGGAGGACCAACTTGGCAGCCAAAACAGTAGTTGCATTTACTCCTAGAGCTTTTACTTCTTCATACCTCGAGTTCATCTAGTTCTTCGTGTCCTTCACTTCGAGAGATCTAA
Source organism: Poa annua (assembly GCA_026929855.1). Taxonomy (NCBI): domain Eukaryota; kingdom Viridiplantae; phylum Streptophyta; class Magnoliopsida; order Poales; family Poaceae; genus Poa; species Poa annua. Next base: position 305,953,269 of record CM049426.1, on the reverse strand, counting down.
GAACAAGTTGTAGCCCTTGTACCACAGTTATATAGAGAGGAAAGGCAGGAGTAGGGGTGTTACCTCCTCACGAGGGCCCTGAACCTGGGTATATCGTGTGTGTGTTGTGTGCCTTCGTGCATTTGTTCTTGTTTGTTAGATCTTCCCTATATCGTATTGCTGTTGTTTCTAGTTCTTCGGAGATCTCGGTTATACCGGGATCCTCCTCGTGTGGGCTATTCAGCTCGCTATCCCTCCCCGGATCCACCAACGTCCATCGGCCCCACACATTAGCCATCCTATGGCATCTGCCGTGACACCACCACGACAGTTGGCACCCACCTTGGTGCCGACAGAGGCGTTGGCTGGTGTACACATCCGGACGGGCTCCCCCATTCATTTCGACATTCGGGTTCTCTCTGGCCTGGTCGTAAGGCTAGGGGAGATGGACTTCGTCTGCGACAACGCAGGATGCTTCCAGAACAGACCCTTTCCGGTGAACGGATGTCTCATTGACTTTGGTGGTTTCACCACCTACGTCGCCACCGAAGTTATCTGTAGCTACCCTGACGTGGTCCTGGAAGCTGAAGACCCTCCCATGCTCTGCGCTGCTCGGGGTCTGCGTGCCGGTCGCCCCCCGAGTTCCGTCGCGGTGATGATGGTCGGGGAAACCGAGGAGGAGTACCAAGACGCTGACGGCGATACCGGAAGCGGCCACATCCATTTGGCCAAGACTCCTCAGGAAAGAGGTGCGGCCCGGGATAGCGATCCACAGCCGTCACAGCCACGGCGTCGGCCGGATCCCCTCTCGGGCCTGGTGGCCAAGTTGGCTGTACCTGTAGCTGCTGAAGCGGATACCCAGGACACTTCGGCTGATTTGGAGGAGCAGCGGAGGTTGCTACTTGCTGAAGCACAGGAGATCGCCGAGATCCGTCGCAAACTCAATGCTAGTCTCCGGGAGTACAATGCAGCTCACGGATTCCTTAAGATAGACTCCCGGGACAAGCGCATCGCGGATCTGCGCAAGAAAGGAAGAATGGTGAATGACAAGCTGGCAGGTGGAGCCACAACCAGTCACACGGGAAGCCGAATTTTAGCAGGGAAGCCGGTGTACAGCTCACCGGCGAAAACTCTTAGGGCTGCCGAAGCCGCCATGGCCGAATTGGTAGGGTTATCCGGTGAGGCCCTACGCAAACAACATGAGCGAGTGAACGAGTTGGTGATCGAGGCCAACGGTCAGAATCAGGCCTTCAAGAAGAAGAACCCCGGGGCAGGATCCCAGGTGCACTCAGCTAGACCCAATAGCCAGAAATCGGACGGAGAGGCCTCTTCCCCGCATCCGAGCAAAAGCAAGAGCAAGAGCAAGAGCCAGAGCCGGAGTCGAGGTTCCGGGAAGAACAAGCAGCTACAGGCCTATGATCCGGCCTTCGCCGGTATCCAGCAAGCCGGGCAGCGTAACTCGGGACAGGCGGGAAGTACCCGTGAGGACGGTAACCTGGGTGTAGGAAACAATAACCCGGTCGGCCGTGGTAATCCACCCCGGAACCCTCCTCATGTTCAGGGAAACCCACAAAGGGAGGTCGCCTTTGTTCCACAGCAGGCTGTGATCCCGGCGCAGAACAGGCTCAACGATGGCAACTCGAGACTGCAGCAGCTCGGTTATCATCCCGACGAGAATCCTTTGGGATCTCAGATAGGGACCAGACAGCTGAATCCGGCAGACGCCAGATATCGGCTCGACTGAATTCACCAGTCCGAGCTAGTTGAAGAGCAAGGACCTCCGGGATCTGCCTGCTTTGGACCTCGGATCATGCGGGAACCACCTGTTCGGAATTTTCAGCTCAACAGGGGTGCCAAGACCTATGACGGCAGCAAGAAGCCGGAGGACTGGCTAACCGACTATGTAACTGCAGTAAGCATAGCCGGTGGAAACAGACGATGGGCGGTACGATACGTACCGCAGATGTTGGAAGGACCTGCCCGGATTTGGTTGAACAACCTGAGAACTGGCAGCATAGACTGCTGGTTAGATTTTGAGGAGGCATTCATCAGGAACTTCACCAGCACGTACAAAAAGGCCTAACAGGCCTCAGCAGCTCGCCATCTGTAGGCAAAGGAGTAACGAGACTGACCGGGAGTATCTTACCCGGTGGAGCAATATTCGCAATTCTTGCGAAGGAGTGGTAGAGGCACAGGCCATCTCCTGGTTTGCACAAGGATGCCGGCATGGCTAAATTCTGTGGCAGAAGTTGCAAAGAAAGATGCCGGCGACCTTGGCAGAGACCATGCACATCGCCGATACCTACACGCTTGGAGATCCCATGCAACCCCTGGTGGATGTCGGTGACTCCAACAGGAGGAATGCGGGACCTCAGCGTTCGGGACCGAGCAGGAGCCATGATCGCCAGGATTTTGGCCAGAAAAGGAATCAGCCCGAGTACCACCATGCCGCACAGCACGTCGCATCAGTGACCCGGGAGCAAGAGGATGCCGGCAACAGCCAGCGTCAAAAGACAAGTGGCCCGGCTTGGGGTCAGAGTCAGGAGGTGCAAAAGACCTGGGTGGAACAAAAGAAGCCCCTGACATATGAGGAGATGCTGAACAAGCCATGCTGCTACCATACTCTGGAGGCCAACAAACCCGCAAACCACTCTACTCGGCAGTGCAGCTGGTATCAGCGCACATTGCAGGAAGGCAGCTCAGGAGCTGTTCGGCCGAGTGCTCCGGCATCTCGGCCCACATTCCGAGACCCCCTCCTCCGACATCGGGGGTCAACGCTATCCGAATCGACCCGCCTCCGCGAGGGCCCCCATCTCGGCCAGTGAATATGGTGCACACACGGAACGACAACGGTGCAGGCCCCAGTAACCAAGCCGTACAACAGCAGGGTAACTACCGGGAAGCACATCAAAGCTATGTGGTCTTCGTGACCGAGCCCACTGACCGGAGGAGTGTGCGATAGCGTGCCTTGGAGGTGAACGCTGTGATCCCGGCGGTGCCCAAGTTCTTGCACTGGTCCGAGATGGAGATCACATGGAACCGGAAGGATCATCCCAGGGTTATGCCTAAGCCGGGGGCGTATGCCTTGGTGGTGGACCCAACTTTTGTCGGACCAAACCTCAATGTCCGCTTCAGCCGAGTTCTGATCGACAATGGCAGTGCCATTAACATCATGTACAAGGACACGATGCTGAAGCTGGGGGTGTCCATGAACACCTTGCTGCCTACCGAGACGACCTTCCACGGCATTGTGCCCGGAGTCTCCTGCTCACCCATGGGAAAAATCTGGGTTGAAGTACTGTTCGGAACCCGGGAGAACTGCCGAACCGAGAGCTTGGAGTTCGAGGTCGTGGACCTCGAGAGCCCGTATCACGCACTGATCGGCAGGCCAGCCCTGGCCAAGTTCATGATCTCAACTCACATGGGCTACCTGAAGATGAAGATGCCGGGACCTAACGGCATAATCACCATCTCGGGAGATCACAAGCGCTCCATGGAATGTGCCTCAGCGGGGTCATGCTTAGCCGAGTCCCTGGTGATCGCGGAAGAAAAGGAGAGGATCCAGCAGGTGGTGGCAATGGCCAAGACCTCCCAACTCGGAATGCCCGGGATGGTGAACCCGGAGCAGGGTGCGTCATTTCAGCCCCCCAAAGAGACCAAGAAGTTGGGTGTGGACCCCAGCAACCCGGAGCGCCAAGTTATCATTGGCAGCAACCTGGACAGCAAATAGGAAGGCGAGCTCGTCGACTTCCTCCGTGAGAATCGGGATGCTTTTGCGTGGTCGAGTGACGATCTGCAAGGTGTCCCGAGGGAGTTGGCTGAGCACTCTCTGTTTGTTAGACCGGATGCGAAGCCGGTGAAGCAACCAACTAGGCGCCTCTCGGATGAAAGAAGAGCTGCCGTCATGGAGCATCTGGCTATACTGCTGGCGGCTGGATTCATAATGGAAATGCTGCACCCGGATTGGATATAGAATCAGGTCCTGGTAGAGAAGAAGAAGGATGATCCCCTCCTGCTTAAGGTGTGGCGCATGTGCATTGACTTCACCAACCTCAACAAAGCATGCCCGAAAGACCCCTTTCCACTGCCCCGGATAGATCAAGTAATAGATTCCACTGCCGGGAGTGAACTTTTGACTTTTTTAGATGCCTATTCTGGTTTTCACCAGATACCTTTGAATCCGGATGATCAATTGAAAACTGCTTTTATTACCCCTTATGGGGCTTATTGCTATCGTGTCATGACTTTCGATTTGAGGAATGCTGGTGCTACATACCAGAGGTGCATGCAGAAATGTTTGCATGACCAGATAGGCTGGAATGCCGAGGTCTATGTCGATGACATAGTCATAAAGAGAAAAGAAAAAGCCTCACTAATAGATGATTTGAGGGAAACATTTAAGAACTTAAGAAGATTCCGGATGAAATTGAACCCGGATAAGTGCACATTTGGGGTTCCGGCGGGGAAATTACTCGGTTTCCTCATCTCGAGCCGGGGAATCGAGGTCAACCCGGGTAAAAGTCGTGCTATCGAGAGCATGAAATTGCCCGTGCGTCTCAAAGATGTACAGAAGTTCACTGGTTGTCTTGCATCCTTAAGTCGGTTTGTGAGTCGACTTGGGGAGAAGGCCTTGCCCCTGTACCAATTGATGAAGAAAAGCAAAAGATTTGTTTGGACCCCACAAGCTGACGCAGCATTCAACGATTTGAAGAAGATGCTCTCAACAGCACCCGTGTTGGTGTCGGGGGGCTGCCCCCCGGGTAGGGGCAGATCCCGGAATATCTCTGCAGGGTGCCAACAGTACTTGACCTTTGGCGAGAGCAAGGGACACCCCCTGGTGTGCTGAAGGGGCAACTTGACCCTTGAGCGCTGGTAGAGAGCAGAGTGCCTCCTGGCAGGCGCAAGGGTCAATTCTAGCAACTATAAATAGACACCCCAGCCTTCACAATGGCAACACAAGTATCAGCGGATGGTTCCTCTAAGAACTAGCTTCTCGAAGATGTCTTTGTTGATAGGCTAAGACATCTTCGGGAGGCTAGTGTAACATCCCAACATTTTATAATGTTCAAAAATCACAAAAATTTAAAACTTTCCTTTTTATTAAAATAAAATATTAAATGCATAAGGAAACCAACTATAAAAGACTTCAAAGTTTAATATTTCAAATGTCACAGTTTAAAACATTTTATTATCCCATGTATTTCAAAACCTTCAAATATAATTTGACAAAAATGTTACAAACTACAATTCATTTTATTTTAAATAAATTAGTTCTTTATAAGTATTTGAATTAAACCATTTAATTACAAGATTATTCAAAAGGTTATATAATTACTAGATGGTTGCCATTCCTTTAACTAAGTTCAAAATATAGTTTGGAAATTATAAGCTTATAGTGTATAACTTTAAAACTTCATAGAATTTAAATTAATGAATTAGCCCAATAAACATTTCATTGGCTTAAATGAATTTCACCTATTTTTCATAACATGAAATGATTAATAGATCCTAAATAAAAATAAAATTAAAGGTCTTGTCCAAAGTTGTTATGAAGTTTCAAATGCATAAAATATAATGTTGCTCAAATTATTTTCAATTAAAAATGAATACATTATATCTTCTCTTTTCCATTTTCATATAGTTGTGTTATATCATTAATAATTATACCAAAGCCAAAAATGAATTTACAAATTGAAAATGAGTTTAAATAACTTAAACCCAAACATATTGAAATGTGGGTATTTCTACAAATTTATTTTAGCCAAAGGAAAATTTAAATAGGATAGAAATTCAAATGTGACTTAAGTGTCAAATTGGTAATTAATCAATATTTCAAAATATTAATTTTCAAAAATATTCAAAACATACCCACAACTGGTTTAACAGCAAGACATTATTTCTACAAATTTTTAGAAATTAATTTGACATCATTTGGACATTTAAATCAAAAGATATGAATTAAAGAAATAAAATCAGAAAAGAAAATATCGGCTGACGTCATGCTGACGTCAGCAGATCTTCTTCTTCCTCTAACCGAACGAAGCGAAGAATATGGAAATCGAATCGGAGTCCAAATCCTCTCCGATTCGTGCGGGATACGATCTCCGAAGCCCCCTATATAATCCCCGGACCCCGCCGCGTCTTTTCCCCCTCGAAACCCTAACTAAATCACGCCGCCAGGCCGCTGGAAAGCTCGCCGGAGTTCGCCTCCTCCGCCGCCGTCCTCTGCAGTTTCCGGTGAGCCCCGAGCCTCCGAAGCCCTCTCATCCCCCCCCCCCCTCGCTTTCCCATCGTCGTGCGCACCTACTAAGCCTCGTGTTCGGTGGTTTCGTGCAGCGAGTCGAGCGCCCCGTGCTCGACCGGATCGCCCGGAGCGCCGCCGCACTCTATCCGCCGCAGCCGGCCGCACCAGGAAGAGAGAGACGACACCGCCACCTCCATCGCCCTCCCCGCGACGCGCCGCGCTCGGGGCTGCTCTCCTCGCATCCGGGGAGGCACGGCAACGACCGGAGCGTCCACGCCGGAGCCCGCGCCGCCGTCAGCTCCTAACTCCGGTGAGAAGCGCCGCCATCTTCTGGACGAGCACGGTGAGCCATCCGATCTACATCGTACGGTTGTAAATAGATCCTTTAAAACGAAGCGGTACGATCTGATCTGGACCGTCAGATCCAGATCTGACGGCCCAGATCTATAACTTATCCACGTAGACAGCCACGTCAGCGCCACGTCACTGCCCAGTCAGCTGCCACGTGGAAAACAATTTCCTTAATTAAATTTAATCGGCAGTTTTGCAGAAACACCCCTGCCACTTAGATATGTCACAACTTTTTAACCACAACTCCAAATTCAATAATTTTTATATATTTGGAAAGCTCTGGATGTGTAGAATAATTTGGATCTCACAAAATTCAAATTTGAATTAGTATAAAATATTCAAATTTCAAATGGTGAATTTGAGTATATTTGTAATAACTTTAAATCTATAAATCCAAAAATTGCAAATAAATATGTTTTAGAAACTTTGGAATATATGTAAATTAATGCTACTGCTATAAAAATATTTTTGAGTAATGTTTGAATGATTTCATGGTTGTGTGTTTAATTTGAATAGTTTGACTAATTTTGAAATAACTTTTAATATAAACATTATTTTTGATTAAATCCAATTGCAATAGATTTAATTAAATGCTCTCTGTCTATTAACATTTAATTATGAAATTTTGTTATAAAAATTTAGTTATAGGAAACTTTAATCTTATATTTATTCCTTTTAGTATATTTTCCAAAATTAGAAATTGATTAAATTGCACTTATAGATTCATGCATATTTATGAATAAAACACAAAAGTTAATTTGATGTTTCTTGTGATTTAAAATTTCATTTCATAGCATATTTTATTCTCATAGGAAACCCCCTCTTCTTTAGTTTTCTCTAAATTAGGATTATCTTCAAACTTAGTATTTTGGGAAAAGTGCTATGCACTTAGACACTTAGTAATTTTCAAGATGGAGCTAGAAGACCATTGAAGGACTTAGCCAAAAACAAGACTTCAGAAGGATCTTCAAGGAGAAGAAACACTTAGAAGAAAATCAAGGAGAGGTTCATGAAGGACTTAGAAGAAAACAGACTCTGGAAGCATCCTCAAGATGTCAAGCACTTAGAAGAAAAGTGAGAAGAAGTTCAAGAAGGCCAACTCCCTTTTATTCTCTAAGTCTCTCTCTTTGTCTTTTCTTCTCCTCTGAGATTTCATGAAGACTAAGTAAATCCAAGACCAGCCTCGAGGATACAAGAATCATCAAGTCTGAAGATTCATCAGGACTACTCAGAACTCAATCAAGACATCATCAAGGAGAATATTACAAGTCTGGAGATGAAGCCTGGAGGACAACTACATCTTTCTTTCTATCTTTTCCCTCTTTCCTAATCTTGTCTTTTAGACTTAAACAAATTTTGATCATGATGTTATCATCTTGAAATTGTTGGATCCTAACAGCATAGTGGGATGAAGCGGCCTGGAAACAAACCTTACATGTCCACGTACATGAGACCTGTTCCACAATTTAAGTGGCTGGCCGGGTGTCTGTCTCTCTCACTATAGTGAATGTCCAATTTACAAAGAGTTGATAATAATTGTTGATCATCTGGAACAAATGACTTAGTATTTTTCTCTAGGTATTTTGCACATCATGGTTAAGCCATTAGAGTGCTTGTTTAAAGATGATATAAAACAATGTATTTTTATCCAACTTGAGACCTTAGCCCTTAGTCCTTTTTGGACCAATCTATTTGCCTTGCATTAACTTAAAATATTTTCCATGGCATGGCTTGCACCTCTAGTCCTTAGAAATAACTTGCATATCATGCATGTCATGTTTTCCTTAGAAGTTTAAGAAACTTGTTTGTAAGTTTTGTGTTGTTTTATGATTGTTGTATTGTTGTTTGTTTGTATTGTTTAGACTGAACGGAGAGTCCCGAGTATCGTTGAAAAGAGTTGTGAACAACGACAACATTCAAAGGCAAGTGGCACACCCCATAAACTTCCAATTTTTATATGCATTACTTAGTGTATTTTTATATGCATGTGTTGCTATGCTAAACCTGTGTAGAATCCCTTATACCTGTGTCTACGTTCCTATGCAATACTTAGTAGAATTATTGTTGCTATGCAAATGTTGTTTTGTGAAAATCTAAATTCTACTAAGTTAAGAATCTAACACCTGGGTGGTAATTGGTCGGATGGTTTATGTTGAGTGGCTACTCAGGTCCATTTCTATGGTTCCTAGAGTATGTACACTTGAGAATGGCCACCCAGGAACAGAGGAATCTGAAGAACTCCGAGTGACGATTGCTTCCAGTGCAGCCATTGCCATATGGGCTCTGGCTTGATCAATTATGTTGCGTGGACTCTCTCCGGCTTGACAAGCAGATGTAGGGGGATGTTAGGTGGAACGGGTCAAGCCATGTGGGAGGGAAAATGCTTCTGAAAGATCTCGTCTCATTCTCTCCTTTCCTTATCACAAATGGTGTGTAAAGGATACTTTGGGTTGAATGGGTACAATGGTGAAAGTGCACAACCTCTGCAGAGTGTAAAACTAAGTACTTAGTCGTGTCCCCGGTTACGGACAATTTTGAGCAGCTGATCAAGGACGTCAACGGAGGATTCCATCATTCAAATTTCTAAGTTAAAAGTTGATGGGTGAACAAGGGAAGATGAGATTTATGGTTTTCATGCCATACTCGTCGATTTCAAGAAAAGTGTTTCCAAAAAGATAGGAAAAATTGGCTTTATGCAAATTAGCCTTGAACTCCACCAGCCAAATATTCATATAGGCTTTAGAGTTATTCCATAAGTGTCCACCATAGTGTCACTTGCCAGACTCCATTTTTAATGGAATCTGACCCACGTTGTTGCAATATTTTTCTTATTGCAGATTGATCAGATGACGAGTGAGGTTTCGTTTAAAGGTTTCGAGTCTACAACCAACATGTTTTCGCCTGTGGCAGCATGAAAGTTATAGAGGCTCACTGCTATTGTATTTCCGATGTGTACTTTTCAAAGCTAGCTTTATGCTATGCAATTTGTAAAGAATATTTTGTAATTCTGGATCATCGATGTAATAAAATTGACGCTTTGTTGTGATATTACATCGTAAACTGTGTGTGCAAATGAATCGATCTAGGGATTTGCACTATACACAGGTATCTGCCTTATTTAAAGTGCAGGTACGCTACAGATGGTATCAGAGCACTGTGTTGCCTGTAGGTTCGAAACCCCTAAGTCTGGATAGAAATAGGTTTGACCATAGGATTGAAAATCTATTTTTCTTCACTTTTCTAAAAACAAATCTTTTCACTATGTCTTTCTCGTATTCTCATCTACTATCAACCTTCTAAAAGCCTCTTATCTTTTTCTAGATGACCATGTTCTTACAGTCTAAGTCTGATTCTGCTGCTTCATATGGAAAAGCTACGATGCAACATAAAGTTCTACATGCATGAAAGACCACTGAAGAACCAGGATACGACCAACACCTCGAAGATATTCAAGAAAGTTGAACAAGAACTTGAAGCACCCACGAAGGAGGTAGATTTGACCACCACTTAAATAGAACGACGATATCGTGTTAGTGTATTGATCATATCAACTTAGCTATATGACAATACTAGATTGATTGTTTGTTGTGAACCTTGTTGCTTGATGTTTGTTAGATGTTGATTGATTATGCTAGGAATTGGTTGCCTTGTTCAAAAAAATTATTGAATTCTCCATAGTACATTAACTCATTTATTTTTTTAAAACCAGCAGATGTCTCACTTCAATATGAACAACAGTAAATTTTACCCAACTACGCGAATACTGTTAAGGGACCAGAGTCAGAAGGTGATCAATGACCACTCGCCAAAGATTGATCAAAACCATAGGGATGTTGAAGAGGAACCTATGACCAAACTAAAGGCATGCAAAACTTGTGGAGAGATAGGACATACGTTCGAAGATTGCTCTGATGAGTGGCCCCATGGTCACATCAGACGTCCAATTAATGGACGCCGCTCCAAAAGGATTATTTTCTTCCTGTGTGAAGGAACGACCCATGTTCCAATCCAATGCCCATATTATCCCTTGGTGCAACAAGCTAACCAGCAAGCCAAGGAAGGAATGCAAAAGTCTCTCATGAAGACCCTGGAGGAACAAAGACAAAAGAGTGAATCCAAGAAGGATCTAAGCCACTTAACATGCTTCAGGTGCAAGGATAAGGGACACTATGCCAGTGGCTGCCCTGAGTGGAAGAAGAATAAATCTCTCCAAGGACCGAGTGGAAAGAGTGAGTGCTAAAAACTTTCTGTATCCCCCACATGCCATTGTATTTTGAACACTTGTACGCTCTACATCAGAGGACTAAACGAGATTACACAAAGTTTCTAGACTGACCACAAAAATTTCTTTTAAGGGTGGTAGCCACCTAGAGAATTCAAACCCAGTCGCTTAAACACAGAGATCTCAAACTATCTTTTTTTTCATCCTTCTAATCAGAAAAACCATTCACTGTCAAGTTTTCAAGTTTCCATGTCAGAAATTTCATTTCTCAAAACATCTCGAGTTATCAGAATCATTCAAGCCTTTGCTTTCTTTTCAGCTTCTCTGAATCTCGGGGACGAGATTCCTTTTAAGGGTGGTAGTCTGTAACATCCCAACATTTTATAATGTTCAAAAATCACAAAAATTTAAAACTTTCCTTTTTATTAAAATAAAATATTAAATGCATAAGGAAACCAACTATAAAAGACTTCAAAGTTTAATATTTCAAATGTCACAGTTTAAAACATTTTATTATCCCATGTATTTCAAAACCTTCAAATATAATTTGACAAAAATGTTACAAACTACAATTCATTTTATTTTAAATAAATTAGTTCTTTATAAGTATTTGAATTAAACCATTTAATTACAAGATTATTCAAAAGGTTATATAATTACTAAATGGTTGTCATTCCTTTAACTAAGTTCAAAATATAGTTTGGAAATTATAAGCTTATAGTGTATAACTTTAAAACTTCATAGAATTTAAATTAATGAATTAGCCCAATAAACATTTCATTGGCTTAAATGAATTTCACCTATTTTTCATAACATGAAATGATTAATAGATCCCAAATAAAAATAAAATTAAAGGTCTTGTCCAAAGTTGTTATGAAGTTTCAAATGCATAAAATATAATGTTGCTCAAATTATTTTCAATTAAAAATGAATACATTATATCTTCTCTTTTCCATTTGCATATAGTTGTGTTATATCATTAATAATTATACCAAAGCCAAAAATGAATTTAGAAATTGAAAATGAGTTTAAATAACTTAAACCCAAACATATTGAAATGTGGGTATTTCTACAAATTTATTTTAGCCAAAGGAAAATTTAAATAGGATAGAAATTCAAATGTGACTTAAGTGTCAAATTGGTAATTAATCAATATTTCAAAATATTAATTTTCAAAAATATTCAAAACATACCCACAACTGGTTTAACAGCAAGACATTATTTCTACAAATTTTTAGAAATTAATTTGACATCATTTGGACATTTAAATCAAAAGATATGAATTAAAGAAATAAAATCAGAAAAGAAAATATCGGCTGACGTCATGCTGACGTCAGCAGATCTTCTTCTTCCTCTAACCGAACGAAGCGAAGAATATGGAAATCGAATCGGAGTCCAAATCCTCTCCGATTCGTGCGGGATACGATCTCCGAAGCCCCCTATATAATCCCCGGACCCCGCCGCGTCTTTTCCCCCTCGAAACCCTAACTAAATCACGCCGCCAGGCCGCTGGAAAGCTCGCCGGAGTTCGCCTCCTCCGCCGCCGTCCTCTGCAGTTTCCGGTGAGCCCCGAGCCTCCGAAGCCCTCTCATCCCCCCCCCCCTCGCTTTCCCATCGTCGTGCGCACCTACTAAGCCTCGTGTTCGGTGGTTTCGTGCAGCGAGTCGAGCGCCCCGTGCTCGACCGGATCGCCCGGAGCGCCGCCGCACTCCATCCGCCGCAGCCGGACGCACAGGAAGAGAGAGACGACACCGCCACCTCCATCGCCCTCCCCGCGACGCGCCGCGCTCGGGGCTGCTCTCCTCGCATCCGGGGAGGCACGTAAACGACCGGAGCGTCCACGCCGGAGCCCGCGCCGCCGTCAGCTCCTAACTCCGGTGAGAAGCGCCGCCATCTTCTGGACGAGCACGGTGAGCCATCCGATCTACATCGTACGGTTGTAAATAGATCCTTTAAAACGAAGCGGTACGATCTGATCTGGACCGTCAGATCCAGATCTGACGGCCCAGATCTATAACTTATCCACGTAGACAGCCACGTCAGCGCCACGTCACTGCCCAGTCAGCTGCCACGTGGAAACAATTTCCTTAATTAAATTTAATCGGCAGTTTTGCAGAAACACCCCTGCCACTTAGATCTGTCACAACTTTTTAACCACAACTCCAAATTCAATAATTTTTATATATTTGGAAAGCTCTGGATGTGTAGAGTAATTTGGATCTCACAAAATTCAAATTTGACTTAGTATAAAATATTCAAATTTCAAATGGTGAATTTGAGTATATTTGTAATAACTTTAAATCTATAAATCCAAAAATTGCAAATAAATATGTTTTATAAACTTTGGAATATATGTAAATTAATGCTACTGCTATAAAAATATTTTTGAGTAATGTTTGAATGATTTCATGGTTGTGTGTTTAATTTGAATAGTTTGACTAATTTTGAAATAACTTTTAATATAAACATTATTTTTGATTAAATCCAATTGCAATAGATTTAATTAAATGCTCTCTGTCTATTAACATTAATTATGAAATTTTGTTATAAAAATTTAGTTATAGGAAACTTTAATCTTATATTTATTCCTTTTAGTATATTTTCCAAAATTAGAAATTGATTAAATTGCACTTATAGATTCATGCATATTTATAAATAAAACACAAAAGTTAATTTGATGTTTCTTGTGATTTAAATTTCATTTCATAGCATATTTTATTCTCATAGGAAACCCCCTCTTCTTTAGTTTTCTCTAAAGTAGGATTATCTTCAAACTTAGTATTTTGGGAAAAGTGCTATGCACTTAGACACTTAGTAATTTTCAAGATGGAGCTAGAAGACCATTGAAGGACTTAGCCAAAAACAAGACTTCAGAAGGATCTTCAAGGAGAAGAAACATTTAGAAGAAAATCAAGGAGAGGTTCATGAAGGACTTAGAAGAAAACAGACTCTGGAAGCATCCTCAAGATGTCAAGCACTTAGAAGAAAAGTGAGAAGAAGTTCAAGAAGGCCAACTCCCTTTTATTCTCTAAGTCTCTCTCTTTGTCTTTTCTTCTCCTCTGAGATTTCATGAAGACTAAGTAAATCCAAGACCAGCCTCGAGGATACAAGAATCATCAAGTCTGAAGATTCATCATGACTACTCAGAACTCAATCAAGAAATCATCAAGGAGAATATTACAAGTCTGGAGATGAAGCCTGGAGGACAACTACATCTTTCTTTCTATCTTTTCCCTCTTTCCTAATCTTGTCTTTTAGACTTAAACAAATTTTGATCATGATGTTATCATCTTGAAGTTGTTGGATCCTAGCAGCATACACTAGTAGAAAACGAGGCTTTGGTTCACCCCTTTAGTCTCGGTTCATTTTTTGAACCCAGACTAAAGGGGTGAGAGCCACTCCGCTGGATTTGTGAGGGACCTTTAGTCCCGGTTCGTGTTACGAACCGGGACTAAAGGTTCAGCGCACGCGGCAGCAGAGGCGGGCCCCAGCGTCAGAGACCTTTAGTCCCGGTTCGTAACACGAACCGGGACTAAAGGTCCTCACTTTATCAGCTTCTTCCAGCCCGAGCCAACTCCATTTTTCCCACCGAGCCCGAGCTCAAAATCATTTCCTCTCCATTTCTTCTCCATTTCCTCTCCCCAATACTAGATAATCCATAATATTTTACACCATTTGGAGAGATTGAAGCCACCCCACGGTTAGCCTCTTCATCCTCTTTCCGGCATTGCTTATTTAGCTCATTTTGCTCATTTCAATTTTTTTGCGCAAGCAAGGTGTTCGATGTAATGCCTAAGTTATGATCTCATTTGTGTATATGTGCAATTTGTTCTCAAACTAAAATAATGATTTATGTGTTTTAGTGTGGTGAGGAGCCTTATCGACGTCGATCGCCCGCGCCGTCCCGTCACCACCTCGGTGAGCCTCTATATTTTATTTATTTTATTTTAAAAACATAGCTTTTATGATTTAGATGCATAGTTACTACTTGTATAATTTTCTAACTTGTATTATATGTATAGTGTCATGGTTCTGATATCCGTCCCCGTCGGTCCTCGTCCGGTCTATGATTCGGATGTGGTATATTTTCAAAACTATTTATTTCATTCTATGTTTCTGAAAATTATGGCGACCAACTTGACATAGAATTATTTTTATCTAGGAGGTAGTCGAACCAGAAATTGAACCTGACCCTATTGTCGAGTTTTTGGATAAAGAAAACAATGATTTGAAAGCAAAATTGAAAAGAAGTGAAGCTCTTTATCTTCAATGCTTAGAAGATAAGATGAAATTAGAGCTCAAACTTGCCGACGTGGTCGATGGTAACGAGATCAAGATGGATGCAATGCGCTTGAAGATAAAAAGGATTAGAAAATATGCCATTAATCGGGAGGCTTGGTATCATTATGTTGTGGGTTCAGTATTTACCTTAGTTGCGATTTTGATCGCATTTGTTGTTGGATTTAAATTCTTTAGATAATTTTTATATTTGTTTCAGTTAATGTATGTTTTATGAGAACTATGTATTACCGCTTGTCAATACTCTACTCTTATTTTAATGGATGACATTGTATTAATTAATTTGCTCTTACATATTTTTTATGACAGTACTGTAATAATGGGGTTCGATATACTTTTATGTAATACAGATGAACCGACAATGGATGTACGGTGACCGATGTTGTCCTGAGTTCATTGATGGCATGCATAATTTTCTCCATATGGCTGAGGCAAACAAGCCGAAGAACGGTTTTATTCGTTGTCCATGTAGTGCCTGCAAGAATATGAGTGATCACTCTACCTCAAAAGTCATTCACTCACACCTCTTGCATAATGGTTTTATGCCTGGTTATTATTGTTGGACCAAGCACGGAGAAACAGGGGTTATCATGGAAGAAAATGAAGAAGAGGAGGATAATGACAAGTATCCTTGGTTCAGTGATACTACAATGGGAGAAGACGAAACTGAAGAAGATCCCATTATCGGTTTCTTGTACCCAAGCATCCGTTAAGGAAGAAAGGCAAGCATTACAAATGTGAGGCAGATCATCGGCCGAGGCCTACCCGTCCTTCTAGTTCTGCTATACATGATATGGTCAAGGATTTAAATGTAATCTTTGGAAAGGGTCCTGGCGGTCTCACTGTTCCGAATGACGCAAACAACCACGTACCCATGTGGAAGAAGAAATCTATATTTTGGGAGCTGCCATATTGGATAATGCTAGAGATTCACTCTGCAATCGACGTGATGCACGTGACAAAGAACATTTGTTGCAATTTGCTAAACTTCTTAGGCGTGTATGGGAAGTCAAAAGATGGGAAGTCAAAAAAAGGTACACCGAAAGGAAGGCAGACCCATCAACGTATGAGCGAAGAGATGCATCGAGACGATACTCATTCAGAGAATCAGCCAGGTCCTGCAAGCTACGCTCTTACTAAAGAAGAGAAGAAAATATTTTTTGAGTGCCTTCGCAGTATGAAGGTTCCATCTGGCTTCTCATCAAATATAAAAGGAATAATAAACATGGCAGAGCAAAAATTTCAGAATCTAAAGTCTCATGACTGTCACGTGATTATGACACAATTACTTCCGGTTGCATTGAGAGGGCTTCTACCGGAAAATGTTCGAGAACCCATTGTGAAGCTATGTGCATTTCTCAATGCAATTTCTCAGAAGGTCATCAATCCACTAACTCTAAAAAATTTAGAGAAGGATGTGGTCCAATGTCTTGTCAGCTTCAAGTTGGTGTTCCCACCAACCTTCTTCAATATTATGACGCACCTTGTAGTCCACCTAGTCGAAGAGATTTCTGTTCTCGGTCCTGTATTTTTACACAACATGTTCCCCTTTGAGAGGTTCATGGGAGTCTTAAAAAAATATGTGCATAACCGGGCTAGGCCAGAAGGAAGCATCGTCAAGGGTTATGGAACAGAGGAGGTCATTGAGTTTTGTGTAGATTTTATTCCTGATCTGAAGCCGATCGGTGTTCCTGAATCACGTCATGAGGGGAGACTGCATGGAAAAGGCACCCTCGGAAAGAAAGCAACAATATGTCAAGACGGGGATTCTTTCACTCAAGCACACGACACCGTTCTACATAATTCCAGTTTGGTGGGTCCGTATGTCGAGGAACACAAGAATGTTTTACGCTCCAAGTACCCGGAGAAATCTGAAGATTGTATTGATGGAGAACACATGAAGACTTTCAGCAGTTGGTTAAAAAGACGTCTCATTAATGACACCAATGTTGAAGAACAGCTATACTTGTTGGCCACATCACCAGCGTCAACTATATTGACTTTTCAAGGGTACGAGATAAATGGAAATTTATTTTACACAGCCAAACAAGATAAAAAGAGCACCAACCAAAACAGTGGAGTACGCTTTGATGCAACAAACTGCAACGGGACAAAGGACACATATTATGGTTACATAGAGGAGATATGGGAACTTGACTATGGACCTACTTTTAAGGTCCCTTTGTTCAAGTGCAAATGGTTCAACCTACGAGGCGGGGTAGAGGTAGACCCACGATACGGAATGACTATAGTGGATCTCAACAATCTTTCGTACGAGAATGAACCATTCGTCCTAGCCAGTGAAGTTGCTCAGGTTTTCTATGTGAAAGACATGTCTACCCTACCGAAAAAAAGAAAAGATAAGCAAGCAAGTACATCATACGATGAGCCAAAGCGCCACATAGTTCTCTCAGGGAAAAGAGTCATTGTGGGAGTGGAGGACAAGACAGACATGTCAGAAGATTACGATAAGTTTCATGACATTCCGCCCTTTAAAGTCAACACTGATCCAAGTATCAAGTTAAATGAAGAAGATTGTCCGTGGTTACGGCGCAATCGGAAGAACAAGTAAACACTAGAGAGGGATATTATTGTTGATGTGTAATATCCGAATGCTTTGTATCAGAAGAACAAGTGAACTGAAGTATTTTGTAGATGCATGGAACAAAACACACGATTTCACCTGCATACAGCCCAACGGTGGCTCGTGAGTGCCTGCATATGAAATGCACCGTTGGACGTATGCAGGGAATCCGAATGCTTTGTAGTCTGTCGATGAAGTAGAATGAGGAGACAAATGACTGCCGAACATGTTCAAGAGGGGGCTATATATAGGGTCATGTGACTCACGAACTGGTCATGATAGTGCCCATCCAACAGCTCAGAATCTCTCAAAAGAAACACATCTCTTCATCCAACGGCTCACAAGTGCTTAAAAGAAACACACGATCCATGTGCTTCTTTAGTCCCGGTTGGTGTTACCAACAATACCAACCGGGACTAAAGAAGCACATGGATCGTGTGTTTCTTTTAAGCACTTGTGAGCCGTTGGATGAAGAGATGTGTTTCTTTTGAGAGATTCTGAGCTGTTGGATCAGCAGTATGACGACCACTTCGTGACCCACATGACTCGGTTGTTGTTACCAACCGGGACTAAAGAAGCACACGTACCTTATATATATCCCCCCTCCCGGACATGTTCAGCACTCAGTGTCTACTCATTGTAGTTCATTTTGGCAGCACACGGGTAGCAGAGAGCACTCAGTGAAGGCTGAAGGTGAACCCTCCCCTCGGCAGAGGCATCTCTGGGCAACCAGCGGCAAGACGTCTCTGATGATCTGCGACCGTTTCAAACGGTTGCATATCATCAGGGATGTCTTGTCGGACGGTTGTAGATCATCAGAGATGTCTTGCCACGGTCATTTGGCTTGGCTTGAAATGACCATAACTTGGTCATTTGGCTTGAAACTTCTAGATGTTCAAGGATTTGATTTTTTGAGGTGTTTATAATTTTTTTCTAGCAACTAGTACACATATAAGGAGCCCATGCCAAAGGATTTGATTTTTTGAGGTGTTTATCACTTTATTACATTTTTTCTTAAAAACGATCAAAACGGTCGCTACGACTAATCATCGGAAGAGGTGATATTTTCTAGAACTATCAATGTTTCTGTGATATAACCACTAGTTGTGTACCTTAAAATGATTTTTCCAAAAGTTTCAGACCAAACTATCAAATAGTTGTAGTTCAAATTTGAATTACTTTCGATAAATCGACATAAACTCAATTAACTAGGGGAAATTAGTTAGAATTGTAAGAAAAAACTCATACTTGGGGATCATCCATCATATGTGCACCACTATTAGTGAAAAATAGTTGGGTGCCATTTGGAATCATATTTTCTGTACTCACTTCACACAAAACCTCATTTTTTGCACTGAAAAAAAGGAAAATGATATTTATGAAAATAATTTGAAGAATCCCTTTGGCATGGTTGTTTAATATACCAATATGAACCTATGTGTGGAGTATGAGATCTTTATCACAAACTATGTCGTCGAAATGACCATAACTTGGTCATTTGGCTTGAAACTTCTAGATGTTCATACATGATAGCCCTTTTTGTGAAGACTTTTTTTGCAAATGTAGGCACAAATCAAGTTTATCATTTTTCCTAGCAACTAGTACACATATAAGGAGCCCATGCCAAAGGATTTGATTTTTTGAGGTGTTTATCACTTTATTACATTTTTTCTTAAAAACGATCAAAACGGTCGCTACGACTAATCATCGGAAGAGGTGATATTTTCTAGAACTATCAATGTTTCTGTGATATAACCACTAGTTGTGTACCTTAAAATGATTTTTCCAAAAGTTTCAGACCAAACTATCAAATAGTTGTAGTTCAAATTTGAATTACTTTCGATAAATCAACATAAACTCAATTAACTAGGGGAAATTAGTTAGAATTGTAAGAAAAAACTCATACTTGGGGATCATCCATCATATGTGCACCACTATTAGTGAAAAATAGTTGGGTGCCATTTGGAATCATATTTTCTGTACTCACTTCACAAAAAACCTCATTTTTTGCACTGAAAAAAAGGAAAATGATATTTATGAAAATAATTTGAAGAATCCCTTTGGCATGGTTGTTTAATATACCAATATGCACCTATGTGTGGAGTATGAGATCTTTATCACAAACTATGTCGTCGAAATGACCATAACTTGGTCATTTGGCTTGAAACTTCTAGATGTTCATACATGATAGCCCTTTTTGTGAAGATTTTTTTTGCAAATGTAGGCAAAAATCAAGTTTATCATTTTTCCTAGCAACTAGTACACATATAAGGAGCCCATGCCAAAGGATTTGATTTTTTGAGTTGTTTATCACTTTATTACATTTTTTCTTAAAAACGATCAAAACGGTCGCTACGACTAATCATCGGAAGAGGTGATATTTTCTAGAACTATCAATGTTTCTGTGATATAACCACTAGTTGTGTACCTTAAAATGATTTTTCCAAAAGTTTCAGACCAAACTATCAAATAGTTGTAGTTCAAATTTGAATTACTTTCGATAAATCAACATAAACTCAATTAACTAGGGGAAATTAGTTAGAATTGTAAGAAAAAACTCATACTTGGGGATCATCCATCATATGTGCACTACTATTAGTGAAAAATATTTGGGTGCCATTTGGAATCATATTTTATGTACTTACTTCACAAAAAACCTTAAAACATAGAAAATAATATTTATGATATAATTTGAAGAAATCACCTTGGCATCTTAAAATGTAGAAAATATAAAACAAAACATAAAAATAAGCTAGAAACCAAAACAATTCAAAAAATAAGTAAACCAAAATAAGAAATAGAAAAGTAAGCAATTCAAACAATTTAAAAGAAAACAGAAACAAAAATCAGTAAAAAGAAATAAGGAAAAAAGACCCTTTAGTCTCGGTTGGTAACACCAACCGAGACTAAAGGGTTAAAAGAAGCGCTCTGGCTCCAGCTAGAACCCTTTAGTCGTGGTTGGTGTTACCAACCGCGACTAAAGACCCTTTAGTCGCGGTTCGGGGCTGGAACCGCGACTAAAGGTCCTTCCCGCGACGTTTTGGGTGGTCGTGGCCGGAAATTTCTTATCTTTCCCGCTCCGCTCCCGCTCGCCGTCGCCTCCCGCTCTGCCGCGCCGTCGCCCTGCCGCCCCGCCGCGCCGTCGCCCTGCCGCGCCGCACGCCCTGCCGCTCCGCCGCGCCGTCGCCCCCCCAAACCCCGCCCCGCCGCGCCGTCGCATCGCAACTCGCCGCCGCCGGTCCTCCCGCCTGCGCCCTCGACGCCCTCGCGCGCACGGTCTGCCGCCGGCGCTCCTCCTCCTGCCCGAGCCCTCGACATGCACCCCGAGGTGGTTCGCTCTCCCCCCTCCTTCCTCTCTCCATTACCGCACCGAAGGTGTATGTGAAAATGCTCAAGTGAATTTGTGCACTGTATTTTGTATTTTTTGTGTTGCAATTTAATTTGTGCTCAAGTGATATGTGTTGCAATTTAATATGTGAATTTGTGCACTGTTTTTGGCTTAGGGCATGGTATGTGTAGCATTTTTTGCACTTAAGCAAGAATATGAACATATATGCAATGTTATTTAGTATGTGTTATTTAGTTTTGCCACCAAACCGCCACACTCCACTAAATTGATGCTATTATGATAGTATGAGTTCATTTGCGCCAACCCCTTGGAGGTGCACTAATGCCATCTTGCCTTGGTTAGGGTTGCAATTGTATTTTGTATTTTTTGTGTTGCAATTTAATTTGTGCTCAAGTGATATGTGTTGCAATTTAATATGTGAATTTGTGCACTGTTTTTGGCTTAGGGCATGGTATGTGTAGCATTTTTTGCACTTAAGCAAGAATATGAACATATATGCAATGTTATTTAGTATGTGTTATTTAGTTTTGGTCGATGATTAAACAGATGGTTGCGTGTTACATCTTTAGAGAGGTGTGAGTGAACCATGTTGTGTCGATGATTAAAATGTTGTGACGACATGTGTAACATCCTAGGATTTTTCAACTTCGGTCGACTCATGCGTTTATTTGCTAACTTGTTGTGTTTGACTCTTATATATATCTCTCTGTGACTCAATGCTAATTTGATTGATATATAATTCATTATACAACTTGCAGGAGGTCTGCTGCTCGGGTCCTTGTGTCCACGGCTTTTCAGGAGGTCTTGCTCCTTGCCGAGGCTGTGCCGCTCCTCCTCGTCGTTGCCTCGATTTCAGGTGTAAAAGACATGCCTATATGATCCAGTAGTAAAGAAAATCCGAACTATTTGTATATAAAGCTGATGGAATTCTAGATTCCTCGATATGTCTACAACATGTATATAAAGCTGATGGAATTTAAAGTTGTTGGAGAACTTGAGGTCTGAAGATGAGATATTGCCTTCATTATGTGTATGGAATTTGGGTTGCAGATATTTGTTTGAACTGTGATGTGAGTTAGCCGAGGTCTGAAATTAAATCTTAGACCTTTTGTGTGTTAGATATGCAAATTGAGATGATTGTAATATATATAATATATATGACCCAGTTGTATCAGCTGCTTCCTCCCAGTTTTATTTATGAGAATTACACTTGGGTGCATTAGTTTGACATGCTTGAGTAGTAAACAGGTACATTGTAATTTATAGAATATTTTAAACAATCATTCAACCCAATATTCATATTCTTGTAATTTATAGGATTGCATACTTGTATCTTTTTTAGAATAAATCTAAACTTGATTGCAAATTTGATTGATTGCAGGTACATTTGAGCTATGGAGCACTTGCTAGACGAGCAGATAGAAGAAGCACAATTTCAACGAGACGAAGAGATGGAAGACCAAATGGAACAACTTATTTTTAATGATGCCCGAGCTGGAGGAGATGTAGATGATTATGATTTCGACCAATTTTTGAACGACTTTGGAATCGAGTCACAAGACTTTGATGTGGTGATAGCAAACTCCGGCGGAGAGGTGTATATGTGTTTATAATAAATATGGCGATATGTTATTGTTAACTACATGCATTTATTAATGACTTATTTTTCTTTTAGCCATCCGGATCGAGCAAATCTGCAAAAAAGCAGCCAGCATGTGCTCCTCGAGGCAAGGCAAAAAGAATGACGAGCGAGGATCCAAAGTTACCGATTGAGGAAATTGCTGATTCCGGCGAACCGCTCGAACCAAAACAGAACCGCAACAAATTTATAAGTCAAGCTGGAGTTATTGTTAGGGACATGATCCCAATCAGCATACGCGAATGGAATAAGCCGGCGGTCGCAGATGTGGACGACCCATGTTATGTCCACCAAGTTCTTAAGGATTTGGTCTATAACACGCTGTTGTCACATTTCACCCTCCCGCCAGATCTCTCTAAAGTGAAGAAGGACAACCTCAAGAGGTGGACTCTTATTAAGATGGCGGAACAATTCCGGAACTGGAAGAAAAAGTTATGAAATCAATATGTAGAAACAAAAGAAGTGCCAGATTTCAGTGGAGCTCAAGGGAAGAAGATAGAATCTGAATGGGCGACGTTTAAGGCGTATAGGGAATCACCTATGGCTGTGTCCCGATCGGAGATAAATAAATTGAATGCTAAGCTGAAGGAACACCACCATACATTGGGGACAGGTGGCTACAAGAGCGCCATTCCTAAGTGGTTAGCCTATGAAGAAAAACTGCTTCAATCGGGGGTCCGTCCACAGACACTTGACTGGCCCGAGAGGTCGAAATTCTGGTTGTTCGCGCATGGGGCAATGTTGGACCCTCAAACCGGAGAGATTGTTGGAAGGGGAAAATGGAAGGTTCTCGTGGAGCGTATAAAAAAGAAGCTTGAAGAAGCAATTAATGATGTTCGCAATGGTGTGTTCAAACCCGATAGAGAGGATGACGAGCTGACACGGGCACTGGGGAATCCTGAACATGTTGGACGAGCTCGAGGCTTTCCTGGCGGTGCTACGTTTAAGACTGCGTGGCCGGAATCCGCTCACACTTATAGAAGCCGTAGCAGAGGTAAGAAGAAGGAGGCCGACCGGTTATTACAATTGGAACGAGAAATGAAGGAGCAACGGGCGGAAATAAAAGCATTGAAGGAGCAAAGAGCGGAACCTCAGGAGCGGCACCAATTAGACCATGAAGCGCATGCCGCCCCATCTCAGCGTAGAAGCAGCATTGGTTCCACGCGTCAGGTCGACGTTGGTGCCTACCCAGTGGATGACATCACAGAGCCTACAGGTTGTGAGCTACATATAGCAATGCGAAACATAACTTTGAAGGTGGCGGTGGGGCAAGCTTTAGTAATTCAACCTGGAGAACTCTACCATTGTGGTCAAATTCCAGATGGCTACGCTCGTGTCGGGGTGGACGAAATTATGCCGGGATTTGAATCCTTGGAACTTGAGTTACCTGGAGGTGACGAGGAGAAAACGTTGGCAGACGTCAAGCATGCCTTCGCCCTATGGCCCAAGAAATACATCGTCCTTCCAGAACAAGCAAAGTCCACTCCTCGTTCTAGGAGTCCAGCTCACCAGCCAAGTCCACTCTTCCTCGAGAGGGATCAAAGACGGAGTCCATCTCCACCCCATCAGCAAAGCCCACACCTCCCCGATAGGGACCCCAGCCCGAGTCCATCTCCAGCTCAACAGCAAAGCCAACCGCCCCCAGAGAGGGTTCCTAGCGTGAGGCCATCGCAGTGTGTGCCAGTCCGCCAGAATGTTAAATCGCTCTCGAGTAGGCGCCAGTCTGGTTCTCCTGTTAGGAAGAAACCGAGAAAGCAGAAAACACCGCCGCCTACTCCAAAGTTACCTTGGGAGAGAACCGTCGAGGAAAACGATATCGCATGCAAAGAACATACGGATGCCTGGCTTGCTGGCGTGAAACAGAAAGCGTTAGCGAAACAATTGCCTCCTGCAAAATTTACTGCCGGAATTCCTCAGGAAAAAATTAACCGTTGCATCGATGCCCTATACAACCCCCCACCATCGCCGCCAACAGACTATGATCGCAACATTGGTAAGTCATATGACGAAGAGATGGATGATCGATCGAAAAAAGGGAAACAAGTTGCCCAACTCGGAGAACAAGACGCACAGTCGGCCCCCCCGCTCAAGGTGCTTGATGACAGAGCTCTCAAAAACATCAATGTGCGGGAGCTGGTATATTCGGGAGATGATATCCCCTTCGCGGATGTTGTTCGTACTTATGTTCACGGGGAGAATTTTGTTGACGGCGACTTACCCACAAGAATGCGTCAATTTCAAGCCTGATACGAGTAAAGTCGCTCTCCAGATGGCAGTTAAGGAAGAGCATTATTTCCAAGTATACTCCGTTGTCCTTTACTTCGCCGAAATCTTTCAGTTATACAATCTCCGGGCCCTCGACAAAAACATCATAAGTTCATATTGTCTGTAAGTCATCTATTCCTGTAATTTAATGTTTTAATTAGCTCTACTCGTTCATTGTCTGTGATAATCCTCTCTATAATATTTTGTGTGCTTTATTACGCAGAATGAAGATGCTCGAATGCAAGAAGAAGAAAATCAACCACATTGGGTTCATTGACCCCTCTATAATGCATGAAGATAACATAATTAATCCACTACTTAACAAGGATACACCGGGGAATTTGCTAATGTTTTTCAAGCGACAAGTTTACAAAAAATATATATTATGGCCTTACAACTTCAAGTGAGTGTTACTGCTTATTACACATTCTATTTTTCTCACCCGATGTTAAGTTTAATTGATTAGTTATGCATGACTATTTATAAACGTGCGCAGCTACCACTACATTCTTATCGTTATTGACTTGCGGAAAGGAGAAATTGTTGTCCTTGACTCGTTAAGAAGATGCCCTAAACAATACAAGACCTGTTTTGATTTGGTGGCAAGGTACTTTTTTTTCTTATCGCCTCTTTCGTTCATTTCCTAATATCAAGGAATTTATGACTCATTCATTCAGTTTCTAGTCATGCAGCGTTTGGAAAATGTTCCTCGTGGAACATCCGAACAGTGGATGGCCAGAGAAACTGCGCTGGCGTACTAACGATGTAAGTAGTACTATAACTAGGCCCATGCACCATTATCATACTTTATTATTATTTGATTAAATTTTATTCTTCTATAAACCGGTACTGATCTATGTGGATTCTTCGTTTGCGAGTACATGCACACTGTGGTCAACGAGAGTTTGAAGAGCAAAAGAAGTATCGAAGTACGTAAAGCTCTAGTCACAACATTATTTTTGTATCATCAATCGTGATGAGTTTTATTCATTTCATATCTCATGTAGTCTTTGTGATATCATTTTTTTACAGTTGGCAAGAAAGCGCAACGAGCTACCAATAAAGACCCGCTTCAGGGCAATTGCAGAGGAGTTGACGGGATTTTACCTCACCGAAGTCATACCGGAGACCGGAGAGTACCACTATGTTGACTAGTGCGGACATGTAATATATAGTGATCTCCATGTAACAAAATATTTCTAAGTCTCTGAAACCGGGAAACGTGATATTCATGTACCACGCGTACTTAAATGTATATGTGTTATGAACACATGATCTTCATGTAATTGTATATATGCATGATGCAACTTCATCTAGGTTCGTATAATAATTTATACGTGTTTTTCGCCCATCGAAGCTGTAGCATCCGAAACCCCTACCCCCGACGCATCGACATGGTACCATCCGAAACCCCATAGTATCGACGTGGTACCATCCGAAACCCCCTACCGTCACGCATCGACATGGTACCATCCGAAACCCCTACCCAGAAAACCGGTAGAAATAAAAAAAAGGAAACCCTGAAATGAAAAAAGCAAAACCCTGAAATTTAAAAAAAAATAAAAACCCTAGTCCCGGTTCGTATTACGAACCGGGACTAAAGGGTTCGCCCCCCGCACGCCCTGCCGCGGCCACGTGCGCTGCGCTCATTGGTGGGGGGGGGGGGGCTCCGGTCCCGGTTCGTGTTAAACCGAGACCAAAGGGTCCGGGGGCTCTAGTCCCGGCCTGACAGTCCCGGTTGCTACACCGGGACTATAGGCCCTCTGGAACCGGGACTAGAGCCCCGATTTCCACTAGTGATAGTGGGATGAAGCGGCCTGGAAACAAACCTTACATGTCCACGTACATGAGACATGTTCCACAATTTAAGTGGCTGGCCGGGTGTCTGTCTCTCTCACTATAGTGAATGTCCAATTTACAAAGAGTTGATAATAATTGTTGATCATCTGGAACAAATGACTTAGTATTTTTCTCTAGGTATTTTGCAAATCATGGCTAAGCCATTAGAGTGCTTGTTTAAAGATGATATAAAACAAAGTATTTTTATCCAACTTGAGACCTTAGCCCCTAGTCCTTTTTGGACCAATCTATTTGCCTTGCATTAACTTAAAAGATTTTCCATGGCATGGCTTGCACCTCTAGTCCTTAGAAATAACTTGCATATCATGCATGTCATGTTTTCCTTAGAAGTTTAAGAAACTTGTTTGTAAGTGTTGTGTTGTTTTATGATTGTTGTATTGTTGTTTGTTTGTATTGTTTAGACTGAACGGAGAGTCCCGAGTATCGTTGAAAAGAGTTGTGAACAACGACAACATTCAAAGGCAAGTGACACACCACATAAACTTCCTATTTTTATATGCATTACTTAGTGTATTTTTATATGCATGTGTTGCTATGCTAAACCTGTGTAGAATCCCTTATACCTGTGTCTAGGTTCCTATGCAATACTTAGTAGAATTATTGTTGCTATGCAAATGTTGTTTTGTGAAAATCGAAATTCTACTAAGTTAAGAATGAAACACCTGGGTGGTAATTGGTCGGATGGTTTATGTTGAGTGGCTACTCAGGTCCATTTCTATGGTTCCTAGAGTATGTACACTTGAGAATGGCCACCCAGGAACAGAGGAATCTGAAGAACTCCGAGTGACGATTGCTTCCAGTGCAGCCATTGCCATATGGGCTCTGGCTTGATCAATTATGTTGCGTGGACTCTCTTCGGCTTGACAAGCAGATGTAGGGGGATGTTAGGTGGAACGGGTCAAGCCATGTGGGAGGGAAAATGCTTCTGAAAGATCTCGTCTCATTCTCTCCTTTCCTTATCACAAATGGTGTGTAAAGGATACTTTGGGTTGAATGGGTACAATGGTGAAAGTGCACAACCTCTGCAGAGTGTAAAACTAAGTACTTAGCCGTGTCCCCGGTTACGGACAATTTTGAGCAGCTGATCAAGGACGTCAACGGAGGATTCCATCATTCAAATTTCTAAGTTAAAAGTTGATGGGTGAACAAGGGAAGATGAGATTTATGGTTTTCATGCCATACTCGTCGATTTCAAGAAAAGTGTTTCCAAAAAGATAGGAAAAATTGGCTTTATGCAAATTAGCCTTGAACTCCACCAGCCAAATATTCATATAGGCTTTAGAGTTATTCCATAAGTGTCCACCATAGTGTCACTTGCCAGACTCCATTTTTAATGGAATCTGACTCACGTTGTTGCAATATTTTTCTTATTGCAGATTGATCAGATGACGAGTGAGGTTTCGTTTAAAGGTTTCGAGTCTACAACCAACATGTTTTCGCCTGTGGCAGCATGAAAGTTATAGAGGCTCACTGCTATTGTATTTCCGCTGTGTACTTTTCAAAGCTAGCTTTATGCTATGCAATTTGTAAAGAATATTTTGTAATTCTGGATCATCGATGTAATAAAATTGACGCTTTGTTGTGATATTACATCGTAAACTGTGTGTGCAAATGAATCGATCCAGGGATTTGCACTATACACAGGTATCTGCCTTATTTAAAGTGCAGGTACGCTACAGCTAGGGCTAGAGATGCACATCCACAGATGAGTTCGGACACCTTCGGAAAGGATCTCGTATCTCGGGCTCCGGGGAGACTCCCGGAAGGAGGTGTATTCGGTTTTACCGGATAGATGGTCCGGGTAAGTGCTAACCGGAGTATATGTCTCGGTCTTGATCTTGTGTAGGAGAGCTTCACGGGGGCAAGCGAGGAAGTAGTCGGCAAGCGGGATCCCGGTAGGTCGTCAACGGTCTGTAGCCGGCTTTCCCGCCTGATGCGGGAGGAAGTGCCTTTCCGCCTGACACGGAAGCATGGTCACATCCCGCCTGACACGGAAGCATGGTCACCTCCCGCCTGACACGGGAGCGCGTCAGCCGGTACGACAACGGTACGACAAGACCTGACATGCCTAGCCCGGCAATCCGGAAAAGGCTATCCGGGATGGGCAAAGACATGTCCTGTCTCTGACAGGGAGACAATGATGATCCAGGACGGCGCCTTCTGTCCTTGGCGAGATCATGACGAAGGGGCTACACCGGATAGCGCGGCGACTAGGTCGCACTAGCCTGTGACGACATGCCGGCTAGGCCTGTTCGGTGGGGCCAAGCCAGTTTAGGGTTACCGGCCCTCCTGGCCGAGACCCTATAAAAGGCGCCATAACTGCTTCTGTGAGAGGAGGACCAACTTGGGAGCCAAAGCTATAGTTGCATTTACTCCTAGAGCATTTACTTCCTCATACCTTGAGTTCATCTAGTTCTTCTTGTTCTTCACTTAGAGAGATCTACGAGCAAGTTGTAGCCCTTGTACCACACTTATATAGAGAGGAAAGGCAGGAGTAGGGGTGTTACCTCCTCACGAGGGCCCTGAACCTGGGTACATCGTCTGTGTGTTGAGTGCCTTCGTGCATTTGTTCTTGTTAATTAGATCTTCTCTCTACCGTGCTGCTCTCGTTTCTAGTTCTTGGGAGATCTCGGTTACACCGGGATCCTCCTCGTGTGAGCTATTCAGCTCGCTATCCCTCCCCGGATCCACCAACGTCCATCGGCCCCACAAATTAGCCATCCTATGGCATCTGCCGTGACACCACCACGACAGTTGGCGCCCACCGTGGGGCTCACAGAGGCGTTGGCTGGTGTACACATCCGGACGGGCTCCCCCGTTCATTTCGACATTCGGGTTCTCTCTGGCCTTGTCGTAAGGCTAGGGGAGACGGATTTTGTCTGCGACAACGCAGGATGTTTCCGGAACAGACCGTTCCCGGTGAACGGATACCTCATTGACTTTGGTGGTTTCACCACCTACGTGACCACCGAAGGTATTTGTAGCTACCCGGACGTGGTCCTGGAAGCTGAGGATCCTCCCATGCTCTGCGCTGCTCGGGGTCTGCGTGCCGGTCGCCCCCCGAGTTCCGTCGCGGTGATGATGGTCGGAGCAACCGAGGAGGAGTACCAAGACGCTGACGGCGATGCCGGGAGTGGCCACGTCCGTTTGGCCAAACCCCCTCAGGAAAGAGGTGCGGCCCGGGATGGCGATCCAGAGCCGTCCCAGCCACGACGTCGCCCGGATCCCC
This sequence comes from Poa annua, assembly GCA_026929855.1. Taxonomy (NCBI): domain Eukaryota; kingdom Viridiplantae; phylum Streptophyta; class Magnoliopsida; order Poales; family Poaceae; genus Poa; species Poa annua. The sequence goes on along the minus strand of CM049426.1, from coordinate 305,923,248 downwards.
TCTCGGGTCTGGTGGCCAAGTTGGTTGTCCCTGTAACTGCTGAGGCAGACAACCAGGCCACTTCGGCTGAGTTGGAGGAGCAGCGGAGGTTGCTAATCGCTGAAGCACAGGAAATCGCCGAGATCCGTCGCGAGCTCAATGCTAGCCTCCGGGAGTACAATGCAGCGCACGGATTCCTTAAGATAGACTCCCGGGACAAGCGCATTGCAGATCTGCGCAAGAAAGGAAGAATGGTGAATGAGGAGCTGGCAGGTGGAGCCACTACCAGTCACACGGGAAGCCGGATTTCAGCAGGGAAGCCGGTGTACAGCTCACCGGCGAAAACTCTTAGGGCTGCCGAAGCCGCCATGCCCGAGTTGGTAGGGTTATCCGGTGAGGCCCTACGCAAGCAGCATGAGCGAGTAAACGAGTTGGTGATTGAGGCCAACCGTCAGAATCAGGCCTTCAAGAAGAAGAACCCCGGGGCAGGATCCCAAGTGCACTCAGCTAGACCCAATAGCCAGAAATCGGACGGGGAGGCCTCTTCCCCGCATCCGAGCAGAAGCAAGAGCAAGAGCAAGAGCAAGAGCAAGAGCAAGAGCAAGAGCCGGAGCCGCAGTCGAGGTTCCGGGAAGAACAAGCAGCTATAGACCTATGACCCGGCATTCGCTGGTATCCAGCAAGCCGGGCAAGCCGGGCAGCGTAACTCGGGGCAGGCGGGAAATACCCGTGAGGATGGTAACCTGGGTGTAGGAAACAATAACCCGGTCGGCCGTGGTAATCCACCCCGGAACCCTCCTCATGTTCAGGGAAACCCACAAAGGGAGGTCGCCTCTGTTCCCCAGCAGGCCGTGATCCCTGCGCTGAACAGGCTCAACGATGGCAACTCGAGACTGCAGCAGCTCGGATATCATCCAGACGAGAACCCTTTGGGATCTCGGATAGGAACCAGACAGCTGAATCCGGCAGACGCCAGATTCCGGCTCGACCGGATTCACCAATCTGAGCTGGTGGAAGAGCAAGGGCCTCCGGGACCTGCCTGCTTTGGACCCCGGATCATGCGGGAACCACCTGTTCGAAATTTTCAGCTCAACAGGGGTGCCAATACCTATGACGGCAGCAAGAAGCCGGAGGACTGGCTAACCGACTATGTAACTGCAGTAAGCATAGCCGGTGGAAACAGACGATGGGCTGTACGATACGTACCGCAGATGTTGGAAGGACCTGCCCGGATCTGGTTGAACAACCTGAGAACTGGCAGCATAGACTGCTGGCTAGACATTGAGGAAGAATGGTGAATGATGAGTTGGTGGGTGGAGCCGCAACCAGTCACACGGGAAGCCTGATCTCGGCGGGGAAGCCGGTGTACAGCTCACCGGCGAAAACTCTTAGGGCTGCCGAAGCCGCCATGGCCGAGTTGGTAGGGTTATCCGGTGAGGCTCTACGCAAGCAGCAGGAGCGGGTGAACGAGTTGGTGATCGAGGCCAACCGTCAGAATCAAGCCTTTAAGAAGAAGAACCCCGGGGCAGGATCCCAAGTGCACTCAGCTAGACCCAATAGCCAGAAATCGGACGAAGAGGCCTCTTCCCCACATCCGAGCAGAAGCAAGAGCAAGAGCAAGAGCCGGAGCCGGAGTCGAGGTTCCGGGAAGAACAAGCAGTTACAGGCCTATGATCCGGCCTTCGCTGGCATCCAGCAAGCCGGGCAGCGTAACTCGGGGCAGGCGGGAAGTACCCGTGAAGGTGGCAACCTGGGTGTAGGAAACAATAACCCTGCTAGCCGTGGTAATCCACTCCGGGACCCTCCTCATGTTCAGGGAAACCCGCGAAGGGAGGCCGCCTCTGTCCCGCAGGAGGCTGTTGTCCCGGCACAAGACCGGTTCAACGATGGCAACTCAAGGCTGCAGCAGCTCGGGTACCAGCCCGACGAGAACCCTTTGGGATCTCGGATAGGAACCAGACAGCTGAATCCGGCAGATGCCAGATTTCGGCTCGATCGAATTCACCAATCCGAACTAGTGGAAGAGCAAGGACCTCCGGGACCTGCCTGCTTTGGACCCCGGATCATGCGGGAGCCACCTGTCCGGAATTTTCAGCTCAACCGGGGTGCTAAGACCTATGACGGCAGCAAGAAGCCGGAGGACTGGCTAACCGACTATGTAACTGCAGTAAGCATAGCCGGTGGAAACAGACGATGGGCTGTACGATACGTACCGCAGATGTTGGAAGGACCTGCCCGGATCTGGTTGAACAACCTGAGAACTGGCAGCATAGACTGCTGGCTAGACATTGAGGAAGCATTTATCAGCAACTTCACCAGCACGTACAAAAGGCCTAACAGGCCTCAACAGCTCGCCATCTGTAGGCAAAGGAGCAACGAGACCGACCGGGAGTACCTTACCCGGTGGAGCAATATTCGTAATTCTTGCGAAGGAGTGGTAGAGGCACAGGCCATCTCCTGGTTTGCACAAGGATGCCGGCATGGCTCAATGCTGTGGCAGAAGTTGCAAAGAAAGATGCCGATGACCTTGGCAGAGACCATGCGCATCGCCGATACCTACACACTTAGAGATCCCATGCAACCCCTGGTGGATGTCGGTGACTCCAGCAGGAGGAATGCGGGACCTCAGCGTTCAGGACCGAGCAGAAGCCATGATCGCCAGGATTTTGGCCAGAAAAGGAATCAGCCCGAGTACCACCATGCCGCACAACACATCGCAGCAGTGACCCGGGAACAGGAGGATGCCGGCAACAACCAGCGTCAGAAGACAAGTGGCCCGGCTTGGGGTCAGAGTCAGGAGGTGCAAAACACCTGGGTGGAACAAAAGAAGCCCCTGACATATGAGGAGATGCTGAACAAGCCATGCTGCTACCACACTCTGGAGGCCAACAAACCCGCAAACCACTCTACTCGGCAGTGCAGCTGGTATCATCGCACGTTGCAGGAAGGCAGCTCGGGAGCTATTCGGCAGAGTGCTCCGGCATCTCGGCCTAATATCCCGAGACCCCCTCCTCCGACCTCAGGGGCCAACGCTGTCCGAATTAACCCGCCTCCGCGAGGACCCCCACCTCGGCCGGTGAATATGGTGCACACCCGGAATGACAACGGTGCAGGCCCCAGCAACCAAGCCTGACAACAGCAGAGCAACTACCGGGAGGCACATCAAAGCTATGTGGTCTTCGTGACCGAACCCACTGACCGAAGGAGTGTGCGGCAGCGTGCCCTGGAGGTGAATGTTGTGATCCCGGCGGTGCCCAAGTTCTTGCACTGGTCCGAGATGGAGATCACGTGGAGCCGGGAGGATCACCCCATGGTTATGCCTAAGCCGGGGGCGTATGCCTTGGTGGTGGACCCAACTTTTGTCGGACCCAACCTCAACGTCCGCTTCAGCTGGGTTCTGATCGACAATGGCAGTGCCATTAACATCATGTACAAGGACACGATGCTGAAGCTGGGGGTGTCCATGAACACCTTGTTGCCTACCGAGACGACCTTCCACAGCATTGTGCCCGGAGTCTCTTGCTCGCCCATGGGAAAAATCTGGGTCGAGGTGTTGTTCGGAACCCGGGAGAACTGCCGGACCGAGAGCTTGGAGTTCGAAGCCGTGGACCTCGAGAGCCCGTATCACGCGCTGATCGGCAAGCCAGCCTTAGCCAAGTTCATGATCTCAACCCACATGGGCTACCTGAAGATGAAGATGCCGGGACCTAACGGCGTAATCACCATCTCGGGAGACCATAAGCGCTCCATGGAATGTGCCTCGGCGGGGTCATGCTTAGCTGAGTCCCTGGTGATCGCAGAAGAAAAGAAGAGAATCCAGCAGGTGGTGGCAATGGCCAAGACCTCCCAACTCGGGATGCCCGGGATGGTGAACCCGGAGCAGGGTGCATCATTTCAGCCCCCCAAAGAGACGAAGAAGGTGGGTGTAGACCCCAGCAACCCGGAGCGCCAAGTTCTCATTGGCAGCAATCTGGACAGCAAATAGGAAGGCGAGCTCGTCGACTTCCTCCGTGAGAATCGGGATTCTTTTGCGTAGTCGAGTGACGATCTGCAAGGCGTCCCGAGGGAGTTGGCTGAGCACTCTCTGTTTGTTAGACCGGATGCGAAGCCGGTGAAGCAACCAACTAGGCGCCTCTCGGATGAAGGAAGAGCTGCCGTCATGGAGCATCTGGCTATATTGCTGGCGGCTAGATTCATAATGGAAGTGCTGCACCCGGATTGGATATTGAATCCGGTCTTGGTGGAAAAGAAGAAGGATGATCCCCTCCTGCTTAAGGTGTGGCGCATGTGCATCGACTTCACCAACCTCAACAAAGCATGCCCGAAAGACCCCTTTCCACTGCCCCGGATAGATCAAGTGATAGATTCCACTGCCGGGAGTGAGCTTTTGACTTTTTTAGATGCTTATTCTGGTTTTCACCAGATACCTTTGAATCTGGATGATCAATTGAAAACTTCTTTTATTACCCCTTATGGGGCTTATTGCTATCGTGTCATGACTTTTGGTTTGAGAAATGCTGGTGCTACATACCAGAGGTGCATGCAGAAATGTTTGCATGACCAGATAGGCCGGAATGCCGAGGTCTATGTCGATGTCATAGTCATAAAGACAAAAGAAAAAGCCTCACTAATAGATGATCTGAGGGAGACATTTAAGAACTTAAGAAGATTCCGGATGAAATTGAACCCGGATAAGTGCACATTTGGTGTTCCGGCGGGGAAATTGCTCGGTTTCCTCATCTCAAGCCGGGGAATCGAGGTCAACCCGGGTAAAATTCGTGCTATCGAGAGCATGAAATTGCCCGTGCGTCTTAAAGATGTACAGAAGTTCACTGGTTGTCTTGCATCTCTAAGTCGGTTTGTGAGTCGACTTGGGGAGAAGGCCTTGCCCCTGTACCAATTGATGAAGAAAAGCAAAACATTTGTTTGGACCCCGCAGGCTGACGTGTCGTTCAACGATTTGAAGAGGATGCTCTCAACAGCACCCGTGTTGACATCCCCTTTACCCAAGGAACCTATGCTGCTGTATATCGCTGCAACCAACCGGGTAGTCAGTGTGGCAATGGTGGTAGAGAGGGAAGAAGGGGGCAAGCTGATACAAAGGCCGGTGTATTACCTCAGTAAGGTAATCTCGGAATCCAAGCAGAACTACCCGCACTACCAGAAAATGGCGTATGGGGTGTACATGGCGGTGACTAAGCTCAAGCACTACTTTCAAGAGCACCCGGTCACAGTGGTGTGCGAAGCTCCCCTGGCCGAGATCATCGGTTGCAAGGACGCTAGCGGCCGGGTAGCCAAGTGGGCCATCCAGTTATCTCCATACGCTCCGGCGTATGAGAGACGAGATGCCATCAAGTCGCAGGAGCTGTCGGACTTTTTGGTAGACTGGGCCGAGATGCAGTATGAACCTCCGATGCCGGATTACAATTTCTGGAGGATGCATTTCGATGGCTCAAAGGCTAAGATCGGATTGGGTGCCGGAGTGGTCCTCACTTCACCAAAGCAGGATGTGCTGAGGTATGTTCTGCAAATTCATTTCCGGGCATCTAACAATGTCGTGGAATATGAGGCCTTGGTTCATGGACTGAACGTCGCCAAGGAGATCGGCATCTGCCGGATAGAGTGTTTCGGTGACTCCGACCTCGTAGTGCAACAGGTGTCGGGGAATTGGGATGCCCTTGATGCAAACATGGCCTTATACAGGTTTCATGTGCATAAAATATCCGGATTTTTCGAAGGATGTGAGTTCAAGCACATACCCAGAGGAGAAAACGAGGCAGCGGATATCTTGTCCAAGCTAGGGTCATCTCGGGATGCCATCCCACCCGGGATAGCTCTGGAGCATTTGAGGAAGCCATCTATTCAACCCTCACCCGAGTCGGATTCTATCTTCATCCCCAAGGAGCCTGGTGCAGATGCTGTACCCATGGAAGTAGATGTCGGGAGCATCACATCGAACCCGGGGACTGCATCACAGTGCTCAGAGAGCCAAAGAAAGATGATGATGGAGGTAATGTCGGCAGAGCCAATGGACATAGACGCTCCCGTGTTCCCGGTTCGACCTGTCCCGGAATGGGCACAGCCCATTATGGCTTACATCTTGGAAGGAACCCTCCCGGAGAAGGAAGTGGAAGCCCGGCAGATAATGCGAAGGTCAAAGGCATACACCGTCATCAATCAAGAGTTGTACAAGAGAAGTGTCACTGAGATACTCCAGAGGTGTGTAGAACCAGCAGAAGGACAAGAGATGCTCCTGGAAATACATCAGGGGGAGTGTGGACATCATGCATCATCCCGGGCCCTGGTGGCGAAAGTGTTCCGGCATGGGTTCTACTGGCCCACTGCGCTGCAGCAAGCAGAAGACATTGTCCGGAAGTGTGGAGGATGCCAGAGGTTTGCTCACCGGATACATATGCCGGCGTCAGCACTGAAGACAATCCCTATCACTTGGCCATTTGCAGTATGGTGTTTGCATATGGTCGGGCAGTTCAAGCCGGCAAGAGGCAATATGACACATATACTGGTTATGGTGGATAAATTCACCAAGTGGATAGAGGTCAAGCCAATCCGGAAGTGTGATGGACACACCGCTGTGCAATTCCTGAAAGACATCATCTTGAGATACGGATACCCGCACAGCATTATCACGGATAAGGGCACCAATTTTGCTGTGGGGGAATTCGCTCGATTTTGTGCTGAGAAGGGAATCCGGCTGGATGTAGCATCAGTTGCACACCCGGAAGCGAACAGGCAAGTCGAAAGAGCAAATGCCTTGGTCTTGGCCGGCATCAAAGCTCGCCTGATCGAGCCACTGTTGAGAACTCCGGGATGCTGGATAGAGGAGTTAACGGCGGTTTTGTGGGGTCTCCGGACTACACCGAATAGATCTACCGGATACACGCCATTTTTTATGGTATACGGTGCTGAGGCAGTACTCCCTACCGACATACAATATGATTCACCGAGAGTGACAATGTTCACTGAGACCGAGGCAAAGGAGGCCCGAGAAGATGATGTTGATTTACTCGAAGAGGCAAGGGAATTGGCGCTGTCTCGGTCTGCAATTTATCAACAAAATCTCCGTCGCTATCATAGCCGGAAGGTGCACCCGAGGGTGTTCCGAGAAGGGGATCTTGTGCTGAGGCTCATCCAACGCACGGCCGGAATGCATAAATTGTCGCCTCCATGGGAGGGACCTTTTGTGATAAGCAGGACATTGCACAATGACTCTTATTACCCGCTAGATGCACAGGAGGCTAGAAAAGGTGTAATGGACAAATCCGGTGAGGAAACCAAGCGTACATGGAATGTAGCTCTACTTCGACCCTTTTACACATAAAGGGCTCAGTGTATGATGTATTTCAGTTTTCAGTATTAATGGAAGTAAGGCACCCCGGGAGGAACCCGGGGACTGCCTGGTTCTGTGCCTATTTTGTTTTGTCAAGTTCATTTATTGTTTTGTACCGGCATCTCAGGAAGAAACCCGGGGACTGCCGGGTAGCTATCTTTTATGTTATTTGTGAAGGGGATCGTGTGCAGAAAACAAAAAAAATCCTAGCAACGATATCCTTAAACTAGCCAAGATCTACACAATGCAGATATAGAAGTACGGCGGAGATCGGAATACATACCCTCGTAGACCGAATAGCGGGGATTACGCTCCCGCACAAGCGTTGTCGATGAAGACGCCGTAGCCGACCTCTAGGTCGTGGAGAACTCGGCGCGACGAAGACGACGAAGATGACCCCGAGGTCGGGTGGAGGAAGTAGGCCTCCGAGTACCGCTAGCGCAGCACCTCGCAGGGAGTCGCACACATACGGTGGAGACGACGGCCTCCGAAGCTCCAGTCCAGGACGAGCAGCGGAAGACTTGGACCGGAACACCAGCAGCGCGGCAGCGGGCTATGGTGGAAGAGATCCCCCTCCTCTACTCGGCGCGGCTCCGTCAAGGGAACCACGAGATCGAGAGAGAAATTGGGAATTAATTGGTGAATTAAAAGGCCAGGGGTGCCCCTTCTTATATAGGCTCCCAGGGGAGCCAACCTTGCCAGCCAGGCAATGTGGGACTATCCCACATGCCTGGTTCGGCCAAGGCTGATGCGCCGGCCCTAGGTGGGCCCCATTTGGCCCACCTAGGCTGGCCAAGCCTCCCCCACGAAATTCCCTTGAGGGTTTTCCCCCCCATGGGCCTTGTTTCGACCAGAAGGCCCATTTAGGGAAATCAGCCTAAATAAATTCGAAAATAAATATATAAAATCATATTTGCATATTAATTACACTAATTAATATCAAACATAATATATATAATTTCTCCTAGCTCCGAAAACTCTTTCGGCGCTGCCCGATCTCCATCGGACCCCTCCCGGGACGCTCCCGGTGATCTCCATCCTTTCCGGTTGTCTTGTCGAAACCCCTTAAGTGTGTTACCCTAGCGGTTCGATATAATATCAGGTATGATCAAGACTCCTCAATGATCAACGACTAACTCGTAGGCCTGGACCCCATGAATTAACCCCTGAGATATAACGAATGACTTTCATCTATCAAACCTCGACGTCTAGCCTTAAACCCTTTGTCATGGCGATACTTAGCGTGTCCGAGCATCATTCTCAGATATCTCCATACCTAGCATGATCTCGTTACCGACATCGCTATCTTCTACTCGTCTATGATATTATGTCAGCTGGTGACCTAGTCACATGTTTGCAAACTCATTTGACATAATCTCAACGAGTGGGCCCTAGAGTGTCTATCCGGCTATGCGGACTGACAAATCCCGCTGTTGACCCCTCGTCTCAACTACCCCTTTCCGATACCCAAAAGTATCACCGTTATTGTCACACTAGATAAGATGCGACGTTTGGTGCGATCAAAGTATCTTCCAGGGATAACAATAAGAGTTGATCTCACGGTCTTAAGGTGTAACGACTATGTCCTACAAATACTGGGTATGTCCATCCCATCGTTACTCCTAACGATATGACTTCCATTGCCGACCGGCGCCATGCCCTATGATCGGAAAACCTCGATCATCAATCGCGCAATGAAACTAGTCATAGTAGAGGCTACTAGGGACCTGGTTGTTTATCTACCACACCTGTATTAATGTTTCCGCTTAATACAGTTATAGCATGATATAAAACATATAATGAACGATTGGGATATTGCCAATAAACTATGTTTATTAAGTGCCTCTAGGGCATATTCACTTCAGTCTCCCACTTGCACTAGAGTAACACTTAATCTAGTTTACAACCTGGTAAAAGCTCAACACCCATAGCATCTTGGTGCCTGCTCGCCTCGTGGAAGAGGAATACAGTCAATAGAACTCACACATTGAGATCTATATGTGCTTTGCAATACTTCTATGTCACCTAGTTTGACATAAATCTGTATCTTACGATGACGGTGAAATATATCCCAGTGGATGGAGTGAGACTCGAGCATTCGCGTAGCATGCGCCTTAAAAGTCTGAAAGATCTATTAAGGGGACCACCTACGCTCGGAAAACTGCTCAGTCCAATCACACTTGCTACTTCTAAAGTCGCGATATATTTCTATACCTATGTAGATTATACGACAGTGCATTCATATGGGACTTCGCAAACTAACCATGTCTATCTTCAAAATAAAGGACATCTCCTATATGAGATTTCTAGTCGTATGGGTCAGTGTAATAACTTGCATCATCGTAACCGCTTTACGGCAAGTTGCCATTCCACTCTTACCCGTTACTAGAAAACCTATCTTCAGTTCTCATAGACACTGAAGAATAAACTTAACGTTTGTTCATTGATCCACACAAGTATCACTCTAGAACCTGTTCTTGAACCAAGAACTCGGGTCACACCAAGTCGAGCTTTCAGCCTGATAGACTCTATGTGTGATACATAGAGAATGTCGAACATCATTTTCTATCACTGAAAAAGCCAAGATTAACTTAATCTTTTACCTAGTCATACAAGCAAAAACCTCTTTCTTCGCTTGTCCTTTTCTGAAACACTTCAGAATCTTGACTTAGAAAATACTCCGACTTAATGTTATTAAGCCCCCTCTGATCTATACAATTATAAATCGGATGCCTAATACTCCTAACTTCATTTCACAGAAAATTTAATCACTTAAATAATCCTTTACACTCTACTAGAGGATCTGTGTCATTCAATATGTCGTTACATACAGAATCACAAATGACACCTAGCTCCCATTCAAATATGCCTTCCGCATATAAGATCAAGAAAAAGCTACTTAGCTCCCACTCAAATATGCCCTCCGCATACAAGATCAACGGAAGCTACTTTGCTCCCACTCACTTCTTTGCAAATGTAGGTTTCTTCAACTATTTTGGACAACTCCAAAATCCTTTGATCACATTATCAAAGTGAAGATTCCAGCTCCGATATGCTTGCTTCTGCCCATGAATGGACAACCGAAGTTTGCACACATGTTTAGCATCCTCAGGATTACAAACCATTCTTAATTACACTATTAAGAACCATGGTTTTCTCATCCATCTATCAATTTCTCATTTGAAATTATAGTAATTGCTAAACGACCCAGAATAGATTTAGGCTTCGCCACTTGAGACAAACTCTCATGTGGTCTGTCGGAACTGTTTCACGACAAATCGAATCTGCTCAATGTCTACTCTCTCATAAAATTCCATATACTATTAACATCGTAGATGCCATCAAGAAGATCTCCCAAGTCAATACCTGGTAATCGTATATGGATTTTATTCCGGATCACAAATGACTCATAGCCATTTCTCGGACTTAGGTCCACCATCTCTTCTTCGTAGTTCGTAGGTCTATCATATTCCATTAATATGACCTCCATAACAAGATTGTCGTAACACACAGTGTGGAACACAACCTCGTATGCCTACGCTCTTAGTATGAGCTCAGAACATCATGATCTTGGATCATTAGCTTTTTCAAGCTGTGGGGCCTGACACCGAAAACACTTTCGATTGCGCCACTCTAATGTTTGGAGAAGAAGTTCACCAACTTCGTCTTGCTCTACTTTCTTTCTCACTTATACCCTCGGACAAGAAACTATTTCTTTCGCAAGGTATATCCCGGCAAAGATTTTGCCTATGTCGTGAGACATGTACCCAACTAACTCTTTAGGTAGGGTATACTACAAAGATTAATCCATTTTAGGTTCGATTACATCGAAACACTAAAGTGCTGAAACGACAACCCAGGCTCAAAAGCCATGCCATTACTCGTATGGTATTGTCTCCATGGATTCAAATGGTTTCCCTATTTGCTAACGTGAGTGTTTACGTTTCTACCATATGACTCTAATGATCACAATAATTTGGTAAGAGATTTATTTACCACACACTATCCGATAGGGTGCAATTACGACGTCCTAACACACCATAACACTATGGTGTTCCATGCGACGTAATTTGTGGAACTCTTCTCACAAGTCTTCCAATGATGTGCCAACATTATAACTCAAATCTTCATTCCTCGATATGCGTCGCGGGAATTTGATTTTCTTGTTAAGTTTATTTCCTACTTCATTCTGAACTTCGTTTGATCGAATCAAAAATTCAGACTAACATTCCCCGGAGTGGATATCCATATATCTACTCGGAATATTCCTGAAGTCTATGAAATAAAGACTTGCACTACACGTTAAAGTACTTCATTGATTCACATACACCCATATGCATGATTCTCAACAAGCTATACTCAAAACGTTCAGTGAAGTTCACGAAATAAAGGTCTCCACTACCCGTCAATTACTTCATTGAACCACATACATCTCCATGTATGACTATCAATAAGCTATATGCCCGTTTTCCGAAAACGGTGTCACAGTTATTTTGCAAGTGTCAAAAGATCAAATCTTAGGACTTGTAGGTCCATCCAGTGTGGAGCTAATGCATATAACATTGACATGACTAAACGGTAGTGCCACACATATGTGGTGTCTTTATTAAGTTTGTATCCTTTGGCATTAATATTATGAATGTGGGAGCTTCTACCATCTAAATTCAAATCGGCATATGATCATTACTTCATAAATATAGGACACCAATTTGTCACTATCATGTATGAACAAATGTCTCGCTAGAGGAGACACACTCGTAACGATCATACAACACCCGATCATAAAGAATTTATTCAAATGGTAGATCTAGAGGGAGAGTGTCTATGGCCGTCACAACAACTTGACTGCCATTATCAACACACAATGTCGCCTCATCCTTTCAAGCTACTCAAGCAGTAAACCTGGTTTTTCACAAAACATGACTAGTTCAAGACTTAGTCACTACTGCGAGCACTTGCTTAGCTTAAACATTCATAACATGTATATCTTATATACACCATCATCATTGATGACTTCCGGCGATCTGTTTCATTTTCTTGATACTTCCACCGTAATCAAGAACCATGAAGGTGAACGAATCCCCTTGCATGACATAGTCTATGACAGAGGATTTGCACTTGGCAACGATGTCTGTCATCCAGTAATTGAGCGAGGCGTCTCAATGTTCATTAATCATGAACATATGTCATTAAGTATGACCGCCACGTGCTCCCTCAATGTGTGTATTCTCTTCCATCTTGGTTGAGAAGACAATCAGTCAACGTACTGATAAACTTCATCAACCCAACGTTTGGGGTACCCCGAGTTTAGCGACCATATCATATGTTCGCGATCTGAAAACTCGTACCCACCGTTGGTTCTTTATGGCAGAGATCATAGCATACACTGGACTATGATGAAATCATCCGCACAAAATCCGATAATCCAAATTATCTTTTATTAGCGGAATCTCCGGGTTTATCTCCTAGCGGGTATTGTAACACAGAGAGCTAACGGTTTAAACAAGGAGTATCCTCAAGCTAAAGTATAAAACTATGAAGTTTGGACCCAACCTTTTAAGTTTCTCAATCGCAGGAATGCGCCTAATTTGAAAAGATGCTATCACAATGGTTAATATCTACAAAGGTTTGCAAAACAGACTCTGTTCATTATGTTCTGAGTTCTAGTATTTTAGAAAATAACTATCCGAACTCCCACTCAAACGAACATCCCTCCTGGTCGTTTAAGTGATTACACGACCCCCATCCATTGCACCACCCCTCATCATCAGAGCCGGCGTCACAACTTCAAGAGTAGACAAAAATCGTCCGCCACACCAATTTTGTGACACGTGCTCGACCTTTCGGTCTTCCTGTTCCGAGGCCATATTTCTGAATATGCCAGGCTCGCCACCAAAAACCTCCACGCTGACGCTTGTGCAACATGGCTTACACCCACCGTATGCGAACGAAGATATGTCTGACACCCGATCATCACAGCCTGCCTCATAACGTAGAACTTTCTTGGTGGTGCGCGTTGGAGGGAGAACACTAGTGGTATTTTGAAGGGATCATCTTATATAACTACCGCCGTGTAACTAATGTATACTATACACACAATCACACAATATAAGATGCACACAAAACATCAAATGTAATGCAATGTGATATAGTCCATCGCGCCATGGTCTTCTTGGCGCCCGCAGTTTATAAACAATTTAATAAACCTACCTTGACCATATCACATAGCCCCTGCAAAATAAAGTTAGACGCTTCTACTTTATCTTTTGCATATTTTACGTGGCTTGGGGCTTTCGTAAATAGAACCGCTTCATACCTACGAACCTTATGACCACAACAACGATCCAATAATTGCATGTTTAAGCATCCCTTTCGGGCCCTCCATTGAAAATGCAAAGCCAACTAAAGAGAGAGAAACAGGCACCCGCCAGCCACAGATACGGTGCAAGCCGTACGTCAGTAGTGGAACCAGTCTCGCGTAAGCGTACGCGTAAAGTCGGTCCGGGCCGCTTCATCAACTCGATGCCGCTGGAATCACAAGTGCACGCTAGAGGGTAGCAAATAACAGGAACGGTGCCCCGTGTAGAACACGGGTTCTAACAGCGTACAGCTATATCTACGATAGATCGGCTCTGATACCACTGAAGGGGATCGTGTGCAGAAAACAAAAATTTCCTAGCAACGATATCCTTAAACTAGCCAAGATCTACACTATGCAGATATAGAAGTACGGCGGAGATCGGAATACATACCCTCGTAGACCGAATAGCGGGGATTACGCTCCCGCACAAGCGTTGACGATGAAGACGCCGTAGCCGACCTCTAGGTCGCGGAGAACTCGGCGCGACGAAGACGACGAAGATGACCCCGAGGTCGGGTGGAGGAAGTAGGCCTCCGAGTACCGCTAGCGCAGCACCTCGCAGGGAGTCGCACACATACGGTGGAGACGACGGCCTCCGAAGCTCCAGTCCAGGACGAGCAGCGGAAGACTTGGACCGGAACACCAGCAGCGCGGCAGCGGGCTATGGTGGAAGAGATCCCCCTCCTCTACTCGGCGCGGCTCCGTCAAGGGAACCACGAGATCGAGAGCGAAATTGGGAATTAATTGGTGAATTAAAAGGCCAGGGGTGCCCCTTCTTATATAGGCTCCCAGGGGGAGCCAACCTTGCCAGCCAGGCAATGTGGGACTATCCCACATGCCTGGTTCGGCCAAGGCTGATGCGCCGGCCCTAGGTGGGCCCCATTTGGCCCACCTAGGCGGGCCAAGCCTCCCCCACAAAATTCCCTTGAGGGTTTTCCCCCCCATGGGCCTTGTTTCGACCAGAAGGCCCATTTAGGGAAATCAGCCTAAATAAATTCGAAAATAAATATATAAAATCATATTTGCATATTAATTACACTAATTAATATCAAACATAATATATATAATTTTTCCTAGCTCCGAAAACTCTTTCGGCGCTGCCCGATCTCCATCGGACCCCTCCCGGGACGCTCCCGGTGATCTCCTTCCTTTCCGGTTGTCTTGTCGAAACTCCTTAAGTGTGTTACCCTAGCGGTTCGATATAATATCAGGTATGATCAAGACTCCTCAATGATCAACGACTAACTCGTAGGCCTGGACCCCATGAATTAACCCCTGAGATATAACGAATGACTTTCATCTATCAAACCTCGACGTCTAGCCTTAAACCCTTTGTCATGGCGATACTTAGCGTGTCCGAGCATCATTCTCAGATATCTCCATACCTAGCATGATCTCGTTACCGACATCGCTATCTTCTACTCGTCTATGATATTATGTCAGCTGGTGACCTAGTCACATGTTTGCAAACTCATTTGACATAATCTCACCGAGTGGGCCCTAGAGTATCTATCCGGCTATGCGGACTGACAAATCCCGCTGTTGACCCCTCGTCTCAACTACCCCTTTCCGATACCCAAAAGTATCACCGTTATTGTCACACTAGATAAGATGCGACGTTTGGTGCGATCAAAGTATCTTCCAGGGATAACAATAAGAGTTGATCTCACGGTCTTAAGGTGTAACGACTATGTCCTACAAATACTGGGTATGCCCATCACATCGTTACTCCTAACGATATGACTTCCATTGCCGACCGGCGCCATGCCCTATGATCGGAAAACCTCGATCATCAATCGCGCAATGAAACTAGTCATAGTAGAGGCTACTAGGGACCTGGTTGTTTATCTACCACACTTGTATTAATGTTTCCGCTTAATACAGTTATAGCATGGTATAAAACATATAATGAACGATTGGGATATTGCCAATAAACTATGTTTATTAAGTGCCTCTAGGGCATATTCCCTTCAATTTGTATGCCGGGAAAGTTCCGAGTTCGATTCTCAAAGACAGAGTAATGTATGTCATGTGAAATCATCTTGTGACTCGACTGACGCACGCCGAAATGGTAGTCAAGAGCAAAGAGGGGGAAGGTGGGAAACACGAAAATGGTCTCGGGGACTCGGAGCAGGAACTTATCCGGCATACCTATTTTTTACTAACTCAGTTATTGTTTATGTCGGGAATTCGGTTAGCCAGAACTCGGATTATTTTAAGTAAGGTATGCCGTATGTGGAGTTTTGTGACTCGACTGTCGAACACCGAAATGGTAGACAAGAGAAAAAATTACCTAAGTACGGTAAACATGAAAAGCAACTCGGGGACTCATAACAGAATATATTGACATAAATTGTTCGGATAGGTAGCTCAGTACGAAATGAAAATAATATAAGTGTATGTTACATCTTGCACCCGGCATCCCGGGGATTTAACGAATCTACTCTTAAATATGTCTAAGTGATAGGGGAAGTCGGCTTCTCGGCGGAGACATCAGCAGGAGCGGCGGTCCCGGTGGCATCAGCAGGAGCGGCGGTCCCGGTGGCATCAGCAGGAGCAGCAGTCCCGGTGGCAGCAGCGGGAGCAGCGCTATCGGGAGAAGCAGCAGGCGCAACTTCGGCTTCAGTTCCGGCGGCGGTACTCGGGGCGTCGGGGCGCACCTCGGTCTGGGAGACCTCGAGTCTCGGCGAGGTCATAGCATCCCGGGGAACCACGGTCTCGGGCGCTGCGCCAGAGACAGCGTCATCGTCTTCCAGGGTCTCGTCATCCGCGTCGCCGGTCGCGCCGGTTTCTTCGTCATCCTCATAGTCTGATTCGGAATCAGAAGGAACGACGCTGGCGGTGAAGGCGCGGATGCTGGACCACGTGGCGATGCGATGCGCCACCTCTTGTCGGCGCTGGACCTTTTCCGGATCGCTGCACCACGGCGAAATCGTCCGCAGGCGCTGGATCGCCTCCAGATCAAGACCTTCGTACCAACTAAGTACTTGGGTCAAGACCTGGTCGGCACCAGCCCGCGCTCCGGAGCGCTTCCAAGCGTGGATGCGCCTCCCGGCACACCGGAGTGCGCTCGCGAGTTCGGCGACCGAAAGCGTCGCACGGATACTCGGCCACAGCACGCCGTGGACGTGGATCGCAGCACTGAGAAGCTCCGTCCCGATAGACCGGAGAGGCACTATCCGAGGCAGGGCCTTTCCCGGCGCGTTTCTCTCGGGTGGCAGCAACAGCATGGGCGGCAGCCTCGCGGGAGTGCTCGAATTCTCCTTTAAAAAGAAGAGCTGTCAAACGGCTAGGTCATAAGAAAAGCAACAACAGAGAAAGAAAGCAGCGAGAGAAGGGGGATGTCGGTCCACTTACTGTTAAGGTCCCGGTTCAGTACAGTTAGCTCGGAGAGCCAACTATCGGACCGTGACCGGAGAAGAGCCAACCCGGTCTCCGCGAGATGCGCGCGCTCCTCGGACTGGTCCAAGGTTTCCTTTTGTTTTTTCGTCGCCTCAATGAAGCGCGTCTTCAGCTCGGTCGCAGCAGCCTTGACCTTTTCGAGCTTGCCGTTGAGTCGCGCGATCTCGGCTTGCGCAGTAGCAAGTGCGGCCTTCTGGTCTACCGAGACCTTGCGCGCGGCGTCTCGCTCCTCCCGGAGGCGCCCCTCGCACTTCTTGGACTGACCGAGGTCAGCAAGAACCCGGTTGAAGATGCTGCAGCGTTTCTTGCTGCACTCCTGAAATAAAGACAGAGAAGGAGGAATCAGTCTGGGCAAAAAGGAAGTCGGGAGAGTCCGGGATCTGTAGCGCATAAAAAGCTACCCGGTTGGGAGGATCTCGGGGACTCGGTGTCCGAGTCCTGGAATTTTCTCTAAGATTGGAACCTAGTGATCTACTATTCGGTGGAATCTAGAGCACTAAGCACCAATCTCGGGGACTAGTGGTGATGGAGCAAATTTTGAAACAAGCTACCCGGTTGGGAGGATCTCGGGGACTCGGTGTCCGAGTCCTGGAATTTTCTCTAAGATTGGAACCTAGTGATCTTCTATTCGGTGGAATCTAGAGCACTAAGCACCAATCTCGGGGACTTGTGGTGATGGAGCAAATTTTGAAACAAGCTACCCGGTTGGGAGGATCTCGGGGACTCGGTGTCCGAGTCCTGGAATTTTCTCTAAGATTGGAACCTAGTGATCTGCTATTCGGTGGAATCTAGAGCACTAAGCACCAATCTCGGGGACTTGTGGTGATGGAGCAAATTTTGAAACAAGCTACCCGGTTGGGAGGATCTCGGGGACTCGGTGTCCGAGTCCTGGAATTTTCTCTAAGATTGGAACCTAGTGATCTGCTATTCGGTGGAATCTAGAGCACTAAGCACCAATCTCGGGGACTAGTGGTGGTGGAAGGAACAAATATTTTTTGATGAAAGAAAGAGAACAAGCTTACCTCGGTCACCCGAGTAACATCCAGCGCGGCCACCTGGAGAGCATGCAGAGCTTGAGCGTTGCGTCTTGGGCCTGCAGCGTGCAAGTCTCCCGCGGTCTCGGAGGCGTCGGCGGCAATCCAGGCCTGGTTGTATTCATCAACAACGTGTATGCCGGAGCCGCCGGGCGCGCGGGTAGCAACAGCGTCCCGGGATCCTGAAGGCACAAAGGAGCTGACGGTTGCTCGCAACATCCGCAAGGCGGCAGTAGGGATCTCGGCGGGAGGCGGTGGTAACGGTGAAAACGTACCCGTGCGCAGCACCAAGTCTTGGGCCGAGGATGTCGGGGCAGCTGCAGGCTTGGCAGAAGTTGTTTTCTGCCCAGCAACCTTGGGGCGCGACTTCGCGGCAGGTTGATCAGCTGGCCGGGTGAAGGCTGCGGGCCGTTTCTCCGGGGCGGTCTTGGTCGCGGCTTGCCGGCAGGGGCCGCTTGGCGCGAGCTGCCGGCGAGGGCTCAGAATCTCTGCCTCAAGCCCGGGCACCCGGCGCGGACTCTCCGGAAGAAGAATGTCTCCCGAGGTGGTCGTGGCCTGCACCGGGGTCTCGTCGATCACCGGGCGTGCATCCGGAGTCACAACGGTAGCCGGTGCGGCACCGGAGGCAGCAGGCTTGCTTCCTCGAGTAGAAGGGCGAGGAGGAGAAGGGGAAGCCCGAGCCAGGCTGGGAGTCCGAGTTCCGGGAGGAGGAGGAACAGCGGGTGACGGGAGGTCGAGTGCATCCCTGAAAGAGAATATCTCAGTAATAATTTATGGAGAAGACAAGCTCGTATAGCATAAGGCAAAGTAAATATACCCGGAATCCACAGTGGGAGGACCCTTCCGTCGGCGTCGAGGCTTCTCAGCCGTTTGTTTGTTCGGCTTATTCCTCTTGGGAGGATTGCCGGAGTCATCGGCGGCATCGGTGTCGGAAGCCACACGCTTCCGGCTCTCAGCGCGTTTGGTCGCGACTGTAGGTTTCGGAACCACTGCTGAAGCCCAATTGAGGGGGAGAGCGTCAATCACATCGAGAATTTGACAGTCAATCTCATCCTCTTCATCCGAAGAAATTGAAATAGCCTCTGAAGTGGAAGGGTTACCCGGGGCAGCAGCTTTGACCAGAGGAATGGCGAGATGGTCCTCACCATCGGGATCCTTCCTCGGCATCTTTTCCGGTGCTGGGAAATTCGGCGCGAAATTCCCGTTGGCGTGGATAGCGTCTTCCTCGATTTGCCGTCGAATAACTGCGCAAATAAATCACCACATGATACCCATGTCGGTTTCCAGCAGAACCCGGGTGCGAACGCTGTCGTGGTATCGGCATATTTGATAGGAGACGGGGGTCCTCTAGCCTACGTATGGATTGTGGGGAAGAAGGTTGGTGTCGTCGAGGTCGGGATTGAACACGGCGAGTTTACCCAGCTTCGGATCCCACAGCGGTGGCGGGATCCTACGTGCTGCTATAATTCACTATGAGGCAATAGCCGTGAACAGGTTACAATGTGTTTGATGCGTATAGAAGCGTCTGCCCTAAAGGCTCCCTGGTGGCCGGCTTATATAGGCGACCAGACCCCAGGGTACAAGGTAAGTGCTTGTTCGGCAAGTAATCAGAGTCCTAGACCTAGCCGGCTTAGTTGCCGCCTTCCGTCTTGGGCTCGGTGGCTTGATGGGCTTAGGCCTTCCGCCTTCCTTGGACCGTCCGCCTACTTCCTCGCACGTCAGCTATCTGGGCCGCCCGGCAGGCCTTGGCCTTACCACCCTTGGGCCACCCTGGACTAGCCGGATTGATCCATGCTGGTTATACCCCTAGTTGATATATCCCCAACATTAGCCCCCAGAAAGGTTGAAGTTCTCCAGGCGCCGGCTTCTCCTTGATTCTCCATCTGCCAAGGTTGGCGGCTGCAGGACTTGAACCATTCTGAAAATCAAAGAGGCATGCGTGTCTTGATGTTGACAGGCGGCCGCCTTTGTCCACCATGGGAAAAGACGGCTACTCGGCAATCTTTGCCGAGCATTCTTCTTGGCGGTTTCCACCTAGCCGGCTTCTCGACAGTTTGAAAACAGCCTAGGCGGGAATCTCGCCATGATCACAAGTTGCGGGAAAAGAGGAGGCATGGAGATCGTGCAATCGTGTGCCGCAACGAACGTGGGACATGTGTCCGACTAAAATGCCGTTGCACAGGGAGCAACGCCTGGCCCTATAAATAGGTAGCCAAGCGGTCCATTTTCTTTACCCTGCCTTTGCTCTCCGTGCGCCCTTGTCTCTTACACTTCCTCGCTCCTCGCCTCCGAACGAACTCCGGCGAGCTCTTCTCCTCCGGAGACCTTTCCTCGCGGCGATGTCCACCGGTCCCGCTCACTCGACGGCGTCGAGCGGCCCGGCGACCGAGGCCGCGCTTGCGACGCCGATGGGCGGCGCCATTACTCGTCCCGCGGCGGCGGCGATGGCGGGCAACGTCACCGCCGTCGTCCCTCGGACTTCCTCCGCGCGCGCTCCCGCGGCGGGCTCCTCTGCTCCTCCATCGACCACCACGGCAACGGCGACGGCGAACGCCCCCGGCGACGAGGAAGAAGAAGCGGCGGACCTCGGGTCCCGCTACTGGCTACCTTCTATCGTCGACGAAGACGCCCTCCAAGATTTGGAGGCTGTCGGCTACCTCCCCACTCGGGAGGATTGCCGGTGGAGGGCCGCCTTGGGCGACATCATCCCGGCTCCGGAAGCCGGAGAACGGGTAATCCTCACCTCCCACCTGGTCAGGGGAATGGCGCTTCCGCCTTCCGCCTTCTTTAGTGAGGTCTTAGATCACTACGGGCTCCAGCCCCATAATATCGCACCCAATAGCATATTAGTCTTAGTCGGCTTCACAGCTCTTTTCGAAGGCTATCTAGGTATTAGGCCTAGTTTAGACTTCTTTAGGTACTGTTTCCGTTGCCGGCGTCAGACGGTGCCGGACGGCGGGCTGGCGACCTGCGGCAGCGTCACCTTCAACTGCCGCCAGGGCCGCCAATGGTATCCTAAGATACCATACCTTGAGTCCGTCAAGGGCTGGACCTCCACCTTCTTCTACTGCCAAGACATGGCAGCGCCGGGCCGTCAAATCGGCATTCCGGCATTCGTCAATGCGCCGCCCATGCCTCGCCCATGCTGGGACGAGGCGGTGCCCAAGTTGACGGAGGAACTCCGCCTTATTCAAAGGCGGATCGAGTTCCTCACGAGGACGATGGCTCCCCCCCAGCTGGATAGGGTCGACACCGTCATTTGCTGGCTCGGCCGGCAAATCCTCCCCCTGCGGTACAGCCCGCACAAGATGTGTCAGTATTCGCCTACTGACACAGCCTCTCTTCGCGTGAGCGAAGAGATATTGCTGGTCGCCGACCTGGCATTCCGGCTCCGCAGCCTTGTCAAGGCGGGGTCGGTGAAGGCGGTCGAGGGCGTGCCCATGCACACCCACGACAATCCTCCCCTCGAGGTGAATATTTTCTTCCTTTGCCCCTTACTTGACAGCTTTGCCGGCTAGGATTGAGTTCCTTTGACATGTCTTCTTTTTCAGCTCTCCGAGTTGAGGGAGGATGACCTGGCTCCCGACTTCTACGAGTCGGAAGCCGGGAAGACGAAGAAGCGAAAGGCGTCCGGCGCTGCTTCCTCTACGGCGAATGCTGAGAGGAAGAAACGGATCGCGTCAGCTACCGAGCCGACTCTCGCCAATATTGGCGAGAACGCGGGGATTAACATCCCCCGAAGGTACTTCAACTTTGCCTTTTCCAGATGGCGAACCTTTTGAACATTGGCTGACTTATTGTGCTTGCTTTTTGTTAACAGGGAAAGGGTCGCGACCTCCCGGTTGACGACCAGGCTCCTTGGCAAAGGAAAGCGGCCGCAAGGCGGCTCGCCGGCCACCGTGCCGCCAACTCCCCCGATCCACACCGGCAGCTTTATGGCTGACGCTCGGCGCCAACCTCCAGCTCCGGCTTCAGGTGCTCCGCCAAAGATCCCCTCCACCGATCGCGCGCCGACAACTCCTCTACTATTGGCTGAGGCTACGGCCGATGATGCCGCTCAATCGCGCACCGCCAATGAAGGGTTGCTGGAAACGACTGCCGGCGGGTCTCGGAGGGCAGCTCCGACTGCGGGAGGCGGCAAAGTCAGAGACCCTTGGTCTACCTTTAAGGAGGCCAAGGAGTCAACTTTGGCTTTTGCCGCCTTTGCCTCGCAAGCCTTCGACGACTTGGAGGGCGACCTATCTGTAAGTTTCTACCCCTCCAGCATATACATAGTCTTTCCCCCGAGCACTTAGATGGCTAGTCAAAGGAGACTTTGACTGCCGGCTTAGTGGTTACTCGACAATATGTTATATGCTTTTGGTTTTTGTTGCAGGGCCTTGTGTCCGCCAACGTCGAGCTCGTCTCCTCCCGAGTCGAGATAAATCGGCGTCACCGTGACCTGAAGAAGGAGTGCGAGGCCAAGGACAGGCGGATCGCCGAGCTGGAGGCAGCCCGCAAAAAAGATGAAGGTAGGGCGGATCCCTTTCTCCAACTGTGCTTTTGAGCTATGTTTCCGTCAATCATTTTAGCTTGGCGAATCCATATTTGTAGAACTGCTAGACCATGCCCATGATATACTGAAGGCGTCCACTGATATGCAAGCTCTTATGAATGAAGCTTCGGACTTGACGGCCGCCAACTTGGAGTTGAAGGCGGCTCATCAAAAAGAGATGGAGGCCCAGCAACTCAAGTTTGCGCAGGAATCCAGCCAGCTCACTGGTGAGCTGGAAAGCCTACGCAACAAGTTGGCGGAGGCGGAGAAGATGGCTGCGGAAGAGATATCCAAGCAGACTTCTCGCGCCCAAACTGCAGAGGACGCGCTAGCAACTCATATGATTGAGTTGTCGGCTTTCCATAACTCGGTCCTTGGTAACTTCTTGCTCCTTTTTTGATACTGCCATGTTGCTTTAGCCTGAGCCCAACTTATGGCTTTACCTTTTATGCAGTTCCCGCCGATTTAGGCGATGACAAGGTTGTCAGCCCCCGCCTGGATCGCCTTGCGCGTCTGGGCGAGCTGATCGCCGAGACTTTGGCGGCGTCCAAGCGATTTGCCGCCAAGTTCTTCACTTCGTCTGGCAGCCAGGAGCCTACCGAGTTCAGCGACGTGCCCGCCATCTTGGAGCAGGCGACCAAATTGCACAAAAGCTCGCTGAAGTCGGCGGCGCGGGGAGGAGCCAAGACTGCCCTTGGGTTGTTCATGGCGCACTACCCCGAGGCGGAGATAGAAGCCGTCACCGAAGGCATGCCGTCAACTTACGAAGACGGTAGCGAGGTTGAGTCGGTCGTTGTACTGGACAGCGTTGCCGGCTACGCCACGCGAGTCGCCGACATGGTGGATACTTCAATCTTCTACCGGCGCCATCCTGTGCCTGGCGGAGAGGGAGCTGAAGCTGCCGGCGCGGCCGAGGCGGAGGGGAGTGATAGTTCCGGGGCTGAAGTTGTCAGCCCCCAAGCCTGATGTAGACGCTCCCCCGAGCCATGTCTTTTTTCTGTCCTTGCCTTCCACCAGCCTTATTTTGTCGGCCCCTGAAACAATGCAACATTTGTAATATTTGTATATACTTTTGCTGTTGCCTTGTTAGGCGGAAACTAGCTGACAAGTTTTACTTTGTCTCTATTTATATGGCCCGCCTTAATTTTACCCTGACTTATATGCTTGACTTTTTGTATGTTGACGAAACCTCAGCCGGTAACTTTAGCTGAAACAACCAGGGCTAGACCATTTGTTTAGAATCAGAGACCAAAGCCAACATGTTGGTGTCAAAGACATACTACTAGGCGAACCACATATAAGTAATCAGAGGCAAAGGAATTAGGCGGCGCAAAAAGTTTGTTTTTGCTTTGGGTTGGCTCGAAAGCTGCAAGTATCTACCAGTTTGAACCTTTGCACGGAGCTAGTAAATAGGTAACTTAGATACATAGGGGAAATATGATTGCAAGAAAAGACAAAAGATGGCATGCATCTCAACACAGATGAGGAACCATAGACTTTTATTTCATAATCATATTGAACTTATTACAATTATAAATTGCTAAGTGTAGAAAGGACGTAGCTGCTCAATGTTCCAAGGCCGTCTTGTTTGCTCGAACGGATCGTCAATGCCTCTCTTGCGCTTGGTTCCCCTTTTTCCTGCCGCCTTCTTGCGCATTTTCTTTTCTTCTTCGTCGCGGATGTCGGCTAGGTAGTAGGAACCATTGAGCAACGCCTTTGTGACTATAAACGGTCCTTCCCATGGCGGGGATAGCTTGTGCAAGCCTTTTCTATCTTGAATTAGGCAGAGAACCAGGTCACCTGTTCTGAAGCTTCGCCTCCGCACTCTCCGGCTATGATAGCGGCGGAGTTGTTGCTAGTACAAGTCGGAGCGATGGAGAGCGACGTCTCTTTCTTCGTCTAGCAGGTCTAGGCTATCCTGTCTTGCACCTTCTACGTCTTGCTCGATGTAGGCTTGAACTCTTGGGGAATCGTACTTCATGTCGGTAGGTAGCACTGCCTCTGCGCCATATACTAAGAAGAAAGGAGTGTAGGCGGTGGATCTGTTCGGCGTTGTGCGCAAAATCCATAATACCGACTGTAACTCATCTGCCCAAGCGCCGGCTGCCCTATGTAATGGAGCTTCGAGACGAGGCTTAAGTCCTGATAGGACTAGGCCGTTTGTACGCTCTACTTGCCCATTGGATTGAGGGTGTGACACGGATGCCAAATCAAGCCGGATGCCCGGATAATTTCCCAGAGAAAGTTGGTGGCTGTTCGTGCGTCAAGTTTGCTGATCGGTTTGGCCTCGACCCATTTGGTGAACTTGTCGACAACGACCAATAGGTGAGTGTACCCACCGCGCGCCTTTTTGAAGGGACCCACCATGTCTAAGCCCCAGACCGCGAACGGCCAGGTGATTGGGATCGTCCTTAGCTCCTGTGCCGGCAAGTGAGGTTGACGGGCGTACAACTGGCAAGCTTTGCATGTTTTAACGATGTTCTCGGCATCTTCTTTGGGGGTGAGCCAGTAGAAACCTTGGCGGAAAGCTTTGGATACAATGGACCTAGCGGAAGCATGATGCCCGCAGGCGCCAATATGTATGTCCTTCAGAATTTCCCGGCCTTCCTCCGGCTGTATGCACCGCTGATAGATGCCACATGTGCTTCGCTTGTATAGCTCGCCTTTTATTATCGTGAATGCTTTGGCTCGCCTTATGATCTGCCTTTTTAGCACCTCATCGTCCTCCGGCAACTTTTGGTCGATTAGAAAATCGAGATATGGGACTGTCCAATCCGGCAGTGTTAAGTAGACAGCGAGACTTGCCGCTTCTACCGGTTCTTCTGAGTCGGGGTCCATCAAATCGGCGCCTTTAATGGATGGCTTGTGCAATTGCTCCAGGAATATATCTTTTGGTACCTTTTTGCGTTCCGATCCCAGTCTGGCAAGTGTGTCAGCCGCCTCATTCTCAGCTCTTGGAACATGTCGGACTTCGTAGCCTACGAAGTTTTTTGCAAATTCGTCAACTTTGGCTCTGTAAGCCGCCATTGTTGCGCTTTTCGCATCCCATGTTCCGCTTACTTGCTGTGCGACCAAATCCGAGTCGCCGTAACAGAGGATTCTTTTGACGCCTAGGTCGTTTGCCACGTGTAACCCATGAAGCAAAGCTTCGTACTCGGCAACATTGTTGGTTGCTGTGAAGTGGATTTGTAACACGTAGCTAAGCTTGTCACCTTTAGGCGTACGTAGAACGACTCCAGCCCCCGAGCCTTTGAGCATCTTTGATCCGTCAAAGTGCATGACCCAATATTCTGACTCGGGGAGTGCTGTTTCCTCCATAGCCTCTGTCCAGTCGGCGACAAAGTCTGCAAGTGCTTGAGATTTGATGGCGGTCCGTGGTTTATAGACTATATCAAAAGCGGCAAGTTTGATGCCCCACTTGGTGACTCGACCTGTTGCCTCTGCATTGTTGATTATGTCTCCCAATGGTGCCTTGCTGACTACTGTCACTGTGTGTTCCTAGAAGTAATGCCTAAGCTTTCTGGCGGCGAAGAATACACCATAAGCCAGCTTTTGGTAATGCGGATACCTCTGCTTGGAGGCGGAGAACACTTCACTGATGAAGTAGACCGGTCGCTGCTCACACGCCGCGGCTTCGCTCTCCTTTCTTTCCACAGCCAAGACAACGCTGACAACAGCTCCTGTTGCCGCGATGTACAGCAGCATTGGTTCCTGCGATCGAGGAGCTACCAATATCGGAGCGGACATGAGGGCCTCCTTAAGTTGTTGCAAGGCGGCGTCTGCCTCTGCTGTCCACTCGAAGTTGTCTGATTTCTTCAGTAGCCGGTAGAGAGGCATTGCCTTTTCCCCTAGGCGGCTTATGAAACGACTAACGGCTGCCGCCGATCCGGCTAGGCGCTGCACGTCCTTCAGACAAGTAGGTCTGGATATGTTTTGTATGGCCTTGATCTTCTCCGGGTTAACCTCAATCCCTCGTTCTGAGACGATGAAACCGAGGAGTTTGCCGGCTGGGACGCCGAAGACGCACTTGGCGGGATTGAGCTTCATCTGATACCTCCGGAGGTTCTGAAAAGTTTCTTCCAAGTCCTCTAGGAGATCTGCCTTCTTTTTTGACATTACTGCGATGTCGTCTACATAGACGTGAACATTGCGACCGATCTGTTCGTGCAGGCAATTTTGCATACAGCGCTGGTATGTTGCCCCTGCATTCTTCAGGCCAAAAGGCATGGTAATGTAGCAGAAAGTCCCATATGGAGTTGTGAAAGATGTTTTCAGTTGATCTGACTCTCTCATCTTGATTTGGTGGTATCCTGAGTAGGCGTCCAGAAAACAAAGCAGCTCGGAGCCTGCTGTGGAGTCTACGACTTGGTCAATCCTAGGCAGCGCAAAGGGATCCTTTGGGCAGCACTTGTTAACACCAGTATAGTCGATACACATCCTCAGCTCTTTATTCTTCTTTGGGACAAGTACAGGATTTGCCACCCAATCGGTGTGTACAACTTCTTTTATGAAATTGGCGGCCTTCAGCCTATTTATCTCCTTCCCTATAGCCTTGCGTCTCTCATCTCCAAAGCGTCTTGTTGCTTGCTTCACCGGCTTGGATCCTTTTATGACGTTGAGCGAGTGCTCGGCAAGTTCCCTCGGTACACCAGGCATGTCGGAAGGCGACCATGCAAAGATGTCACGATTCTCACGGAGGAACTCGACGAGCGCGCCTTCCTATTTGCTGTCAAGGTTGGAGCCGATGACAACTTGCTTAGACTTGTCACCTAGGATGAGGTCCGCCTTTTTGGTGTCTTCTGAAGCTTCGAAAGTCTTCTTGACATCCATCTTTGGCTTTGGCATGGAGTTGTCTGAATCCGCCCCGAGCAGCGCGAGTTCTTCCTTGTGGATGACGGCTTCTGCGAAGGCGGCCATGCCACGCTCGCACTCCTTGGCTTTCTTGAAGTTGCCGGAAACCGTGATGGTTCCGTTTTCCCCCGGCATTTTAAGCTTGATGTATATGTAGCACGGCCTTGCCATGAACTTGGCGAAAGCCGGTCGTCCGAAGATTGCATGATAGGCGCTTTTGAAGGGGACAACTTCGAACCGGAGGAACTCTGAGCGGTAGTTCTCTTTTGGTCCGAAAGTTACCTTCAGCCTGATGCTTCCCATTGACTTTGCTTGCCTGCCGGGCACTATGCCATGAAATGTGAGGTCGCTGTGATCCAGCTGGTCCTCTGACAGGTTCATGCGGCTTAGCGTGTCGTAGTACAGGATGTTGAGGCTGCTGCCGCCATCCATGAGTACCTTTGTGAGTCTGAAGTTGTCGACAATGGGGTCGACGACAAGGGCGTACTTGCCTGGGTGAGGGACGTGATCAGGGTGGTCGGACCGGTCCCAAGTGATTGTTGCCTCCGACCAGTTCAAGTACTGAGGGACGTCCGGCATTGTCGCGTTGAGTTCGCGCATCTCCGCCTTGTCTGCTTTAGCCGAAGGCGTGCCGACAAAGCACACAAGAGATTCTTTGACCTTCGGATACGGCTTCTTTTTCTTGGCGGTTGCGTCCTCCTCGCTTGAGATAGACATGTCGTCGTCATCCTCATCCTCCTTGTTGTCTTTCTTGTCGTTCTTCTTTGACTTCTTTGACTTCCAGCCGACTGTGGGATCCTTTTTGAAGTCGTCCATGAAACGACACTCTCCAAGCATGTGGTTGACCTTGCCCAATGAGGCGTGGATGGGACACGGCAATAGCTTTGCCTGTTCGTAAGTGATTCGCGCCGCCTTAGGCCCTGAGCCGGCTTCGCGATTATCTTTCTTATTTTTCCACTTCTTTTTGCCGGCGTTTCCTTGGAACGCTACGGCTACCTCATTGGAAGGACCGGCTTTGTCATTCGCCGCCTGTTTGCGCTTGTTGTTCCGCTTTGGTATGATGTTGACGTCTGGGTCATCGTCCCGGGCGTCGTCATCCGCCGCTGCGTATTGGGCGGCTAGGTTGAGCATCTCACCAAGGTCCGTGATTTGCTCGTGGACGAGCCTATGACGGAGCAAGGACTTCTTCTGTAGGCCCGTGTAGAGGGCGTGGATAGCCTGTGCGTCCGAAACACCATGACAGTTGGCATTTTCGGATATCCAACGGCTGACAAAATATGTCATGGTTTCGTCCGGCTTTTGGATACAGCGTTGCAAATCCGTGTAGGTATTTGGACGCTTGTATGTTCCTTGGAAGTGCTGGGAAAAAACCTTTTCCATGTCGTACCAGCTATGGATGGACTTTTCAGGGAGGTTGTCGATCCAAGCTCTTGCCGTGCCTTCCAACATGAGAGGTAGGTAGCGGACGGCAATATGGCTGCTCCCGCTGGCAATTTCTATGGCCATGGCGTAGTCGGAAAGCCATGAGTCCGGCTTAACAAGGCCGTTGTACCTAGAACAGTTTTTTGACACTGATGTCATGTCCTTGGGGAACGGCTCTTTGCGGATGGCGTCGCCGAAGCACTTTGGTCCAGAATATAGCGGCTCCTTTCCTCTTGCTATGTCTTGTAGGCGGTGTCGTGCGTCTTTTGGATCGAGCTGCCGTGCGCCTCTGTTTGCGTCCGGCTCGTCCTGCGCCGCCCGGCTTATGCTGCGCCTGGGCCCTTCTACCTCCTCTCTCCTCTTGCTGCCAGTGCTACGCTGCGGAGACCGGCTGCGGCCTCTCCTTGGAGGGTCGTTGCCGGCATCTTTTCTAGG
This sequence comes from Poa annua, assembly GCA_026929855.1. Taxonomy (NCBI): domain Eukaryota; kingdom Viridiplantae; phylum Streptophyta; class Magnoliopsida; order Poales; family Poaceae; genus Poa; species Poa annua. Next base: position 305,893,882 of record CM049426.1, on the reverse strand, counting down.
CGGCTGCCTGTTGTTCCGGCTACCGCCATTGTCGCGTCTTGGCTGTGGTGGAGGTGGTAGGTCTCCTCTTCTTCCCGTCCTTGAATTCTCGTCCCGCCTTTGTTTTGGCGGCGGTGCCTTCTTTGGAGGTGGCGTTGCCTTCCTTTTGTCGCCATGGCTACTGGAGCCAGACGGGCCTTCGGGGTCGGCACCTGGTGCAGCTTTGCACTTGCCTGACTTGGACTCTAGGTCTCCCCCGCGGGCATCCGCCATGTGGCCGTAGGAATCAGCGCGAGCTTGTTGTTCTAGGGCCTTGCTTACGAAGTGTCTTGCGTTGGCCAACTTCTCTTCCGCCGTGTAAGTGTTGTCATCCAGGGTATCTAGCGCGGCAGCCGCGTTGAGGATAGGGGTGCAGAAGACAACATCCCCCCTTCTATCCACTCGCTGTGGTGCCGTACGCCAATCGAATCCTAGGTCTTGAGCCGCTGTCGTTGCTTGCGTAGGCGGCTCTTTTCCACGGCGGTTTTTTGATGACCTTTTCTCCTCGAAGAGTTGCCGGTTTGTATTGGCCGACATCTTCTCCTGCTCTTTCTTGATCTTCTTCGCAAGGCTCTCAACGTGCTCCTCTCTTTTTCGCAGGAAGTCAGACTGCTTAAGCATGTTAAGCCTAAGCTCTTCCACTTCGTCGAGTGGGGTGTTTTTGTTTACCGGAGTATTCATGATTTCGTCTACTTCTTTAATGACGGAGAGCAAATCCGTGGGTTTGCTGCTGCCGCCTTTCTCGAGGCCAGTTTTCTTCTTTGCGCACACCTTGTCGGAACTTTCAATGAGTTGGCCGGCAGTGGTGTCTCCGGCTTCTTCCGCCGGCTTGATTTGCGCCTCTGAAGTAACTGGGGTTGTCTCGTGACCGACAACAACCATCATAGCCAGCTTGTCAGGCATGTCTGTATCCGCTGTACCCTCTGAGGGAGCCGGATTTCCACTGGAAAAGCGGGTTTTGATCTTCTCTTCGAAGAGACTAGCATCATCATCGGAGTCAGAGTCTGTGTTGACTTGAACAGTAGATCTGGATCCGGCATCTGACATCGCATCCTCCTGCAGAGCAGGGAGGATTGATTCAGGATCGTTGTTTTCCGGCTGGGAGTCGGATCCCAGTCCGACAACTCCGACGAAGTGGAAATCAGATTCGGCCGACTCCTGGGAGAAGGCGGATTCAGATCCATCTTGCCGGTCGACTGCTTGGTCGAAGGGTTGGTGGGTGGGGTTGTAGAAACGCGGTAGGCCGTACGCCTCTGGTGTGTACCCGATGAAGACGTCGATCCCTCCGATCGGCAAGATTGCGCATCCGATAAGGTAGTCGTCCGCCGGGAGCCAGGACTCATCCGAGTTGACGTAGCTGTGGCCGTCATACCTTGTGACGCGACCGACGGCGATCTGCTTGCCCACGCCGCCAAGTGTTCCCGCCTGGAACGTGACGCCAAGAACCTTATGCCCCACGGTGGGCGCCAACTGTCGTGGTATCGGCATATTTGATAGGAGACGGGGGTCCTCTAGCCTACGTATGGATTGTGGGGAAGAAGGTTGGTGTCGTCGAGGTCAGGATTGAACACGGCGAGTTTACCCAGCTTCGGATCCCACAGCGGTGGCGGGATCCTACGTGCTGCTATAATTCACTATGAGGCAATAGCCGTGAACAGGTTACAATGTGTTTGATGCGTATAGAAGCATCTGCCCTAAAGGCTCCCTGGTGGCCGGCTTATATAGGCGGCCAGACCCCAGGGTACAAGGTAAGTGCTTGTCCGGCAAGTAATCAGAGTCCTAGACCTAGCCGGCTTAGTTGCCGCCTTCCGTCTTGGGCTCGGTGGCTTGATGGGCTTAGGCCTTCCGCCTTCCTTGGACCGTCCGCCTTGGCCTTACCACCCTTGGGCCACCCTGGACTAGCCGGATTGATCCATGCTGGTTATACCCCTAGTTGATATATCCCCAACAAACGCAAGTTTACGAAAGGCAGATATGAGCACCTGTTTCAGGGGTTTGTTCCGGGATCCCCCGATGGCACCCCAAGAGTAGTCATCCGTCATCTTCGTCCGAGCAATAGCTCGAACGCGGCGGACGACCGCAGCATGATCTAACCCAAATATACTAGTCCGGGTAGGGTCTAAATTCCCGGCCATATGGCACATCTTGTGCACTCGGGTTTGGAGGGGGCAGACACGGCGAATGATGAAGCAGCGCAGGAGATCATCGCCGGTCATCATGTCGGTCAGCACGTTCAGAACATCGTGCATGCACCTGACTTCCTCGGTGTCGGGGAGCCGTTTCCAGAGGTTGAATTTGCGCGGAGGACCAATGACGAAATCCGGCAGATTGATGAAGTCCGGATTCGAGGATCCCGGAGCATCTCCCGAGCTTTCCCGGTTCTTCACGTAGAAGAAGCTGCGCTGCCACTTCCGGAAGGACTCTAGTCCCTTGACTATGGGGAATCCGGAGTCAGCGCGGGGGATGATGGTGGCAGCTCCGCAGTCGACCAAGTCTTTTATTTTCTGGTCCGGGTTGGGGATGGCTTGGCGACGAAGAATGAAGTACTTGGCCCAGAGGTCCAAGAATGGCCAGACGCCGAGGTAGGCTTCCGAGTAGGTGGTGAAGACCGAAAGCATCATGATGGCGTTGGCGGGGAGATGATGGGGTTGGAGGCTGTAAGGGGCGAGGAAGTCGCGGAAGAAGGGGCTAGCCGGAAGCCCAAACCCACGCTCGAAGTGCGTAAGGAATACCACGTATTCCCCGGGTTGGGGTTCCGGTTGAACCTCATCCTCCGGGAGACGGCTCTCAACTTCCGGAGGAATCCGGTGGGTCCGATACAGCCAATCCAAGTCCTCCTGAGTGGTCTCGGATCCATCCCAGCATCCCCGGATACCTTCTTCACCCATGCCGGAGGAGTCCGCAGACGTATCCGGGCTACTCTGCAGGCGCAGTGGCGGTTAGTCGGGGTTAGTCTATCGGGAGCTAGGATGCCGGATCGCAAACTCCTAAACACAACCGAGTTCAGGGCGAGTAAGATCTACCGTGTGCTGATAAATCAAAACTAAAGTGAGGAAAATATACTCGGGCTAAACTCGAGCGAGACGTAAGGCGAGCGAAAGATCTACATCCTACCGCAACGGTGCATCACCGCCGAGCACCCCGTGCGCGCCGCTCGAGTCGTGCTCACCGGCGACAGCTCAACCGTGCATGTGTTAGGGCACGGCCGAAGGCGAGGTACTATTCTACTAAAGAAAATCATCGGGGCGGAGAGGGCAACTCACCGGAGAAGAGGAGGTCGGCGACGTGCGAGAGGAACGGCGGTGTTCGGGCTCCGGCGAACAGCGAGGGCGACGGCGTGCGGGCGACGAACACGGCGGCGGCGATGCGCTCGAGACAACGGTGGAGGAGAAGCGAAGGAGAGGAAGAAGGAGAGGAGACCGTTCCGATCCCCTATTTAAGGGGGGATTCCGGAGCGGTTTCCAGTTTTCCCGCCCACGATCTCCACGATCGTGGGTGGGATCCATTTTGTGCAGAGCGACACGTGGCGCTAGCCGGAGCGCCCGATCCGGCCACACCGAGGGTCACACGGCCCCAACGGTTGGGCTTCGGATTGGCTGCGGCTCCCGGCGCGCGAACCCAAGCGACGGCGTTCTCGGGCAGAAGCACTCGAGTGCATTTCTGATCAGACGGGACGTCGGGTGGGGCCCAGATCACAGTCTCGAGTTCAATGCGAAGCCAACGGTCGAGATTCGCTAAGACTGCAGTATCCGGTTACGGGCTTCATCTCCCGGTTAAAGCAATCTCGGTAAGAAGATCTCGGAAAGAACCGATCTCGGCAGATAGTCAAAGGCTGGTATCGTATGTTCTCAGAAGATGGTTGTTATTAAAAAGCTGATCCCGCACATCATCCGAGGTCGATGTGCAGCACCAGCTTCGGGGACTAGTGTCGGGGGGCTGCCCCCCGGGTAGGGGCAGATCCCGAAATATCTCTGCAGGGTGCCAACAGTACTTGACCTTTGGCGAGAGCAAGGGACACCCCCTGGTGTGCTGAAAGGGCAACTTGACCCTTGAGCGCTGGTAGAGAGCAGAGTGCCTCCTGGCAGGCGCAAGGGTCAATTCTAGCAACTATAAATAGACACCCCAGCCTTCACAATGGCAACACAAGTATCAGCGGATGGTTCCTCTAAGAACTAGCTTCTCGAAGATGTCTTTGTTGATAGGCTAAGACATCTTCGGGAGGCGAGGCCTAGAGATGCACATCCACATATGAGTTCGGACACCTTCGGAAAGGATCTCGTATCTCGGGCTCCGGGGAGACTCCCGGAAGGAGGTGTATTCGGTTTTACCGGATAGATGGTCCGGGTAAGTGCTAACCGGAGTATATGTGTTGGTCTTGATCTTGTGTAGGAGAGCTTCACGGGGGCAAGCGAGGAAGTAGTCGGCAAGCGGGATCCCGGTAGGTCGTCAACGGTCTGTAGCAGGCTTTCCCGCCTGATGCGGGAGGAAGTGCCTTTCCGCCTGACACGGAAGCATGGTCACATCCCGCCTGACACGGAAGCATGGTCATATCCCGCCTGACACGGAAGCATGGTCACCTCCCGCCTGACACGGGAGCGCGTCAGCCGGTACGACAACGGTACGACAACGGTACGACAAGACCTGACATGCCTAGCCCGGCAATCCGGAAAAGGCTATCCGGGATGGGCAAAGACATGTCCTGTCTCTGACAGGGAGACAATGATGATCCAGGACGGTGCCTGCTGTCCTTGGCGAGATGATGCCGAAGGGGCTACACCGGATAGCGCGGCGACTAGGTCGCACTAGCCGATGACGACATGCCGGCTAGGCCTGTCCGGTGGGGCCAAGCCAGTTTAGGGTTACCGGCCCTCCTGGCGGAGACCCTATAAAAGGCGCCATAACTGCTTCTGTGAGAGGAGGACCAACTTGGGAACCAAAGCTATAGTTGCCTTTACTCCTAGAGCATTTACTTCCTCATACCTTGAGTTCATCTAGTTCTTCTTGTTCTTCACTTAGAGAGATCTACGAGCAAGTTGTAGCCCTTGTACCACACTTATATAGAGAGGAAAGGCAGGAGTAGGGGTGTTACCTCCTCACGAGGGCCCTGAACCTGGGTACATCGTCTGTGTGTTGAGTGCCTTCGTGCATTTGTTCTTGTTAATTAGATCTTCTCTCTACCGTGCTGCTCTCGTTTCTAGTTCTTGGGAAATCTCGGTTACACCGGGATCCTCCTCGTGTGAGCTATTCAGCTCGCTATCCCTCCCCGGATCCACCAACGTCCATCGGCCCCACAAATTAGCTATCTTATGGCATCTGCCGTGACACCACCACGACAGTTGGCATCCCCGTTACCCAAGGAACCTATGCTGCTATATATCACGGCAACCAACCGGGTAGTCAGTGTGGCAATGGTGGTAGAGAGGGAAGAAGGGGCCAAGCTGATGCAAAGGCCGGTGTATTACCTCATTGAGGTGATCTCGGAATCCAAGCAGAACTACCCGCACTACCAGAAAATGGCGTGTGGGGTGTACATGGCAGTAACCAAGCTCAAGCACTACTTTCAGGAACACCCGATCACAGTGATATGCGAAGCTCCTCTGGCCGAGATCATCGGTTGCAAGGACGCTAGCGGCCGGGTAGCCAAATGGGCCATCCAGTTGTCTCCATACGCTCCGGCGTATGAGAGACGAGATGCCATCAAGTCGCAGGCGCTGCCGGACTTTTTCGTAGACTGGGCCGAGATGCAGTATGAACCTCCGATGCCGGATTACAATTTCTGGAGGATGCATTTCGATGGCTCAAAGGCTAAGATCGGATTGGGTGCCGGAGTGGTCCTCACTTCACCAAAACAGGATGTACTGAAGTATGTTCTGCAAATCCATTTTCGGGCATCTAACAATGTCGCGGAATATGAGGCCTTGGTTCATGGACTGAACGTCGCCAAGGAGATCGGCATCCGCCGGATAGAGTGTTTCGGTGACTCCGACCTCGTAGTGCAACAGGTGTCGGGGAATTGGGATGCCCTTGATGCAAACGTGGCCCTATACAGATTTCATGTGCAGAAAATATCCGGATTTTTCTAAGGATGCGAGTTCAAGCACATTCCCAGAGGAGAAAAACGAGGCAGCGGATGTCTTGTCCAAGCTAGGGTCATCTCGGGATGCCATCCCACCCGGGATAGCTCTGGAGCATTTGAGGAAGCCATCTATTCGACCCTCACCCGAGTCGGATTCTATCTTCATCCCCAAGGAGCCTGGTTCAGATGCCATACCCATGGAGGTAGATGTCGGGAGCATCACATCGAACCCGGGGACTGCGTCACAATGCTCAGAGAGGCAGAGAAAGATGATGATGGAGGTGATGTCGACTGAGCCAATGGACATAGACGCTCCCGTGTTCCCGGTTCGACCTGTCCCGGGATGGGCACATCCCATTATGGCTTACATCTTGGAAGGAACTCTACCGGAGAATGAAGTGGAAGTCCGGCAGATAATGCGAAGGTCAAAAGCATACACCGTCATCAATCAAGAGTTGTACAAGAGGAGAGTCACTGAGGTACTCCAGAGGTGTGTAGAACCGGCAGAAGGACAAGAGATGCTCCTGGAAATACATCAAGGGGAGTGTGGACATCATGCATCATCCCGGGCCCTGGTGGCGAAAGTATTCCGACATGGGTTCTACTGGCCCATGGCCTTGCAAGAGGCAGAAGACATTGTCCGGAAGTGTGGAGGATGCCAGAGATTTGCTCACCGGATACATATGTAGGCGTCAGCACTGAAGACAATCCCTATCACTTGGCCATTCGCAGTATGGTGTTTGGATATGGTCGGGCAGTTCAAGCCGGCAAGAGGCAATATGACACATATACTGGTTATGGTGGACAAATTCACCAAGTGGATAGAGGTCAAGCCAATCCGGAAGTGTGATGGACACACCGCTGTGCAATTCCTGAAAGACATCATCTTGAGATACGGGTACCCGCACAGCATTATCACTGATAATGGCACCAATTTTGCTGTGGGGGAATTCGCTCGATTTTGTGCTGAGAAGGGAATCCGGCTGGATGTAGCATCAGTTGCACACCCGGAAGCGAACGTGCAAGTCGAAAGAGCAAATGCATTGGTCTTGGCCGGCATCAAAGCTCGTTTGATCGAGCCACTGTTGAGAACTCCAGGATGCTGGATAGAGGAGTTGCCGGCGGTTTTGTGGGGTCTCCGGACTACACCAAATAGATCTACCGGGTACACGCCATTTTTCATGGTATACGGTGCCGAGGCAGTGCTTCCGACCGACATACAATATGATTCACCGAGAGTGAAAATGTTCACCGAGACCGAGGCAAAGGAGGCCCGAGAAGATGATGTTGATTTACTCGAAGAGGAAAGGGAATTGGCACTGTCTCGATCTGCAATTTATCAACAAAATCTCCGTCGCTATCATAACCGGAAAGTGCACCCGAGGGTGTTCCGAGAAGGAGATCTTGTGCTGAGGCTCATCCAACGCACGGCCGGAATGCATAAATTGTCACCTCTATGGGAGGGACCTTTTGTGATAAGCAGGGCATTGCACAATGATTCTTATTAACTTGTAGATGCACAAGAAGCTAGGAAAGGTGTAATGGACAAATCTGGAGAGGAAACCAAACGCCCATGGAATGTAGCTCTACTTTGACCCTTGTACACATAAAGGGCTCAGTGTATGATGTATCTCAGTGTTCAGTATTAATGGAAGTAGGGCACCCTGGGAGGAACCCGGGGACTGCCTGGTTATGTGCCTGTTTTAATTTGTTTTGTCAAGTTCATTTGTTATTTTTTACCGGCATCTCAGGAAGGAACCCGGGGACTGCCGGGTAGATATCTTTTGTATTATTTGTATGCCGGGAAAGTTCCGAGTTCGATTCTCAAAATCAGAGTAATGTATGTCATGTAAAATCATTTTGTGACTCGACTGACGCACGCCGAAATGTTAGTCAAGAGCAAAGAGAATCAAATGTGGGGAACACGAAAATGGTCTCGGGGACTCGGAGAAGGAACTTATCCGGCATACCTATTTTTTGCTAACCCAGTTATTTTTTATGTCGGGAATTCGGTTAGCCAGAACTCGGATTGTCTTAAGTAATGTATGCCATATATGGAGTTTTGTGACTCGACTGTCGAACGCCGAAATGGTAGACAAGAGCAGAAATTACCTAAGTACGGTAAACATGAAAAGAAACTCAGGGACTTGTGAAAGAATAGATCGACATAACTTGTTCAGATAGATAACTCAGTACGGAGCATAAATGTTAAAATAGTATATATTACATCTTGCACCCGGCATACCGGGGGTTTAACAGTTCTAGTCTTAAGATTTTTCTAAGCCGTAGGGGAAGCCGGCTTCTCGGCGGAGACATCAGCAGGAGCAGCAACCTCGGTAGCAGCAGCGGGAGCAGCGATCTCGGGAGCAGCAGTAGGAGCAGCAGTGGCCTCAGTGCCGACGGCAGTACTCGGGGCATCGGGCCGCACCTCGGCCTGAGAGGCCTCGGGTCTCGGAGAAGTCGTAGCATCCTGGGGAACCACGGTCTCGGTCGCAGCACCACAGGCAGCATCGTCTTCTTCTAGGATCTCATCACCCACGTCGCCGGTCGCGCCGGTTTCTTCGTCATCCTCATAGTCGGATTCGGAATCAGAAGCAATGACGCTGGCGGTGAAGGCGCGCATGTTGGACCACGAGGCGATGCGATGCGCCACCTCTTGTCGTCGCTGGACCTTAGCCGGATCGCTGCACAATTGCGAGATCGTCCGCAGGCGCTGGATCGCGTCCAGGTCGAGACCTTCGTACCAGCTAAGTACAGGGGTCAAGACCTGGTCGGCACCAGCCCGCGCACCGGAGCGCTTCCAGGCGTGGATACGCCTCCCGGCACATCGGAGTGCGCTCGCGAGTTCGGCGACCGAGAGCGTCGCGCGGATACTCGGCCACAGCGCGCCATCGACGTGGATAGCAGCGCTGAGCAGCTCCGTCCCGATCGACCGGAGAGGCACTATCCGGGCCTTCAGGGCGGTGAGGTGGTCCTCGATATCCCAAGCATCCGAGACAGCACCCTTCCCGGCACGCTTCTCCCGGGCAGCAGCAACGGCAAGAGCAGCAGCCTCCTGGGAGTGCTCGAATTCCCCTTTAAAAAGATGAGTTGTCAAGCGACTAGGGCATAAGAAGAGCAACAACAAAGAAAGAAAGCAAGGAAAACATGGGGGATGTCGGCCCACTTACTGTTAAGGTCCCGGTTCAATACAGTTAGCTCGGAGAGCCAACTATCGGACCGTGACCGGAGAAGAGCCAACCCGGTCTCCGTGAGATGTGCGCGCTCCTCGGACTGATCCAATGTCTCCCTTTGTTTCTTCGTCGCCTCAACGAAGCGCGTCTTCATCTCGGTCGCAGCAGCCTTGGCTTTTTCAAGCTCGCCGTTGAGTCGCGCGATCTCGGCTTGCGCGGTAGCAAGTGCGGCCTTCTGATCTACCGAGATCTTGCGCGCGGCATCTCGCTCCTCCCGGAGGCGCCCCTCGCACTTCTTGGACTGATCGAGGTCAGCAAGAACTCGGTTGAAGATGCTGCAGCGTTTCTTGCTGCACTCCTGAAATCAAGACAAAGAAGGATGAGTCAATCTGGGAAAAGATGTAAGGAAATCGGGAGATTCCGAGATCAGTAACAAGTAAAGGCTCCCCGGTTGGGAGGATTTCGGGGACTCGGTGTCCGAGTCCTGAAATTTACTCTAAGATTGGAACCTAGTGGTCTGCTATTCGGTGGAATCTAGAGCACTAAGCACCAATCTCGGGGACTAGTGGTGATGGAGCAAATTTTAAAACAAGCTAACCGGTTGGGAGGATCTCGGGGACTCGGTGTCCGAGTCCTGAAATTTTCTCTAAGATTGGAGCCTAGTGATCTGCTATTCGGTGGAATCTAGAGCACTAAGCACCAATCTCGGGGACTAGTGGGGATGGAACAAATATTTATTGGAGAAAGAAAGGGAACAAACTTACCTCGGTCACCCGAGTAACATCCAGCGCGGCCACCTGGAGAGCGTGCAGAGCTTGCGCGTTGCGGCTTGGGCCTGCAGCGTGCAAGTCTCCCACGGTCTCGGAGGCGTCGGCGGCAATCCAGGCCTGGTTGTATTCATCTACAACGTGTATGCCGGAGCCGCCGGCCGCCCGAGTAGCAACAACGTCCCGGGATCCTGAAGGCACAAAGGAGCTTACGGTTGCTAGCAACATCCGCAGGGCGGCAGTAGGGATCTCGGCGGGAGGCGGTGGTAACGGTGAAAACTTACCCGTGCGCAGCGCCAAGTCTTGGGCCGAGGATGTCAGGGCAGCAGTAGGTTTGGCAGAAGTTGTTTTCTGCCCGGCAACCTTGCCGCGCGACTTCGCGGCAGGGTGATCAGCTGGCCAGGAAGAGGCTGCGGGCCGTTTCTCCGGGGCGGTCTTGTTCGCGGCTTGCCGGGAGGGACCGCTGGGCACGAGCTGCCGGGGAGGGCTCAGGATCTCTGCCTCAAGCCCGGGCACCCGGCGCGGACTCTCCGGAAGAAGAATGTCTCCCGAGGTGGTCGTGGCCTGCACCGGGGTCTTGTCGATCACCGGACGTACATCCGGAGTCGCAACGGTAGCCGGTGCGGCACCGGAAGCAGCAGGCTCGCTTCTTCGAGTAGAAGGGCGAGGTGGAGAAGAGGCAGCCCGAGCCGGGCTGGGAGTCCGAGTTCCGGGAGGAGGAGGAACATCGGGTGACGGGAGGTCGAGTGCGTCCCTGAAAGAAAATATCTCAGTAATAATTTATGGAGAAGGCAAGGTCATGTAGCATAAGGCAAAGAAAATGTACCCGGAATCCACAGTGGGAGGACCCTTCCTCCGGCGTCGAGGAGGCTTCTCGGCCGTTTGTTTGTTCGGCTTGCTCCTCTTGGGGGGGTTGCCGGAATCATCGGCAGCGTCGGTGTCGGAAGCCGCACGCTTCCGGCTCTCGGCGCGTTTGGTCACGGCCGTCGGCTTCAGAACCACTGCTGAGGCCCAGTTGAGAGGGAGAGCGTCAATCACATCGAGAATTTGACAGTTAATCTCATCCTCATCATCCGAGAAAATGGAAACTGCCTCTGAGGTTGAAGGGTTACCCAGGGCGGCAGCTTTCACCAGAGGAACGGCAAGATGCTCCTCACCATCGGGATCCTCCCTCGGCATCTCTTCCGGTACTGGGAAGTTCGGCGCGAAATTCCCGTTGGCGTGGATAGCGTCTTCCTCGGTTTGCCGCTCGAATAACTGCGCAAATAAATAACCACATGATACCCATGTCGGTTTCCAGCAGAACCCGGGTGCGAATGCAAGTTTACGAAAGGCAGACAGGAGCACCTGTTTCAGGGGTTTTTTCCGGGATCCCCCGATGGCACCCGAAGAATAGTCATCCGTCATCTTCGTCCGAGCAATAGCTCGAACGCGTCGGACGACCGCAGCATGATCTAACCCATAAATACTGGTCCGGGTAGGGTCTAAGTTCCCGGCCATATGGCACATCTTGTGTACTCGGGTTTGGAGGGGGCAGACGCGGCGAATGATGAAGCAACGCAGGAGATCATCGCCGGTCATCGTGTCGGTCAGCACGTTCAGGACGTCGTGCATACACCTGACTTCCTCGGTGTCGGGGAACCGTTTCCAGAGGTTGAATTTACGGGGAGGACCAATGGCGAACTCCGGCAGGTTGATGAAGTCCGGATTCGAGGATCCCGGAGCATCTCCCGAGCTCTCCCGGTTCTTCACATAGAAGAAGTTGCGCTGCCATTTCCGGCAGGACTCTAGTCCTTTGACTATTGGGAATCCGGAGTCAGCACGGGGGATGATGGTGGCAGCTCCGCAGTCGACCAAGTCTTTTACTTTCTGGTCCAGATTGGGGATGGCTAGGCGACGAAGGATGAAGTACCTGGCCCAGAGGTCCAGGAATGGCCATACGCCGAGATATGCTTCCGAGTAGGTGGTGAAGACCGAAAGCATCATGATGGCGTTGGCGGGGAGATGATGGGGTTGGAGGCTGTAAGTGTCGAGAAGTCGCGGAAGAAGGGGCTAGCCGGAAGCCCAAACCCACGCTCGAAGTGCGTGAGGAATACAACGTATTCGCCGGGTTGGGGTTCCGGTTGAACCTCGTCCTCCGGGAGACGGCTCTCAACTTCCGGCAGAATCCGGTGGGTCCGATACAGCCAGTCCAGGTCCTCCTGGGTGGTCTCGGATCCATCCCAATATCCCCGGATACCTTCTTCACCCATGCCGGAGGAGTCCACAGAGGTATCCGGGCTACTCTGCAGGCGCAGTGGCAGTTAGTCGGAGTTAGTCTACTGGGGGCTAAGATGCCGGATCGCAAACTCCTAAACACAACCGAGTTCAGGGCAAGTAAGATCTACCATGTGCTGATAAATCGAAACTAAAGCGAGGAAAATAAGCTCGGGCTAAACTCAAACGAGACGTAATGCGGGCAAAAGGTCTAAGTCCTATTGCAATGGTGCATCCTCGCCGCGCGCCCCGTGCGCGCCGCTCGAATCATGCTCACCGGCGGCGGCGTAGCCGCGCGTGTGTTATGGTATGATCGAGTGCGGAGCATCATTCTAGTAAAGAAGATCGTCGGGGCGGAGAGAACAACTCACCGGTGAAGAGGAGGTCGGTGACGCGCAAGAAGAACGGCGGCGTTCGGGCTCCGGCGACCGGCGAGAGCGGCGACGTTTGGACTACGGACACAGCTGCGGCGGTGCGCTCGAGACGACGGTGGCGGAGAAGTGAAGGAGAGGAAGAAGAAGAGAAGACCGTTCCGGTCCCCTATTTATGGGGGGATTCCGGAGCGGTTTCCAGTTTTCCCGCCCACGATCTCCACGATCGTGGGTGGGATCCATTTTGTGCAGCGCGGCACGTGGCGCTAGCCGGAGCGCCCGATCCGGCCACACCGAGGGCCACACGGCCCCAACGGTTGGGCTTCGGATCGGCTGCAACTCCCGGCGCGCGAACCCAAGCGACGGTGTGCTCGGGCAGAGGCACTCGAGTGCATTTCTGGTCAGACGGGACGTCGGATGGGACCCAGCTCGAGATCTTGAATTCAGTACGGAGCCAACAGTCAAGATTCACTGAGACTGCAGTATCCGGTTACAGGCTTCGTCTTCCGGTTGAAACAGTCTCGGTAAGAGGATCTCGGGAAGAACCGATCTCGGCCTATAGTCGAAGGATGGTGCTGTATGTTCTCAGAAGATAGTTGTTATTAAAGCTGATCCCGCACATCATCCGAGGTCGCTGTGCAGCACCAGCTTCGGGGACTAGTGTCGGGGGGCTGCCCCCCGGGTAGGGGCAGATCCCGGAATAACTCAGCAGTATGCCAATAGTACTTGACCTTTGACGAGAGCAAGGGACACCCCCTGATGTGCTGAAGGGGCAGCTTGACCCTTGAGCGCCGGAAGAGTCCAAAGTGCCACCTGGTAGGCGCAAGGGTCGGCTTTAACACCTATAAATAGACACCCCGAGCCTTCGCAATGGCAGCAAAAGCATCAGCGGATGGTTCCTCTAAGAACTAGCTTCTCGAAGATGTCTTTCCTGGTAGGCCAAGACATCTTCGGGAGGCTAGGCCTAGAGATACGCATCCACGGACGAGCTCGGACACCTCCGGAAAGGATCTCGGATCTTGGGCTCCGGGGAGACTCCCGGAAGGAGATGTATCCGATTTTACCGGATAGATGGTCCGGGTAAGTGCTAACCGGAGTGTCTATCTCGGTCTTGATCTCATGCAGGAGAGGCTCGCGGGGTCAAGAAAGGAGGTAACCGGCATGAGGGACCCCGGTAGGCCGTCAACGGTCTGTAGCAGGCTTTCCCGCCTGATGCGGGGGGAAGTACCTTTCCGTCTGACACGGAAGCATGGTCACCTCCCGCCTGACACGGAAGCATGGTCACCTCCCGCCTGACACGGGAGCGCGTCAGCCGGCACGACAACGGTACGACAAGACACGACATGCCTAGCCCGGCAATCCGGAAAAGGCTATCCGGGATGGGCAAAGACATGTCCTGTCTCTGACAGGGAGACAATGATGATCCAGGACGGCGCCTGCTGTCCTTGCCGAGATGATGACGAAGGGGCTACGCCGGATAGCCGGTGACGACATGCCGGCTAGGCCTGTCCGGTGGGGACAAGCCGGTTTAGGGTTTCCGGCCCTCCTGGCCGAAACCCTATAAAAGGCACCATAACTGCTTCTGTGAGAGGAGGACCAACTTGGCAGCCAAAGCAGTAGTTGCATTTACTCCTAGAGGTTTTACTTCTTCATACCTCGAGTTCATCTAGTTCTTCGTCTCCTTCACTTCGAGAGATCTAAGAACAAGTTGTAGCCCTTGTACCACAGTTATATAGAGAGGAAAGGCAGGAGTAGGGGTGTTACCTCCTCACGAGGGCCCTGAACCTGGGTATATCGTGTGTGTGTTGTGTGCCTTCGTGCATTTGTTCTTGTTTGTTAGATCTCCCCTATATCGTATTGCTGTTGTTTCTAGTTCTTGGGAGATCTCGGTTATACCGGGATCCTCCTCGTGTGGGCTATTCAGCTCGCTATCCCTCCCCGGATCCACCAACGTCCATCGGCCCCACACATGAGCCATCCTATGGCATCTGCCGTGACACCACCACGACATTACTTATCACAAGAAACAATAAGACATCAACACACATTAATTCCTAAAAGTTTTTGTTGGCCCACATTTTTGGATATAATATTTCATAATATAAATTTGGGATGTTACACTGAGTTCCTAGGTCGACACTGAGCAGAACAAAGCACCTCACAAGACCTTCCGCCGGTGCCTTATCTTTTAATTATAATACCCCAATATAAGACAACATTTTATTAAGGTAGAATAACCTATCATGCTAAGCAGGTGAAATTAAATAAGACATACAAACTACTCGCACAGACAACTCTAAGCATGCGCTACGACTCGCAAGGCCAACAGATAAACATGCAACATGTATTAGGATGTGGGGATAAAGCTGTATGGGCTGTAGGATAAACATGTGATGGGATCGCGATAAAGAATCGAATACTAGGGTAGCAGAGATCAACGGCATGAATGAAAGACAATGTATAGGTAAACAAGCAAACTTTGCTTGCCTGGAATCCCGCATGGAAGCAGATCTTGTCGTTGCTCACACATCTCAACGTCTTCTCCGCGAAGAAGCAACAAACACTGAAAAGTGTAAAAGATGCATTTTCAACTACGACAAAAGATTCAGCATGATCATACGAGAATGATGCATGGCATGGCAAGATGCAATACAATGCAGGTAATCCAAATTAAGCGGGAAAACAGCCCGGGTAATTAATATTTAGATGCAAGTTATTTATTTACCAGCAATATTAAATGTTGGTTAGCATGGCAACACATGGCATGGGTGATCTAATTAAATTAAATGGAATAGGGTATTATATATTTATTACACCACACATTCCATATTTAATTATTTAGTTGCAATTAACAAATTACCCTAAGCAATTAAAATAACAGATGCAAAATGGCATACAAATGGCATATTAATATTCATTGCATTTTTCTGATAAATAAACATATAAAGATTATTTTAATTGGAGTTATAGAATTAAAGTTATTGCATTTATAAGCCTAGGGTTGTTTTCTGAAATTTCCAGGGACTTATCCATGATAGAAAAGTAACAGGAGAGGTCCTCTGTGCATAAACTGGGAACCAGGGGCTCCGGTGCAAAAATTACAGCACCTCGGCTTTTCTCACCGAAGAAGAACTCGCTCGTGAGGCTGACAAGGGGGGCCAGGGATGACTGGGCGCTGACGGGGCGCTGGGGGCACCCACTGTCACTGACAGGTGGGGCCGCTCTGTCAGTGAGCGCGAGAAAATAAAAAGGTGTGCCTTTTATTCAACGAGGCCAGGGATCGAGCTCGGGTCTGCGAGCAGACGGAGGAAACGGCGCTGCTAGCCAGAAGGGCAGGATTTGTGATGGTGTTAGGGTAGACACGCTTTTCATTTTAAACAGAGGGGCAAACATTGTTTCTTGACGAACTGTACAGAGCGATTGACTGACAAACTGAAGCAGAAACGCGGCGGCGGATTGAAACCGGGCAGCGTCGACCACGGGTGGGTGGTGCTAGGGCGTGGACGGGCGTGCGGAGTACTGCGGTGTGGTGCGTGCGTGCGAGGGAAGCGAGAAGAAGAGAGCCGAAAGGAAAAAATACGGAGCTTTGTGACTCGGGCACGGCCATGGCGGGGACGGAGCAAGTCGAGCACGGGCTCGTCGATTCCGCCGGCAATCTGAGAGGGGGAAGGCGGGGATGGAGAGAGGAGGCTCACCGGGAGGTGCTAGAAGTAGTCGTTCGTCCCGGGGAGGTCTGGTTCGCCGGAAAATCGCGGCGGAGGCCCGCCGGCCGCGGGGAAGAAAGGAAGAGCTCGTCGAACCCGGAGGCTCCCAGCGCGATTCCTTCGGCGGGGATGATCTAGACGAGGTGGCGCCGCTCCGGAACGCCTCTGCGGGTCTTCGACGTCCACGGATGGGCGGCGCTACGGCGGTGTCCTCCGGTGGTATTTTTCGGGGAAGAAACAGAGGTGGAGAAGATGGGGAAGAAGGGGGCGGCGGCGGTTTAGAGGGATAGGGAGAGAAGCTAGGATTTCCAGAGGGGAGGGGCTGCGGCTAAAAAGGAGGGGAGGAGGAGGGAGCATGTGAGGCAGTGGGTTCCATTGCCTCGGTGTAAAGGTCTTCTCCCTTACGGGGAGGAAGACGACAGGGGGAGAGGTGAGTGGGCCGGACTGGGGTCGGGCTAGGCCAGGAGAAGAGGGGAGATGGCCCAGGGAGTATTTTTTTCTTCTCTGCAATTTTTATTTCTTTTATTTAATTCATTTCTGTTTTATGTTTTTAAAATAAATTAGAAGAAGAAAAGATATATAACTTTTGGCAAAACATTATAGTTTAAAAAATACACAATTTTAATATATTAGTTTGAATATTTGAAAATAAATTATATACCACATTTAAATTAAATTTGATTTGTAATTAGATTTAAAAGGGTAAAATAATTTAAATGGAGTTAAATTTAAATGCAATAATTTAAATTAAGATTGAAAAATGCAAATGATGCATGATGATGTCATGTTGATGCAAAAAGAAAAACAAACAATTTTCTAATTGGGAAAAAATTCCCGAGGCGTTACATCCGGGTCTCCATGTTGATCTTTGATCTTGAGCCCGCAATTGAGTAGCCCCCAAGTGTCGGGTCTTAGCCTGCGTTACCTGAGACTTATAACAATTTGGGCTTTCTTACTCTTACTCGCCACGTCCTAATATTTGTTTGTGTTTCTTGTTTCAGGACCAGACCCGCTAGCAGGACCATGCCCTTGACGTTGTCAAGGGGGAGTTGGAGACGGAAGCCGGCCTCCGTGCCGGCCTTGAGAAGAAGATTGCCGAGCTTGAGAAGAAGCTTGGCTAAGCTACTGAAGAAAACTCCCTCCTCCGTCGAGAGATGGAGGAGCATGAGACCAACTGGACGGAGCAGCGTGACAAGTTACAAGAGGACCTGAACGCCTCCAATGCCAAGTATGCGAAGCTTGTCACGTTTCTTGCTGAGTGACCACCGCGCTCTTTGGTAAGCCGGTTCTGCTTTTGACTGCCACTTATCACAGCTTGTTCTTCCGGCTTACACTTCTGGCTTTCTTTTTTTCAGGGTCTTGGAACCCCATCTGCAAGCTTGAGCCGGAGGAGAAGCTCAAGGCCGTCTATACGCTTGTGCAACAGCTGTATTATGGAGCTGGCAAGGCGTTGATGGCCTGTCACGGCTGAGAGAAGCCGCCCACGACGCAGGCCAAGTTCCTCCAACAACTTCATGTTCTATCGGCTTGGCTGGATAACTGGAGGAGGTCTGCAGCCCGGCGTGCCTCGATGCGCATCTTGGCCCTGACCAAGGCGCATTATCCGGACGTCGACACGGAGCTTCTCACCAAGGGGTGGCCTTGCAAGAGTGACGGTACTCCTCTCACCAAGGAGGACATCAAGGCCATAGATGTGAAGGCCCGGCACCATGCAACAGTGCTGACTGATAACCTCAGTCTTAGCACTTTCCAGGTGGGGTACACGGCTGAGGGAGCCAAGCTTGCTCCCAAAGAGCCGGCCTTGACGGGTCTTGATCCGAGCTACCGCGCTCCTCTGCCGACTCAGCCGGAAGTGGCTCCTGAGTCCGGGACATCCAACGTGCCGGCTCCTCCTCGCCCGGCCTCTGGCCCCTTCTCAAGCGTCTTCGAGATTTCCTGGGAGGATGCTGAGGGCTTGGCGAAGAGGAAATCGAAGAAGAAATCCGCCGCCTCTGGCTCTTCCGGCTTAGCTCCCGAGACCCCAGCTGTGCCTAGTGAGTCTGGCCCGGCAGCGTAAACCGGCTTGTAATATGTGTTCGCCTTTGCACTTCGAAACTCATATTCTTTTGGCTTGTATAGCCTGTAATAGGTTAGCTTTAACTCTATGAAGCTACACCTGTGCTGATGCGCCTTCGTGCGCCTGATACACTTGCTCTAATTTTATACCCGGCCTCAGCCGTATTTTGCGAGCTTGTGTTTGGTGTTGATGACCCTTTCGGTTTCCTTTGCATCTGCATAGCCGGCTTTCTGTTTGACATCTTGTGCTAGAAACTAAAGGTCGATCAGGGTCTGCTAAGTCCTCTGGGGCATCATAGTCAGATTGAAAGCCGGGTTTGTAACATCTGGTCACTGTGGCTTCTTTGCCGGGTTAGAATAACATCGAGCTAGCAGGCAAGTATAACCAAGAAATTGTAACGTCTATGCCGGGTTTTGAGTTTTCAACTTGCAACTGATAGTTGGCAAGCCCCCAAGACCTCTTTTAAGAAATTGTGGCGTCTATGCCGAGTCTTGAGTTTTCAACTTCTAACTTTTAGTTAGTAAGCCCCCAAGACCCTTGAAAGGAGTAAGAATATAAACTTGATGGCGTCTCTGCCGAGTCTTGAGTTTTCAACTTCTAACTTTTAGTTAGTAAGCCCCCAAGACCCTTTAAAGAAGTAAGAATATAAACTTGGTGGCGTCTCTGCCGAGTCTTGAGTTTTCAACTTCTAACTTTTAGTTAGTAAGCCCCCAAGACCCTTTATTGTGTAATATCTGGGCACTTTTGTCAACAAACTCTTTCCTTCAGAGAAGTTTTCTTTATTTAGCACAAGATATGAACATAGCTAGCAAGCCGCCTCATTAAAAACCTTCCAGTCCCCTTAGGTACCCTGGTAAGGAAAAGAGCGTGTCTGAAACCTGCTGCTTTCTCAATAAAAGATACAAAAAAGGTGTCAAAGCCGGCCATCCGGGTTTCCTCTGCCTATGTGTAGTATGGTCTAAGCTCTGCTATGTTCCAAGGCCTGTCGTTCTCTGTCATTGGGTACCTTGTGTGATCTGTGTTTGGTCCTGTTACTGTGTTTTCTTCCCTTAGATCCACCAGATAGTAGGATCCGTTGTGTAGATTTCTGCTTATCACGAAAGGTCCTTCCCATGAGGGAGTGAGCTTATGAAAGCCGGCTTTGTTCTGGGCCAATCTGAGGACCAAGTCTCCCTCCTGGAAAGACCTGGATCTAACCCGGCGGCTGTGGTACTGTCTTAAGTCTTGCTGATATATGGCTATCTTTCCAGGGCTAGCTCTCTTGCTTCTTCCAGTAAATCCACTGACGTGAGCCGGGCTTTCTCATTTTCGGTCTCAACGTAATTTGCAACTCTTGGAGAATCATGAATGATATCGCTGGGTAAGACTGCTTCTGCTCCGTATACCATGAAGAAAGGAGTGAAGTCTGTAGATCTATTTGGAGTTGTGTTGATGCTCCAGACGACTGATGGCAGTTCTTCTTCCCAGGCTCCGGCTGTTCTGACTAGCGGAACCCGGAGCCTTGGTTTTATCCCCCTGAGTAGCTCCTGGTTTGTTCTTTTAACTTGACCGTTTGACTGAGGATGTGACACCAAAGCCAGATCAAGCCGGATTCCATTGTCTCCGCAGAACTTATGCATCTCTCCGAGTGAGAAGTTTGTCCCATTGTCTGTGATGATGCTGTGGGGATACCCGAATCTGAATATGATTCTCTTCAGAAATTTGACTGATGTAGCTGCTGAGCAACTGTTGACGGCTTGGACCTCGACCCACTTTGTGAACTTGTCCACTGCTACCAGGAGATGAGTTTTCTTGCCGGATGACGGCTGGAAAGGTCCAACCATGTCCATACCCCATACTGCGAAGGGCCATGTGATTGGTATTGTCCTTAAGTCCTGAGCCGATTCGTGAATCTTCCTTGCATATATCTGGCATCCATCGCAAACCCGGGCTATGCTCTCCGCGTCTGCCAAAGCCGTCAGCCAGAAGAAACCGTGTCTATATGCCTTGGCTACCATTGATCTTGTTGATGCGTGATGTCCACAATCTCCTGAGTGGATCTCCTGTAGGATTTTCCGGCCTTCCTCTGGTGAGACACATCGCAGAAAAACTCCTGAAGTGCTCTTCTTGTGTAACTCGCCGTTGATGATGACGTAGGCCTTAGCTCGGCGTACGATTTGTCTTGCCAGAACTTCATTTTTTGGTAGCTCCTCTCTGAGTAGATAAGCTAGGTACGGCTCTGTCCATGACGGTGTTTGATGTAAGGCGGCAACCAGCTGGGACTCCGGGTCATCAGGGACTGCAAGTTCTTTCTCGGTCGGCAGCTTGACGGATGGGTTATATAACTCGGCCTTGAATACATTGGGTGGTATCGGGTCTCTCCTGGAGCCGATTCTTGATAGAGCGTCTGCCGCCTCATTCTTTCTTCTGTCAATGTGTTCCACTTGATACCCGGAAAAGAACCCGGCTACCCTGTTAACCTCTCTTCTGTAAGCTGCCATATTGGCGTCCTTTCGATCCCATGTCCCTGATACTTGTTGTGCCACTAAGTCTGAGTCCCCATAGCACATGATCCTCCTGATGCCCATCTCCTTGGCGACTTTCAGGCCGTGTAACAGAGCTTCATAGTCGGCAATGTTGTTCGTTATAACGCCCCGGGATTTATCCCCATTTGTTTTTGTGAGTTTTCTTTTTTGCATCGACATGGCATCGCATTGCATCGCATTAATATAATTTGTTGCATTTTTTGATTACATTTCCACAATTAAATTCAAATGCTTTTCAAATTAATTAAAAATGTGTTATTTTTCAAATCTTTTGCAAATGTTAAAAATTATTTTATTAAATTGTCTATTTAAACTAAAAATATTTTGTAAAGGTTTCGTGTTCAAATTCTTTTTCTATTTGGTTTTAAAAATATATAACAGAAAACAATAAAGGGGAGATAAATAAAGCCCAAGCCCATCTAACCAAACCCTAGGGTTTTCCCTGGAAAAATCTTTTCCCACCCCCTGCAATTTTGCAGCCGCCCCCCTCCACTTTTTCCTTTTTCTTTTTTCTCTTTTCCCCCCTCCTTCTCTTTTCTTTTCCTTCTTTCCTTTTTCTTTTTCTTCTTTTCTTTTTTTCTTCCTTCTTTCTTCTTCCCGAGCCGCACCCGCACCAGCGGTTCCTCCCGAGCCCCTGCACCCCGACCTCCCGCTCCCACGGCTCCGGCCGCCGCGCCGCCGGCCGCCACGCCCACCCCCCTGCAGCCGCCTCCTCGCGCCGCCGCTGGCCGTCGCCTCCGCCCCGAGCCGCCTCCCCGGCCGCCGCCGCACCCCGGCCTCCCCCTACTTCGGCCGCCTCCAGCCCTTGCGCCTCCCACGGCTTCGGCTGCCGCGCCGCCGGCCGGCCCGAGCCAGCCCCGGCCTCCCGCGCCGCCGAGCCCCCGCCTTTGAGCCGGCCCGAGCCAGCCCCGACCCGAGCTCCCTGCGACCTCCCGCGCGCCTCCTCCAGTGCCTCGGGCGCCGGCCGAGCTCTAGCGCCGCCGCGCCACCGAGACGCCCCGACCTGCTCCTCCCCCAGCGCCGTGCGCTTCGGCCGAGCTCCGCCTCCGCTGTGCGCCGCTCGCTGCCGCGCGCGTCTCCGCCTCCGTTCCGCGCCGCCTCCCACATGCACGAGCCGCCGTCGCCTCCTCTTCCCGGCCACGTGCACGCTGCCTTCGCCCCACGCCCGCGTCGACCGAGCCCGGTTCTCCGTCCGGTGGCATCCCCGTTTCCGGCGCCCGCAAAGTGTTCGGTGAAATGCCCGCAAGACCTTCGGCGTCATTTTTTGTGTCCGAGTTGTCCACCCTTCGAGGTGTTGCTACATGCGCGTGTGCATCCTCTTCCGGTGCCGCGTTTCCGTGACCCCGTGTCCGTGTTGCGGTGCACGCCCCGTGTGCACCTCCTTCCGGTGTCCATTTGCCTTGCTCCTCCGTGCCCGCGCCCGTCAACGAGGATGACCGAGTACGACTACCCGACCACTTACACGACACCGACAAACGACGCTGCCCCGGTTCCGTGACGACTACTTCCACAACGACGACTACTTCCTCTACGGACCGAAGACTTCGGTTTCGAAACCTAGTTCACCCGATCCGACGTACGGATCCAAACCCTAACCCTATACCTATTTTATGAAATGTCATCTATCTTGTGCATTTCACATCATAATTACATGTATTGCATCTCTTGGGTTTGCGGGTGTAGCAAATCACCTAAATAATTCAATATGGAATATGTGGGGTAATAAATATATAATGCCATATTCCATTTAATTTAATTAGATCACCCATGCCATGTGTTGCCATGCTAACCAACATTTCATATTGCGGGTAAATAAATAACTTGCACCTAAACATTAATTGTCGAAATCCCGGTTCCGCTTAATTTGGATTAAGTGCATCTCAAATTGCATCTCGACATGCCATGCATCATTCTCATATGATCATGCTGGATCTTTTTCCGTAGTTGTAAAATGCATCTTTTACGCTTTCCAGTTTTGTTGCTTCTTCGCGGATAAGACGTTGAGATGTGTGAGCAACGACAAGATCTGCTTCCATGCGGGATTCCAGGCAAGCAAAGTTTGCTTGTTTACCTATACATTGTCTTTCATTCCTGCCGTTGATATCTGCTACCCTAGTATTCGATTCTTATCGCGATCCAATCACATGTTCAACCTGCAGCCCATACAGCTTTATCCCCACATCCCATCACCTGTTGTTTGTTTATCTGTTGGCCTTGCGAGTCGTAGCGCATGCTTAGAGTTGGTTGTGCGAGTCGTCTGTTGGTCTTTATTTCATCTGCTTAGCATGATAGATTTTCTACCTTAATAAAATGTTGTCTTATATTGGGGTATTATATTTAAAAGATAAGGCACCAGGCGGAAGGCCTTGCGAGGTGCTTTATTCTGCTAAGTGTCGACCTAGGATCTGAGATTTTGTCCTCGGATCTAATTTTGAGCGCACTAACCACTTGTGGGAGGCCCTATGGATCCCCCCTCGACTTTGAACGGTGTCGTGGTATCGGCATAATTGATAGAAGACGGGGGTCCTCTAGCCTACGTATGGATTGTGGGGAAGAAGGCTGGTGTCGTCGAGGTCGAGATTGAACACGGCGAGTTTACCCAGCTTCGGATCCCACTGCGGTGGCGGGATCCTACGTGCTGCTATAATTCACTATGAGGCAATAGCCGTGAACAGGTAACAATGAGTATGATGCCTATCAGATTGTCTCTGCCCTAAAGGCTCCCTGGTGGCCGGCTTATATAGGCGGCCAGACCCCAGGGTACAAGGTAAGTACTTGTCCGGCAAGTAAACAGAGTCCTAGACCTAGCCGGCTTAGTTACCGCCTTCCGTCTTGGGCTCGGTGGCTTGGTGGGCTTAGGCCTTCCGCCTTCCTTGGACCGTCCGCCTACTTCCTTGCACGTCAGCTATCTGGGCCGCCCGGCAGGCCTTGGCCTTACCACCCTTGGGCCACCCTGGACTAGCCGGATTGATCCATGCTGGTTATACCCCTAGTTGATATATCCCCAACATTAGCCCCCAGAAGGGTTGAAGTTCTCCAGGCGCCGGCTTCTTCTTGATTCTTCATCTGCCAAAGTTGGCGGCTGCAGGACTTGAACCATTCTGAAAATCAACGAGGTACGCGTGCCTTGATGTTGACACGTGGCCGCCTTTATCCATCATGGGAAAAGACGGCTACTCGGCAATCTTTGCCGAGCATTCTTCTTGACGGTTACCGCCTAGCCGGCTTCACAACAGTTTGAAAACAGACTAAGCGGGAATCTCGCCACGATCACAAATTGCGGGAAAAGAGGAGGCGTGGAGATCGTGCAATCATGGGCTGCAACGGATGTTGGACACGTGTCCGACTAAAAACGTCGTTGCACAGGGAGCAACGCCTGGCCCTATAAATAGGTAGCCAAACGGTCCATTTCTTTACCCTGCCTTTTGCTCTCCTCGCGCCCTTGCCTCTTCCGCTTCTTCGCTCCCAGCGTCCGAACGAGCTCCGGCGAACTTCTCTCCTCCGGCGACCTCTTCTGACGGCGATGTCCACCGGTCCAGCTCACTCGACGGCGTCGAGCGGTCCGGCGACCGAAGCCGCGCTCGCAGCGTCGATGGGCGGCGCCATTACTCGCCTCGCCCCGGCGGCGACGGCGGGCAATGTCTCCGTCGTCCCCCCTCGGGTTTCTGCCACGCGCGTCCCGGCGGCGGGCCCTTTCTCTCCTCCACCAAATACCTCGGCGACGGCGGCGACGAGCGCCCCCGGCGACGAGGAAGAAGAAGCGCCGGACCTCGGGTCCCGCTATTGGCTGCCTTCCATTGTCGACGAGGACGCCCTCCAAGATTTGGAGGCAGTCGGCTACCTCCCCACTCGGGAGGATTGCCGGTGGAGGGCCGCCTTGGGAGACATCATTCCCGCCCCGGAAGCCGGAGAACGGGTAATCCTTACCTCCCATCTGGTCAGGGGAATGGCTCTTCCGCCTTCCGCCTTCTTCAGTGAGGTCTTAGATCACTACGGGCTCCAGCCCCATAATATCGCACCCAATAGTATATTAGTCTTAGCCGGCTTCACAGCTCTTTTCGAAGGCTATCTAGGCATTAGGCCTAGTTTAGACTTCTTTAGATACTGTTTCCGTTGCCGGCGACAGACGGTGCCGGACGGTGGGCTGGCAACCTGCGGCAGTGTCACCTTCAACGGCCGCCAGGGCCGCCAATGGTATCCTAAGATACCATACCTCGAGTCCGTCAAGGGCTGGACCTCCACCTTCTTCTACTGCCAAGACATGGCAGCGCCGGGCCGTCAAGTCGGCATCCCGGCATTCGTCAACGCGCCACCCATGCCTCGCCCATGCTGGGACGAGGCGGTGCCCAAGTTGACGGAGGAACTCCGCCTTATTCAAAGGCGGATCGAGTTCCTCACGAGGACGATGGCTCCCCCCCAGCTGGATGGGGTCGACACCGTCATTTGCTGGCTCGGCCGGCAAATCCTCCCCCTGCGGTACAGCCCGCACAAGATGTGTCAGTATTCGCCTACTGACACAGCTTCTCTTCGCGTGAGCGAAGAGATATTGCCGGTCGCCGACCTGGCATTCCGGCTCCGCAGCCTCGTCAAGGCGGGGTCGGTGAAGGCGGCCGAGGGCGTGCCCATGCACACCCACGACAATCCTCCCCTCGAGGTAAATATTTTCTTGCCTTGCCCTTTGTTTGACAGCGTTGCCGGCTAAGGTTGAGTTCCTTTAACATATCTCCTTTTTTCAGCTCTCCGAGTTGACGGAGGATGACCTGGCTCCCGACTTCTACGAGTCGGAAGCCGGGAAGACGAAGAAGCGCAAGGCATCCGGCGCTGCTTCCTCCACGGCGAACGCCGAGAGGAAGAAACGGATTGCATCGGCTACCGAGCCGACTCTCACCAACATTGGCGAGAATGCGGGGATTAACATCCCCCGAAGGTACTCAATTTTGCCTTTTCCAGATGGCGAACTTCTTGAATATTGGCTGACTTATTGTGCTTGCTTTGTATTTTGACAGGGAAAGGGTCGCAACCTCCCGGTTGCCAACCAGGCTCCTTGGCAAAGGAAAACGGTTGCAAGGCGGCTCGCCGGCCACCGTGCCGCCAACTCCCCCGCCCCACGCCGGCAGCTTCATGGCTGACACTCGGCGCCAACCTCCAGCCCCGGCTTCGGGTGCTCCGCCAAAGATCCCCTCCACCGATCGCGCGCCGACAACTCCTCTACTACTGGCTGAGGCTACGGCCGATGATGCCGCTCAATCGCGCGCCGCCAATGAAGGGTTGCTGGAGACGACTGCCGGCGGGTCTCGGAGGGCAGCTCCGACTGCGGGAGGCGGCAAAGTCAGAGACCCTTGGTCTACCTTTAAGGAGGCCAAGGAGTCAACCTTGGCTTTTGCCGCCTTTGCCTCGCAAGCCTTCGACGACTTGGAGGGCGACCTATCTGTAAGTTTCTCCGGCATATACATAGTCTTTCCCCCCGAGCACTTAGATGGCCTAGTCAAAAGAAACTTTGACTGCCGGCTTAGTGGTTTTTCGACAATATGTCATATGCTTTTGGTTTTTGTTACAGGGCCTTGTGTCCGCCAACGTCGAGCTTGTCTCCTCGCGAGTCGAGATAAACCGGCGCCATCGCGACCTGAAGAAAGAATGCGAGGCCAAGGACAAGCGGATCGCCGAGCTGGAGGCGGCCCGCAAAAAAGATGAAGGTAGAGTTGATCCCTTTCTCCAACTATGCTTTTGACTTATGTTTCCGTCAATCATTTAGCTTAGCGAATCCATATTTGTAGAACTGCTAGACCATGCCCAGGATATCCTGAAGGCGTCCACTGATATGCAAGCTCTTATGAATGAAGCTTCAGACTTGGCGGCCGCCAACTTGGAGTTGAAGGCGGCTCATCAGAAGGAGATGGAGGCCCAGCAACTCAGGTTTGCGCAGGAATCCAGCCAGCTCACTGGTGAGCTGGAAAGCCTGCGCAACAAGTTGGCGGAGGCGGAGAAGACGGCTGCGGAAGAGATATCCAAGCAGACTTCTCGCGCCCAAACTGCAGAGGACGCGCTGGCAACTCATATGATTGAGTTGTCGGCTTTCCATAACTTGGTCCTTGGTAACTTCTCGCTTCTTTTGTGATACTGTCATGTTGTTTTTACCCTGAGCCAAACTTATGACTTTATTTTTGATGCAGTTCCCGCCGGTTTAGGCGATGACAAGGTTGTCAGCCCCCGCCAGGATCGCCTTGCGCGTCTGGGCGAGCTGATCGCCGAGACTTTGGCGGCGTCCAAGCGGTTTGCCGCCAAGTTCTTCACTTCCTCTGGCAGCCAGGAGCCGACCGAGTTCAGCGACGTGCCCGCCATCCTGGAGCAGGCGACTAAACTTCACAAGAGCTCGTTGAAGTCGGCGGCGCGGGGTGGAGCCAAGACTGCCCTTGGGTTGTTCATGGCGCACTACCCCGAGGCGGAGATTGAAGCCGTCACCGAAGGCATGCCGTCAACGTACGAAGACGGTAGCGAGGTCGAGCCGGTCGCTATTCTGGACAGCGTTGCCGGCTACGCCACGCGAGTTGCCGACATGGTGGACACTTCCATCTTCTACCGGCGTCATCCTGTGCCTGGCGCAGAAGGAGCTGGAGCTGCCGGCGCGGCTGAGGCGGAGGGGAGCGATAGTTCTGGGGCTGAAGTTGTCAGCCCCCAAGTATGATGTAGACGCTCCCCCGAGCCATCTCTTTTTCTTGTCCTTGCCTGCCACCAGCCTCATTTTGTCGGCCCCTGAAACAATGCAACATTTGTAATATTTTGTATATACTTTTGCTGTTGCCTTGTTAGGCGGGAACTAGCTGACAAGTTTTTACTTTGTCTTTATTTATATGGTCCGCCTTAATTTTACCCTGACTTATATGCTTGACTTTTTGTATGTTGACGAAACCTCAGCCGGTAACTTTGGCTGAAACAACCAGGGCTAGACCATTTGTTTAGAATCAGAGACCAAAGCCAACATGTTGGTGTCAAAGACATACTACTAGGCGAACCACATATAAGTAATCAGAAGTAAAGGAATTAGGCGGCGCAAAAAGTTTGTTTTTGCTTTAGGTTGGCTCGAAAGCTGCAAGTATCTACCAGTTTGAACCTTTGCACGGAGCTAAGAAATAGGTAACTTAGATACATAGGGGAAATATGATTGCAAGAAAAGACAAAAGATGGCATGCATCTCAACACAGATGAGGAACCATAGACTTTTATTTCATAACCATATTTAACTTATTACAATTATAAATTGCTAAGTGTAGAAAGGACGTAGCTGCTCAATATTCCAAGGCCGTTTTGTTTGCTCGAACGGGTCGTCAATGCCTCTCTTGCGCTTGGTTCCCCTTTTTCCTGCCGCCTTCTTGCGCATCTTCTTTTCGTCTTCGTCGCGGAAGTCGGCTAGGTAGTAGGAACCATTGAGCAGCGCCTTTGTGACTATAAACGGTCCTTCCCATGGCGGGGATAACTTGTGCAAGCCTTTTCTGTCTTGAATTAGGCGGAGAACCAGGTCACCTGTTCTGAAGCTTCGCTTCCGCACTCTCCGGCTATGATAGCGGCGAAGTTGTTGCTGGTACAAGGCGGAGCGATGGAGAGCTATGTCTCTTTCTTCGTCTAGTAGGTCTAGGCTATCCTGTCTTGCACCTTCTACGTCTTGCTCGATGTAGGCTTGAACTCTTGGGGAGTCGTATTTCATGTCGGTAGGTAGCACTGCCTCTGCGCCATATACTAAGAAGAAAGGAGTATAGCCGGTAGATCTGTTTGGCGTTGTGCGCAAACTCCACAATACCGACTGCAACTCATCTGCCCAGGCGCCGGCTGCCCTGTGTAATGGAGCTTCGAGACGAGGCTTAAGTCCTGATAAGACTAGGCCGTTTGTACCCTCTACTTGTCCATTGGATTGAGGGTGTGACACGGATGCCAAATCAAGCCGGATACCCAGATCGCTGCAGTATTCTTCTATGTCGCCTTGAGACAGATTGCTGCCATTATCGGTGATAATGCTGTGTGGAACTCCAAACCGAGAGATAATTCCCCAGAGAAAATTGGTGGTTGTTCGTGCGTCAAGTTTGCTGATCGGTTTAGCCTCTGACCCATTTGGTGAACTTGTCGACAGCGACCAATAGATGGGTGTACCCACCACGCGCCTTTTTGAAGGGACCCACCATGTCTAAGCCCCAGACCGCGAACGGCCAGGTGATTGGGATCGTCCTTAGCTCCTGTGTCGGCAAGTGAGGTTGACGAGCGTACAACTGGCAGCCTTTGCATGTCTTTACGATATTCTCGGCGTCTTCTTTGGCGGTGAGCCAGTAGAAACCTTGGCGGAAAGCTTTGGATACAATGGACCTGGCGGACGCATGATGCCCGCAGGTGCCAATATGTATGTCCTTCAGAATTTCCCGGCCTTCTTCCGGTTGTATGCACCGCTGATAGATGTCGCATGTGCTTCGCTTGTATAGCTCGCCTTTTATTATCGTGAATGCCTTGGCTCGCCTTATGATCTGCCTCTTTAACACCTCATCGTCCTCCGGCAACTTTTTGTCGATTAGAAAATCGAGATATGGGACTGTCCAATCCGGCTGTGTCAAGTAGACAGCGAGACTTGCCACTTCTACCGGTTCTTCTGCGTCGGGGTCCATCAAATCGGCGCCTTTAATGGATGGCTTGTGCAAATGTTACTGGAAAATATCTTTTGGTACCTTTTTGCGTTCCGATCCTAGTCTTGCAAGTGTGTCCGCCGCCTCGTTCTCAGCTCTTGGAACATGCCGGACTTCGTAGCCTACGAAGTTTTTTGCGAATTCGTCAACTTTGGCTCTGTAAGCCGCCATTGTTGCGCTTTTTGCATCCCATGTCCCGCTTACTTGCTGCGCGACCAAATCTGAGTCGCCATAACAGAGGATTCTTTTGACGCCTAGGTCGTTTGCCACGTGCAACCCATGAAGCAAAGCTTCGTACTCGGCAACATTGTTGGTTGCTGTGAAGTGGATTTGTAACACGTAGCTTAGCTTGTCACCTTTAGGCGTACGCAGAACGACTCCAGCCCCCGAGCCTTTGAGCATCTTTGATCCGTCAAAGTGCATGACCCAATATTCTGACTCGGGGAGTGCTGTTTCCTCCATAGCCTCTGTCCAGTCGGCGACAAAGTCTGCAAGTGCTTGAGATTTGATGGCGGTCCGTGGTTTATAGACTATATCAAAAGCGGCAAGTTTGATGCCCCATTTGGCGACTCGACCTGTTGCCTCTGCATTATTCATTATGTCTCCCAACGGAGCCTTGCTGACTACTGTCACTGTGTGTTCCTGGAAGTAATGCCTAAGCTTTCTGGCGGCGAAGAATACACCATAAGCCAGCTTTTGGTAATGCGGATACCTCTGCTTGGAGGCGGAGAACACTTCACTGATGAAGTAGACCGGTCGCTGCTCACACGCCGCGGCTTCACTCTCCTTTCTTTCCACAGCCAAGACAACGCTGACAACAGCCCCTGTTGCCGCGATGTACATCAGCATTGGTTCCTGTGATCGAGGTGCTGCCAATATCGGAGCGGATGAGAGGGCCTCCTTAAGTTGCTGTAAGGCGGCGTCTGCCTCTGCTGTCCACTCGAAGTTGTCGGATTTCTTCAGTAGCCGGTAGAGGGGCATTGCCTTTTCCCCTAGGCGGCTAATGAAACGACTGACGGCTGCCGCCGATCCGGCTAGGCGTTGCACGTCCTTCAGACACGTAGGTCTGGATATGTTTTGGATGGCCTTGATCTTCTCCGGGTTAACCTCAATCCCTCGTTCTGAGACGATAAATCCAAGGAGTTTGCCGGCTGGGACGCCGAAAACGCACTTGGCGGGATTGAGTTTCATTTGATACCTCCGGAGATTCTGAAAAGTTTCTTCCAAGTCCTCTAGGAGATCTGCCTTCTTTTTTGACATTACCGCGATGTCGTCTACATAGACGTGGACATTGCGGCCGATCTGTTCGTGCAGGCAATTTTGCATACAGCGCTGGTATGTTGCCCCTGCATTCTTCAGACCGAAAGGCATTGTAATGTAGCAGAAAGTCCCATACGGAGTTGTGAAAGATGTTTTCAGCTGATCTGACTCTCTCATCTTGATTTGGTGGTATCCTGAGTAGGCGTCCAGGAAACAAAGCAGCTCGAAGCCTGCTGTGGAGTCTACGACTTGGTCAATTCTAGGCAGCGCAAAGGGATCCTTTGGGCAACACTTGTTAACACCGGTATAGTCGATACACATCCTCAGCTCTTTATTCTTCTTTGGGACAAGTACAGGATTTGCCACCCAATCGGTGTGTACAACTTCTTTTATGAAATTGGCGGCCTTCTGCCTATTTATCTCTTTCCCTATAGCCTTGCGTCTCTCATCTCCAAAGCGTCTTGTTGCTTGTTTCACCGGCTTGGATCCTTTTATGACGTTGAGCGAGTGCTCGGCAAGTTCCCTCGGTACACCAGGCATGTCGGAAGGCGACCATGCAAAGATGTCACGATTCTCACGGAGGAACTCGACGAGCGCGCCTTCCTATTTGCTATCAAGGTTGGAGCTGATGACAACTTGCTTAGACTTGTCACCTGGGATGAGGTCCGCCTTTTTGGTGTCTTCTGAAGCTTCGAAAGTCTTCTTGACATCCATCTTTGGCTTTGGCATGGAGTTGTCTGAATCCGCCCCGAGCAGCGCGAGTTCTTCCTTGTGGATGACGGCTTCTGCGAAGGCGGCCATGCCACGCTCGCACTCCTTGGCTTTCTTGAAGTTGCCGGAAATCGTGATGGTTCCGTTTTCTCCCGGCATTTTAAGCTTGCTGTATATGTAGCACGGCCTTGCCATGAACTTGGCGAAAGCCGGTCGTCCGAAGATTGCATGATAGGCGCTTTTGAAGGGGACAACCTCAAACCTAAGGAACTCTGAGCGGTAGTTCTCTTTTGGTCCGAAAGTTACCTTCAGCCTGATGCTCCCCATTGACTTTGCTTGCCTGCCGGGCACTATGCCATGAAATGTGAGGTTGCTGTGATCCAGCTGATCCTCTGACAGGTTCATGCGGCTTAGCGTGTCGTAGTACAGGATGTTGAGGCTGCTGCCGCCATCCATGAGTACCTTTGTGAGTCTGAAGTTGTCGACAATGGGGTCGACGACAAGGGCGTACTTGCCTGGGTGAGGGACGTGATCAGGGTGGTCGGACCGGTCCCAAGTGATTGTTGCCTCCGACCAGTTCAAGTACTGAGGGACGTCCGGCATTGTCGCGTTGAGTTCGCGCATCTCCGCCTTATCCGCCTTAGCCGAAGGCGTGCCGACAAAGCACACCAGAGATTCTTTGACCTTCGGATATGGCTTCTTTTTCTTGGCGGCTGCGTCGTCTTTGCTTGAGATAGACATGTCGTCGTCGTCCTCATCCTCCTTGCCGTCTTTCTTGTCGTTTTTCTTTGACTTCTTTGACTTCCAGCCGACTGTGGGATCATTTTTGAAGTCGTCCATGAAACGACATTCGCCAAGCATATGGCTGACCTTGCCCAATGAGGCGTTGATGGGACATGGCAAAAGTTTTGCCTGTTCATATGTGATCCGCGCCGCCTTAGGCCCTGAGCCGGCTTCGCGACTATCTTTCTTATTTTTCCACTTCTTTTTGCCGGCGTTCCCTTGGAACGCTGCGGCAACCTCATTGGAAGGCCCGGCTTTGACATCCGCCGCCTGCTTGCGCTTGTTGTTCCGCTTTGGTATGATGTTGACGTCTGGGTCGTCGTCCCTGGCATCGTCATCCGCCGCCGCGTATTGGGCGGCTAGGTTGAGCATCTCACCAAGGTCCGTGATTTGCTCGCGGACGAGCCTATGACGGAGCAAGGACTTCTTCTGCAGGCCCGTGTAGAAGGCATGGATAGCCTGCGCGTCCGAAACACCATGTCAGTTGGCCTTTTCGGATATCCAACGGCTGACAAAGTCTGTCATGGTTTCGTCCGGATTTTGGACATAGCGCTGCAAATCCGTGTAGGTATTTGGACGCTTGTACGTTCCTTGGAAGTGCTGGGAGAAAACCTTTTCCATGTCGTACTAGCTATGGATGGATTTTTCAGGAAGGTTGTCGATCCAAGCTCTTGCCGTGCCTTCCAACATGAGAGGTAAGTAGCGGACGGCAATGTGGTTGCTCCCGCCGGCAATCTCTATGGCCATGGCGTAGTCGGATAGCCACGAGTCCGGCTTAACGAGGCCGTTGTACCGAGAACAGTTTTTTGACACTGATGTCATGTCCTTGGGAAACGGCTCCCTGCGGATGGCGTCACCGAAACACTTTGGTCCAGAGTATAGCGGATCCTTTCCTCTTGCTATGTCTTGTAGGCGGTGTCGTGCGTCTTTTGGATCGAGCTGCCGTGCGCCTCTGTTTGCGTCCGGCTCGTCCTGCGCTGCCCGGCTTACGCTGCGCCTGGGCCCTTCTACCTCCTCTGTCCTCTTGCTCCCAGTGCTATGCTGCGGAGACCGGCTACGGCCTCTCCTTGGAGGGTCGTTGCCGGCATCTTTTCTAGGCGGCTGCTTATTGTTCCGGCTGCCGCCATTGTCGCGTCTTGGCTGAGGTGGAGGTGGTAGGTCTCCTCTGCTTCCCGACCTTGAATTCTCGTCCCGCCTTTGTTTTGGCGGTGGTGCCTTCTTTGGAGGTGGCGTTGCTTTCCTTTTGTCGCCATGGCTACTGGAGCCAGACGGGCCTTCGGGGTCGGCATCTGGTGCAGCTTTGCACTTGCCTGACTTAGACTCTAGGTCTCCCCCGCGGGCGTCCGCCATGTGGCCGTAGGAATCAGCGCGAGCTTGTTGTTCTAGGGCCTTGCTTACGAAGTGTCTTGCGTTGGCCAACTTCTCTTCCGCCGTGTAAGTGTTGTCATCCAGGGTATCTAGTGCGGCAGCCGCGTTGAGGATAGGGGTGCAGAAGACAACATCCCCCCCTTCTATCCACTCGCTGTGGTGCCGTACGCCAATCGAACCCTAGGTCTTGAGCCGCTGTCGTCGCTTGCGTAGGCGGCTCTTTTCCACGGCGGTTTTTTGATGACCTTTTTTCCTCGAAGAGTTGCCGGTTTGTTTTGGCCGACATCCTCTCCTGTTCTTTCTTGATCTTCTTCGCAAGGCTCTCAACGTGCTCCTCTCTTTTTCGTAGGAAGTCAGAGTGCTTAAGCATGTTAAGCCTAAGTTCTTCCACTTCGTCGAGTGGGGTATCTTTGCTCACCGGAGTGTTCATGATCTTGTCTACTTCTTTGATGACGGAGAGCAAATCCGTGGGTTTGCTGTTGCCGCCTTTCTCGAGACCAGCTTTATTCTTCGCGCGCACCTTGTCGGAACTTTCGATGAGTTGGCCGGCAGTGGTGTCGCCGGCTTCTTCCGCCGGCTTGTTTTGCGCCTCCGAAGTAACTGGGATTGTTTCGTGACCGACAACAACCATCATAGCCAGCTTCTCAGGCATGTCTGTATCCGCTGTACCCTCTGAGGGAGTCGGATTACCACTGGAAAAGCGGGTTTTGATTTTCTCTTCGAAGAGACTAGCATCATCATCGGAGTCAGAGTCTACGTTGACTTGAACGGTAGATCTGGATCCGGCATCTGACATCGCATCCTCCTATAGATCAGGGAGGATTGATTCAGGATCGTTGTTTTCCGGCTGGGAGTCGGATCCCAGTCCGACAACTCCGACAAAGTGGAAGTCAGATTCCGCCGACTCCTGGGAGAAGGCGGATTCAGATCCATCTTGCCGGTCGACCGCTTGGTCGAAGGGTTGGTGGGTGGGGTTGTAGAAACGCGGTAGGCCGTACGCCTCTGGCGTGTACCCGATGAAGACGTCGATCCCTCCGATCGGCACGATTTCGCATCCGATGAGGTAGTCGTCCGCCGGGAGCCAGGATTCATCTGAGTTGACGTAGCTATGGCCGCCATATCTTGTGACGCGACCGACGGCGATCTGCTTGCCCACGCCGCCAAGTGTTCCCGCCTGGAACGTGACGCCAGGAACCTTATGCCCCACGGTGGGCGCCAACTGTCGTGGTATCGGCATAATTGATAGAAGACAGGGGTCCTCTAGCCTACGTATGGATTATGGGGAAGAAGGCTGGTGTCGTCGAGGTCGAGATTGAACACGGCGAGTTTACCCAGCTTCGGATCCCACTGCGGTGGCGGGATCCTACGTGCTGCTATAATTCACTATGAGGCAATAGCCGTGAACAGGTTACAATGAGTATGATGGCTATCAGATTGTCTCTGCCCTAAAGGCTCCCTGGTGGCCGGCTTATATAGGCGGCCAGACCCCAGGGTACAAGGTAAGTACTTGTTCGGCAAGTAAACAGAGTCCTAGACCTAGCCGGCTTAGTTACCGCCTTCCGTCTTGGGCTCGGTGGCTTGGTGGGCTTAGGCCTTCCGCCTTTCTTGGACCGTCCGCCTACTTCCTTGCACGTCAGCTATCTGGGCCGCCCGGCAGGCCTTGGCCTTACCACCCTTGGGCCACCCTGGACTAGCCGGATTGATCCATGCTGGTTATACCCCTAGTTGATATATCCCCAACAAACGGATCTTCAGTTTGTCCATGTGCCGCAACTAGTTCGGGTTTTCCATTTGCTCATATCCATGTGCATGATGATGATGATTGATGAGAGGTTACATGATACGGGGGGTCATATAGGGGTGGTGCGCGCGAAGCGGACATTTCCTACTGTGGTTTGAGCCGCATGACGCGTGGACACAAACTAATGAGTCCACATTTGAGATTCGGCCGGGCTCTTGACGCGGGTAACAACTCATATGGTGGCACTTGGACTTGCTGTCGTGAAGGAATGAGTCGTGTTGAGAGGCCCTGATGCTTGCTTGGTTGATCAGACGAGTATGGGTACAGTAGTGCACCCCTGTAGGGTATAATCTTATCGATGAGCCGTGGCCACGGTTATGGACGACTTTGGTGATGATGCTGGCTAACAAGATATAGAAACTTGCACATAATTGATGTTAATTAACTTGACTAGTAATATAAAATTACTTTCACCACAAATTATAACTAAAACTGTTCAACGTGTGAGTTTTCCCGAATTGCTTCCTCATATTTGGTTGAGGGAGTTAATTCGAGAATGGGTTATGTTTGTTGTTAGTTGCAGTTGTTTATCTTATGCGCTCTCTTACCCCTCTCTATTTAGACGGAAGTTGTAGCGTGTCTCCTTAGGTTGCTAGTCCTGCTGCTGCTAAGTCCACCTCCCCTATATTTTGGGAGATGGTGTAGAAAGTAAGCAAGTCGGTATTGCTTGCCAGGGAGTGCCCTGACCCTCTTTTGGGATGTGCTTTATGTGCAGTCAACAGGTTTAAAGTCCAACGACGTTATCTTGGGAATCCCTCCGGCTTGGCTGGGCAGGGATATGGCGACATCGCTTATCTTCAGAACTCTTAGTCCAATTTGCATCTTATCCGTAGTCAGATACTATTTTGCTTCCGCTGTCATTTGTATCTTTGTATTGCATCATTTGTATCTTGACTCGTTCGAGTCGTTGTTGTATTTATATCTTCTGTTGTATTTATGGATGTATCGGAACTGTTGTAATGTTATCACAATTCCACCCACATAATGCGCATGTTTCGGCGTGCACATTATGTCTGGTGGGCGTTATAAAATCGTTATTATGCGGATTTCGGCGGGAGCGCTTAAATCTACATAGTACCGATCTTAGGGCGTCACAAAGTGGTATCAGAGCCTTGGATCCAATCTCTTTGTTGTTTCGATACGAATGGTTATCGAAGCAGCGGGTCCGCAAAAGTCTGTAAGATAACCTCGCTAACGCTCGTTGTTTTTAGAGTGTCAAAACTATTTGACTAAAAATTATTTTGAAAAGGTCTCAATAGGTTTCTATTTATTCCTTACCTCAATTCTATTTTTCCTCTAACCTTACTTGTTTTGAGTCTCTTCTCTTATCCAACTATCAAAGTTTTAGGATCCTACGTGTGGGTGGACGATTTCTTGCCTTTTATCCTATTAGGTTCGATCTTTCGGAGTCGTCTTCGTCGTGAGCAACAATCCCTTGTTAGTGGTGTCGAGAATTTCAAGG